>CAJNDS010001024.1:781790-859380 GCA_905221605.1 Symbiodinium natans
ACATGCAGTACCATACCATGTCGATGAGTTGATTTGCTGTGAATGCTGAGGGTTTGATCTCCTCAGGAGACAATTACAACACCTACGACATGGATCCGGACTCGCAGAAGCCCGAACCTCAAAGTCGTCATGAACTCCTGCCTCACATCACACGCGCACACAGACAGCGCGTCTTGGAACCATAACACTGCCAATCCCTACCATCATGCCTGAAATGGGAGCAGGAAACTTTCTCTCAGCAAGGTACATGCACGCCTTGCTGAAGCTCGTACAGCTTGCGCAGTGCTTGAAGCCGAATCCGGACCAATCCAAGAACTGTGCCGCTAGACAGAGCATCAGGGGGGGGGCCTAGGCTGCTGGGTGTTAGATCGACTGCTTCCGGGATAGGAGGGTGATGGGGTGAAGGGTGGGTGTAGAGGTTGGTTCTTGCAATGCTTTGCGCTCTAAGACTTTGGTGGTCCATGGCAGTGGCGGTTATCAGCGGTAAGCAGAAGAACGCTCATTGCCAAGGTGTTCTGATCCAACACTGCAGGGTGACAGTGTGCCGATGACCAGAGGACGCTCTGTGAGGTCGCATGCGGCTTGCTGAGCCAGACTTGCTGTTTGTGCTGACCTGCTCAGCTGCTTGTAGCTGCATGTGTTTTGACCAGTGTCCCTGGCCATATTTGAAGTCGCGGGATGCAGTCATGAAAACACCCCAACTGGGCCCTCTTGACTCTTGACTTACCACGAAACCCTTTCTCACAGCATCAAAGAGCAGATCTCTGCACGTTGAAATCTTGGTGTTCATCCGTTCATGCTAAGCGAGTAGCGGCTGTGGCCCGAACTGCCACAGCGGAGCCCAGCAATTTAAAAGTAAGGCACTGAAGAGAGCCAGCCCTTCAACCGGAAGAGACCCTCCCTTCCGAGAGCCTACGACTCCCTCCTGCAGCATGTGGACAATGATTCCCTAAGCCCTAAGCCCTTTCCCGGAAGCTCCAAAGTCCCAAGCCCCGATCGCCTTGGTGGGCACACCGAGATGCTTGGGCAGCAGCCACGTTTGGGGAAAAAAGAGCTCTGCATGCCACGCAACTTCAGTCGCTATGGAAGCACTGTGCAAAGGATTCACAAGTTCCTCGCCGATATTCTATTGTGCTAGAGCCTTACTTCTACCACTCCCGCCAGCATTTCGAGGGGATGCGAAGCAGAAAGGACATGTTCTCATTAGCCCGCAATTTCCCAAAAGCGCATCCAGCTGCACGGGGTACCGTAAGGAGTTCTGACTCTTCGCAGGATTCGCAGGTTTCTGCATGCGGTCGAGGTGGATGCAATCATGCTCTGGGCATGAATGCTCTTGGTGCAAGCTGTGCACTGTACACCAACCCGAAAAACAAACACCGCGTGCAAAAGTGTCACGGACAACACGAACTCGACAGCTCACGCCTGGACCTTTGGCTTGGACCCACTGTGGCATGACTTGCCTCCCCAAACCATGTCGGGAAAACACTTCGCCCTATTCTGAAGCCTCTTTTTCCACATGCGTCTTGCAGGATTGCGAGTTGGGCGGCAGTTTTGTGATGTTTTGTGTGTCTTTCCATGTCCGGCTGTCAAGCCTGTGTCCTCGAGGCCCTTCTGACTCAGACTCTGTTCATAAAAGCAAAAGAAAACGGCCGACTCGTAACGGTCCTAGCGCCAAGCCCTGAACCTTGCAACCTGCAGCCTTTTGAGCTCGAGACTCCTGAGCGCGCAGAGGCGAACAGCCTCAAGAGCCTAGGAGGAGACTCTGGGAGACTCTGAAAGATTCTGGGAGTTTTGGGGTCAAAGGTTCGGACGGTCTAGTGTTCTGGGAAGGGCTGAACGGGCTACATCTCCAACGCTTTGGTCTCATAAGGGCGAAAGGGGGCGGGGGTTGTTTAGGGTTTCACAGCTGACGGTTTGAAGGCTTGGGGGGTTGGGGTAGGAGCTTCGTCGGGGTGGTCTCCAGCCGAAGCCGGACCCGTCGGATGCCTTGCCTGCTCTGTGCGAGCGTTGAGTGGTATCAAGCTCCTGGGCCCAGTGCTTCTCTGTATGTAAAGAGCTTTGTGCTCTGCAGCTTTCTTTTGCCGGCGCTTGTGCCGGCATGCTTCTGCCCGAGAATTGCTTTACTCCCTGCGAAGATTTCCAACCCTGAGGGTCTTGTAGTCCGTTTTGTTTGTTTCAGAAGCAGGACCGTTGGTATGAGTGTCTGTTGCCGAACATCATCATGCACATGGCTGAGGGTCTTGAAGAAGTAGCGGAGACTTGGGGACGCTAGTTCATTTGATGCATTTTGATATTGCTTTCTGGGGCCTCTTTGCATGACGACCCTCATTGATCATCATTGACCTCTTGCGAGGAAGCGATGGCTCAATTAGACTATCGGTTTACTTTCATTGACGTGGCCACTTGGCTGCCGTTGGCTGTTCAGTGCACGTCCTGTGGCAGGCGTCCACGGCTGCACACCGCCAGAGATCTCGCATGTAATTGCGACTGCCTCCCACGAAACCTGTCCGGTTCTGAAAGATACGAACTGAGAGGTGGAACCGCCGCCCAGACCGCGCTACGAAAGCCTCCCTCCCCGTTGCTTGGATGCTCTTTCAAAAGCAGAGGCGTCGAGTTGCCTGGAGCTTGAGATGTCCAGGTCTGAGGCCCTCCCACGAAGGGCTCGAGGCGGATGCCCTGTGGGAGCGGGACCAGGACCGCGTAAGGGCGCCTTGGGTTTGAAAGGGCTGACGGCCGAAGGAATAATTTTGTGGGTTCGGGCTCCGCAAAAAGTCAGGAGAAGGAGTAATCTTTTATTTCTCGCGAATCCTGGACAGTGGGGATCCAACGGGTCGGGTTCAGGAACTTCAGTACTAGTAGTGCCGGTTGCTGGGTTTGGCAACCCGAGGCGTCAGGCTGCAATCAGAATAGCTGTGAGCTGTCGCGTGTTCCACTCCATGGTTTGCTTCCTGCCCAACCCCTGAACCTGAAGCCCCTAGCAGAAGAATCGCGAGTTCACCAGAGCCGTTCGGTTCTCCTACCAGGTCCTCAACCATCCCCCGCTGGTTTGTGAAAAGCCTTCTTCCCGAAGCCCTCGAGGACGCCGCATACGTGAAAGCACTGGATCTGCAGGTTCGGGAGAAGCACTAGGGATTTTGACCTTTGTTTTGGTTGAGGCGTTGTCTTGGGTTTGTTTGGATTTATGGCAGCGTTCTCGTTCTACTCTTGTTCCTCTTGTGTTGTTGCGGGTTCTTCTCATTTTTTGTTGGCCGGAACCAATAAACAAAGGAGGACATGCTTGATCAGGCGGTTCGAATTCAGGGAGTTTGAATCGGAGAGCGCGCTAGACGAAACGCTAGAGATGTTGAGGAATTTTAGCACTTCTCGTCGTTCTAAGTTCTGCCTGCAAGTTCTGCCTCTTCAAAAGATCCGCATGGAGCTGGCTGCAAAGGGGTCACGAGGTCCGCGAAACCGCTCTTGCAAGGCACAGCTTGCACTGGGACACTGGGGCACTGCTTCTGACGCCCCGGGAGGAACAGAGGAAGAATCGTAGCATTCCTGTCATCTTCCGCAGCATGGAGCTGTTGCCAACAGCTGCCCGGATCTTTTTGCGACCTCAGCGCGGACTCGCAACCAGATAACATCGAAGGCAAGAAAGTTTGGCGGCAAGAGCTGAATCAACATTGCGCTGCCTTGCCATACCTATTGAAAAAACGTGCATGCCTAGCATGGCCTTCTAGCCTCGTCCCAACCCTCTTTGGGTCCTTAGACACTATAACCCTGACCCCCTGAGAAGGTCGCTGCCTCCCCATGGCTTGATGCCGCGCCGCCGCGGTCGAGCCAAGGGTCTCTGGGCCACCCAGAGGCCAGGGAAACGAGAAACGAGGGCTCTTGGTGGCTGCTGGTCTCATTTCTCGTGCTCTTGCTTGTGATTTCAGTCAGGTGTGCCGCCGTCCCTGCGTCCTGATGCAGACGCCCAGATTGGAAGGTTGTCGTGGGCGTTAGCAAGCGCGGAAGACATCTTATCTTAGGGCCCGACCAAGGCCTACCGAGCTGAACCTTCGCAAACCTGAAGTTGAGTCCGAGAAAAGCTCGAATGACTCGAAGAAGCTGGGGTCAACGTACTGTGCATCGTTGTTTATTCCCAGGTCTCAAGGCTCTTCTTGCAATGGATTCTAAGATAGTATTTCGGCCCAAGGCAGGAGTAGAGGATGTTGAGGGTGAGAGCCTGGCCTTGGGGAGGCGGTTCGATGTGAGAGCCTTCATGGGCAAACAGGACCATGTTGCACTCGACAACCTAACCTGTGGGAGATAGTGTGCTGGTAGTAATTAGTAGATTGGTCCAAACTTAATCTCCATTCAGCGCTGTCGCAAAAGCACGTGTGTCTTGACACGCTGTGGCATGCTTGTGCGTAGATGGGAGGAACTTCGATCCTCCTTCCAGGGTCCCTTACCGACACGAACCCGATGGATGAACATCAAGAAGCAGAAGCACGGAACTATGAGCTTCATGCAAAGACGAAGACTAAGCCCTCTGCCCATCGAACTCAGGATGGGCCACTGCCATAAAGGACAAGATTGCGAGTACTGCCACTGCCTACATGCGACAAGGCCGCCGAAGCTGGATCGGCGGCTGGGTTCAATAAGCTTTGGAAGAGAGAGACGTGTTCTGGGCATCTGGGACTCGAAAAAACTGGAGTTTTCCAAGCTTATGTATGACTGAGGGTCCCAGCTTTGGCTAAAGATCCTTCTTGACCCAGGAAAAATCCCTGCAAAGGCCTCCGGCCTGGTAGCTTGTGGAGCAAGTTATGCAACCCCGAATGACCACAGGCCGGGCCCGGAAGACACATGACTAACAGCCTCGAATCTATGAATGCAATTGGAAGCCGGATGCCATGCATTTTTCTGCAGACTCGGGCTGGCCACAGCCTCTACTTACTCTTGCAGCGGCCATCAATTCGTGTCGAACGTTCGTCGTGCGGGGGAGTGCGAATGCAGGTTTTATTCAAAGCGTTCTGTCGCCCAGCGCCTGACGTGGAGAGTTGGGAGCCTGGGGTTTTGATGTTTTGGATGGTTTCCGGGTGCCAGGATGTGGTTCCCGGTGGAGATCGGTAAGATTAACCGTCAACAATCTAAACCGTAGAACCTACCAGATCATGACACCGGACACAGGACCTAACCGACCTAACCTCAGGCCCATCAACGGAATTCTGGCAACAGAGTAATCAGCGAGCACGTTCTGAAGCTCAATTCGTCATGTCGGGGGGTGTCGTTTACTGCTTTGCAGCCACGCACCTTTGTTACTTCCCATATTTCTTGTGCTGGTGAGTCAAGCCTGCCCGCATTAAAGCAAGCTCAACATGAAACCCGGGGGAAGAACCCCAACGCCGCAAAAGGCCGTCCACCCTAAGAGGCATCAGAGCCCTTTAGAAAGCCGGGTTTCTAAAAAAACGCCCAAGGCAGCTCCGCAGCCAGTTCCTGGAACTTGACCGCGGTGACCAGTTCCTTGCGCTGCAATCGCAGGGCTTCTGTTTTGCAGGGCGGGGGAAGAGGGGGGCGGTGGCTCCAGAAGTCTAAATGGTGGAGGGGTAAGTGGTTTAGGGCATTTGTTTAGAAGCTACCGAAAGCCGCGAACCATAGGAAGGCAACCAGCATGTTATTTACGATCTACAACCGTGTCGTTGTTTGTAAGCTGTAGCAGCTCAGGCTGAGCATTCTGCTCCGACACATGCGCAATCGCGCCGTGGAGCATGGGTTCCTTCAGGAGGCAGTCCAATTGTATGGCAGGGTTGGTTTGTTTGGGTTTGAGGATTAGGCTCTCCGGCCACTATACCCCTACCTCTCTACACCTAAAACCTGAAGTGAAAATGAGAATGCTGACAGTAGCCTTGCGGCGCAACTGCATTGATGCATGGAGCTTGTCCCGCCACCACGATGGCGGTCATTTTGAAGTTGAAGTTGAAGGTCACGATATGTTGTCAGATAATAAGTCTCGGCTGCGTAAGTTAAATTCTGTTGGCAAATGTACCTTGAAGCCTAAAGCCTTTTCTTGGAGGCTGGTGCTGTGCTTGAAGTTTTTCAGCACGAGGCCGCGCGTTGGCGAATGCAGTGTCCGGTGATGGGTGTTGGGTTTGACGGTTGTTCGGCTGAACCGATCGTGGCTTTTCGGTCACTTGGGCCATGGAGAGTCGAGGTCAGATCTTCACAGTTACAGTTCAGGCTCGAACTCTGCACAGTAGATACAGTAGAGCCTGCACCTGCTGTCTTAGCTTCAATGCCCAAGATGCCTTCCGTGCATGCGAATCCACCTTAAACAAGATGCATGGCCAGTAACTGCATCATGCGCAAGTTTGTCTCGATAGTGCTTGTGCTGGGGAAATCGCTGCATGTACAAGCACCCCAAATCGTGGCTTTCGACTCACGAGAAACACGACACCGTGCAGAATGATCAGACAGTCCCAGCCACGAGCCACCAACCCCAACCCTCCGAGTTCAAAGTGCTCCTTTCGGGCAGGAAGCTCAATTTGAACGGCTAATCTCCTGACATGTTGCATCCAGATTCGGCCATTGCCAAGCCGAGCAAACGCACAGAAAGGCCACCGTAAGGCCCTAAGATTCCACCCGCAGATGAGGCCTGGCACCATGGCGGCGACGCGACGGGCAAAAGCACTGGTCAAAGGCTGTGTGGACTGCTTTGGGGATGGCATACCATTGTGCGTATCATTGTGTTGCAGGTTGAGGATGGTTGAAGTTTTGGCGAGATTTGGGGGGGGGGGGGGGGAAGGGAGGGGGGGGGGAGCGGGCCCTTGTATGGCCCCGACACAGTGTGGCACAGCGTCTCGAAACAGTATCTGTGGCATCGATCTTTTGAACGGTTTGAACTGTTGGGTGTGAACGGCGAATCTTACCAGTAGAAACCCTGATGTCCAGCAAGCCCGTCTGCTCCTTTCGGTGACCCAAAAGCAAAGCCCCCACCCGCCCACCCACCCTCCCTCCCTCCCACCCACTCACCAACGAGTCGACAAGCATACATCGTGTGTAAACTGCATGGGGGGTAAGCGAACCAGCGAATGCATTAATCCTAGAAGTTGGCCCTGCCCATGGTCTGCATCGACCAGGAAGCACTAGCCATGAGATTGTTCTGAAGCACTGGTGAGCAGTCATGGACCATCGCTGGCCTGAGTAGATCAGTGTTGTTGGGGGGCAAATCCTGGGTTCCAGCCCTGGGTGTTTGGAGTGTTAGGGAAGCAGCCCAAGCCTTCGTGATGGTCTCAGGGATCAAGCCGGGCTGGTTTGAGACTCTCAGTTTCTAGACCCTGAGGGCAACCACCAAGCAATGCCTTCTTGCTTTGGGCGTCAGCTCACCACAGCAGATCCTGAAATTGATTTGCTCCAAGAGATTTTGCCAAAAGAGGGTGCACTTACCATACCGACGCAAGTGCTCCAGATCAAGCCAGCTAACGCTTTAGCGCTGTATGCACTGCAGTGCGACACGGTCTGTTCGGTGGTGTGTAAAAAGGCTGAGAATGGGGTCAGTCCTTAATTAGGCTAAACACGAGAAGGCCTACTAAGACAGGAAGCTCGAACGCCACCTGGCCAAGCTGAAGTTTGGTGCTCTGGTGAGCCTGGCCACGTACCAGGAGCGATTATTCTGAGAGTGGAGCTTGATGTGTGCGTCGCTGCCCATCGTTTGGAGTTGGCACTGCTAGCTTCCAAGGCAGCAGTCGAATCAAGTCCACGGCAGGACACCTCGAGCACTTTCTACTTGGCAGTCCAGGCAGGTCTCGAGGGTCTACGCCAAGACTTCGACCAGAAACTTCGCAGTGAGACTTGAGACCGCGCAGATGGCTCAAGGAACCGCTTAGTCGATCCAATTTCTTTAACGTCGTAGTAGCAGAAGTGCACAATGCCAGACCGAGTCAACAAACTCGGGCCTGCAAAAGAATCACATCCAGTGGCTTTTGCAGGCACAAGGAAGCCCCCACCTTCGCCGCGACAAAGGCAATGTGCCCCACGATTTGTGAATCTAAAATAGCAGGTCAGCCTGTAATCATCTTTAATCTACCGGCTGAGGAATTTTGTTCTCAGAGCTCCTTATTTATTCGTCCGCGGCCGTTCCAGCGCCCGAAGGGCATTAATTAGTTCCCGTTCTTGTGGTGTTGGCTTCCAGTCTGTTCCCTCCTCGGCATTGGTGCTCCGCAAAGGCAGTAGCCTGTTGTCGTCCAGCACCTCGGTGCGAATGAGCCATTGTTGATGCCGTGAATCCTGCATCGTCAAACCTACAGGGTAGCCAAGGCGCCCATATGCTGACATACGGTGTTTCAGGATGTTTCAGGTACGTCCGACGATGCCGGTTTTGAATCATCGACTGTACATTTGGGCGTAAGCGTCTTTGCGATCTGCAGAGACGCGCAGCTTTTATGTTTCGCCTGCGCGACCCTTGCGTTGCCGGCCGGCCTCAATTTCGGCCCTCTCGGACTCGTCCAACAACAGACCAGATGAGACAGAGAGAGGCGGGCATGCCTTGACATCAGGAGCCTGCTGTCAAACTAACCCCAGCTCTTTTTCCAGAGGCAGGGAATCCCAGGATTCAAGGCAGCCAAATCATATGAAGCTCCAGTTTCTCTAGCGCTGCGAAGGAATGGTCTTCGCGCCCCGCGCTCACAAACTGCGCCGGACGAGCATGTCGTCGTCAAAGTGCAAAACAGCTGGGAGATCAAGAGCACTGAGCAGACGTGTGGTGCTCAGACTAAGTTGAGCAAGCTACTATGCACAGCGTCAGTGGAGCCGTTCGCCTGTGTGACCAGCTTCACGCGCAGCGCTAAGCGGGACTGTCAGGAACCAACACACGACACAGACAGAGACGCACCCTCATCATGTGACATGTATGTGGCTGCTCCGTACTTGGTGAAGCTTGAAGGATATTTCCACCAGGTTGCGGCATCAGCCAGCTACTCGTAGGGACGAAGTACTATTTGAGGGTGTGCGAGGTGCCTTGCAACTCGAGACATTCGAGACCCGACTTTGGAACTTTGGACCCTGCAGCGGTTGGCTCTGGCATCCAGCGATGTAGACCCGAGGGCCAGGGCCTCGTCAGGCCATGCTCTGCAAAAGCTTGCTTCTTTGAGGCTCTTTAGGGAGGGAGTGAGAGGGAGAGAGACAGAGAGAGAGGCCTCTGGGCTGAGTAGAAGAAGGAGGGAGGGAGAGAGGGAGAGGGAGAGGGAGAGAGGAGACTCCTCCTTTTC
The DNA here is from genome assembly GCA_905221605.1 of Symbiodinium natans. Classification (NCBI taxonomy): domain Eukaryota; class Dinophyceae; order Suessiales; family Symbiodiniaceae; genus Symbiodinium; species Symbiodinium natans. The sequence goes on from CAJNDS010001024.1 coordinate 791,015, forward strand.
CACTGAGTGGTATCACACCGAACGACCCTAAGAGCACGCTTTGTGCGCAGAGATCCGGGGGACCTTTCCTCGGAAGAGAAGAAGGAGAAGAAGAAGAAGAGAGGCAGGCCATCAACAAAAAACAAAGGAGACATTAGCAAAGTGGTGGTGGTTGACAGACAGCCCGAAACCTAGCACGCCATTTCAGGGGGTCAGCGGCGTGTCACTACAGCAACCTGGTCATCGAGGCTGGTGGAGGGTTGCTCAGGCCCTCAGAGAAGAAAAAAGCCGTGCGTGACGGCTTCGAAGGACCTCGGTGTTTGGGGGGAACATTACGACCTGAACAGGGAGTTCTTGCGGTGAGTTTCGCGAGGACAGAGAACCGCACGGCACGCGTCCCCTCGGGGCTCCTCAAGCCCTGAAGAAGAAGAAGAAGAAGAAGAAGAGGAAGACTAATTGGAAGAGGAAAAGGAAGAGGAAGCAGACATGGAAGAGGAAGAAGAAGAAGAAGAGGAGAGAGACCAGAGAGCCAGGAACGGGAAACATACCATGTCGGAGGAGTGGGGGGTACTTCGAAAAGGTTGTGCTGAGGCCAATGAGAGGTTCGGAAGTTGCGAGAGATGGGATGATGTTGAATGCTGATTAGTGGAGCCTCCCCCCCCCCCCCCCGCCCTCCAAACCAATTGGGCAGTATCCCCCGGCATGGAGGGGGGGGGGGGGGGGGGGGCGGACGTCATTTTGTCGCTGGCTCATGAGCTGTGAGATCCCGGCTCATGAGCTGTCAGAAGTATCTGAGAAGAATCTCAAGCGGCTTTTGGGAGAGTGGGAGAGCGATGGTGGGAGTTCTCCCTCAAGCCCACCAAAAGAAGAAGAAGAAGAAGAAGAAGAAGAAGAGAGGCGGGGACCCAGTTGGTTCCGATCAGTATATGGGCGAGTAACCCCAGGTGGACTGTCGCCTGAAGCCTGAAGCCCCCCGTTCACAAGAACCCGACTGTAGCAGGCCGCAGCGTCCTCCCGAAGGGATGGTCCATCGGAGCCTGTGACGAGTGCCCACAGCGATATGATGATGCGAGCTGCCTGGCCTGACACAGCTGGGGCTGGTATGTCCTGATGCCCTTCGTGAAAGCAAACGGCATTGCTCCCCACCTAGTATGCATTGATGCATTCGGCAAAACCATCGCGATGCACGAGTCTCTGCAGATGGCTTGTTCTCGATGTGAGGTTTATGCTTCATGGATTTTGCTGCCGCTTCTTGTTGTTTCCACGCGGTGAGGGACTCAGCTATCGCATGCTATCGCGGTGCCGCCTTCCAGCGTTGCGCTCGATCAAACTCAGGGGGCTTCGAGTTTGTCTGAGAACCCAGGCCGCCAGCTTTCGAAACCGCCACGCTTTTCGACCTGCACGAACACGGTCTCCTTCCAGAGGTGGATGTCTTAGGCATGCGCCTCAAAAGCGCGAGAACCTCAGTTTTCTCAGGCATGGGTGGACCACAGAATAAATCCCACACCCCGAACGCAAAGACTTCCAAGGTTCATCTAGCGCATCGGCCGAAGGGCAAAGCATCCAAGGGATTTGCGAAAGGCGCCCGGGAATTCTTTGGTAGAATGCGGCAGATTCCCTGTTCTTGTGTCGTTTTGGTTCCGCATAGCCGGCATAGTCTGTGGCAGGCCATATGCGGAAGAAGCCACCGAGGTGGAGGCTGCGACAGTTCAGTTTACTTGATGAAGCTCTGTGCCATATCTGCAGTGCTTCTGAGTAAAGAAACCATTTTTATTGAAAAGAGTCCTTGAGAAATTCAGCTCCAAGCTTCAGGGCTTTGTGATTTTTACTTTCCGCTGCATGGGGGAGGACAAAGGGATCATCGCCTGATAAATCCAACTGCACCCTGCCAAGCATCGGGTACGAAGGGTTTGAACATGCTTCGGCCATGAAGCCTGGAAACTCGGACCGGGCCCATGGAGCTTCCAAGGGACGATGGCCCGTTAGGAGTCGGAGGTCCTCCTCGCACAAACAAACCATACAAGCACAACGATCAACATCAACAAAGCATGTTGCCTGGACAGAAATGTTTATGTGTCATTATTGTCTGCTCGACATGGAGAGCCTTGGGGAGGCTAGCGAGGACGATGGTGCCGGAGGACTTCGAGAGTCGTCTCTGGGCTGCTTTGGGACTTCAAATGTCGGAGCTTCTCCAGCATACCAGGTCGAGTGTTGGGTAGTCTCATCGGCGGGCCCCTGTCAAGATGGGGAGACCACAAGCACCGGCCCAGCACTAACTCGGACAAACATCGGTATGCAAGAGTGCATAAGAGCGAGAGACGGAAGCATCCTGTTATATAACTTGCGTCACAAAATAGCCCACGGCTTCATCACCGAACGCCCGAGAGTCCCCAAAGCCAGGGTGCCCCGGACTGAGGCAGAGAAGAGCTGTCAGGCCTCTCAAGACCCCGGCCTTTTTCTGGTTTCGTCTATAGGGCCTCCAGAATTTCGAGGTTCCCTTAAGATTCCAGCTGAGGCTTCTTCAACGAGGATTCCTCGGCCCACGCCAGTCGAGGGAGAGCCTTGCATCGAGGGTAAGATGCAGTTTCGGGCTGTGTGAAGGATGAGTAGAGCCTTTAGGCTCAGGGTCGTCAGTTGTCAGTGTTGTCAGGCCTTGCACTGGCATGCCGTCCCCTGAGCAGATCACCAGAAAACGCTGTCCCCCCGTTTGAATAAATTTCCACCACAAATTCAAGGAATGCTCGCCAGCATCCCTCGCTCCAGCCTCCTGAAGTCTGCAGCATCGGCGCCCTTTGCCTTCCGCACTCCCCGGGACAAGGTCCGCTCAGCCCCTCGGCCGTTTCCTCGGCTTTTCTGGGGATGCAGGCGTGTTCAGGTTCTAGGATTCCAGGCTTAGGGCTTACCTTCTGGGGCCCGCGAGCGGCGCATCAGCGCAACGGCATGGGGTGCAACGGCTTGTCGGCGCAAGGCGATTTTACGATGCTATTTCCGACCACGCCGGTTGAACAGTTGCCTTGACTCCCTCACGTTTCAAAGCAGCTTTCAGGGGCCCAGCTCCAGCTCCCATGGTCCAGGTTCGGCTTGGGTCTGAGGCGTAAGGAACCGCTCCTTCCAGGGTTCTCAGGACAACCAGCTTATGCAACTGAGGTTGTTGCTCTGCTGGCAGAAGCGCGGCAGCAAGCTGGATGTAGGTCTCTATCAGCTGACCCATACAAACAGACGCAGCTTGCTGATGCGTACAATATCGTATGATCAAGTGCCCGGAGGCTCTTCATGTGTGGTTCGCATTCCTAGAAGTGCATGTTTATAAGCCGAGGCAAGCATTCCCCTCGCAGTGTACCAAAATGCCACTCGGATGATTTGCATTGCACGATTTGTTCTCCTGCATGGGCATGATCCTCACTTTTTCCTCGTCTTCTTGAACTTGCAGCTTCGAACTGACGAGTGACAGAAGAACTCTTTGGCCTGCTGCCTGCTCTGTGGCTCCAGCCCCAATTCTCCTGCTCGAGGAATCATTCAACTATGATCAGTTCAGCGAAGTCTACGACGCGGGCACGAGCTTTTTCATCAATTGGTGTGAGAACGCTTCTATCTCCAACAATGCCTCGGAGTGTATCGAAGCTGTCAATGCTTCCTTTGGAAAAAACTTGGTCAGCATGGACACCTGGCTGCAGCCCCGAATGGCTTTTAAGAACCCTGGAAACGAAAGGTTTCAGCTTCTTTCTGCGTCGCCCCAAATCCTGGGTCCAAAGAAAGCCACAACTTGCTTCAAAACTGAGGAGGCTGCAGCTCTCACAGAAAGCCGGACGGAGCTGCGGACGGCAGCCCCCTCAGAGGTTTGTTAGCCAGGTTAACGTTTAAGGGCATGTATCTCTTCTGAAGCACTGCACCATCGTTTGGAACATCCAAAACTTTGATTGCGGGTGCTTCGCGCCTTCAATTGGTGTGGGATAAGGTTCAGAAGCGGGTGCAGGATGCAGCGGGTTCCAAGAACGTGCATGCACAGACGCACAGCACTGCAAAGTATGTGTCTTGCCAAGTTAGCGCAGCCTCGTATGGAGCACTGCAGGCTCGGAAACGCACCCCCGCACAACTCTTGGGCTGGAGAGTTTCCTTGGCTAGTGCAAGGCTGAGGTATCCTTGCAGTTTTTTTAACCACCTGGGTAAGGTAACTATAGTTCGTGCCAGAACAATGGTGGAGCGTGCCGTGCAAGTCTCAGCCCTGAAGATCTGTCCCAGCCAGGCGGGCACACAAACATATTTCATAGCTCATAAACACAGATAGGAAAATGGGTATACGCAAATATCATCTTTGTTCAAATGCCTGTATCTCTGCATGAGGCAGCAGGAACCGCCTGGAAGAGCGACAGTTTCCTCGGAGCTCGCTCCACGGGCTGTGCTCAGCTCAGCAGCTAGCACAGCTATGTGCAGCTAAGTGAGAAAGTTTCCTCGGGACGGGTCGACGTGTGTAGCGCGTTTCTCTTCATGTTGGGAATTTTTGGAGTACCCGAACATACCCGAACCATATTCTCACAGTACCACAAAATCAATCCGCAGCAGATATGGACCAAGACAGTACCCTGTATGGCAGACGCGCGCTTCAAGCCCCGCTAAAGATCCGTGGGTAACATTAGGATCTGCAGACATTCGGCCCAGTTATGGTGACCAAGGTGTCCCTGTACGTTTCGCGATCGCTCTTCGCACGTTCACCTTAGCGGCGGAATCCTTACGCCTTTCATGTAATCCTCTGCCGCGCGCAGGTGTCCACAATGCACGGTGGTGCATGCCAACACCAGGGAGTCCATGAACCTTGTGGTGGGTTCTCGAAGACAGTTTCGCCGCCGAAAGCCGAAGTCATCTGACCGGCGGGTTTTGGGTTTAAGGTTAGTAAGGTTCGTATGGGGAACATATGCCCGAACTTCCGCATATAGGGGTGTTTTTCCCAGTATTTAATCTCACATTTGGGCGGTTTTGCAGAGTACCCGTTTTGTGGATCTGGAGGTGCCCAGGCGACTACGGTTGGGGAGCGATGCTTCGGAGATGAGGCAGCAGGGGTAGCAGGGGCTCGGACTCGGAGCCACGAAAGAAGGCTTTGAAGGGTTTCGGGGCAGAAAATTGGGGGCTGATCTGGGGACTTGAGGCGGTTGAAGACTTAAAGGTATGAAGGGTTGGGATGACTACAGGGCCTGGGGCTTCTTGGGATTTCTTTGCATGGGCCTGTCATCGGACTTTAGCTTTCGCTGTTCACGAGTTTTCGCAGTTGTTCTGCGGCCAGGGGCTTTGGGGGAAACGAAAGAGCCCTGTCGTTTGATTCACACTGTGCCATATTTTGAACCATAGAGACACGTGCCCTCAGCCTTTTTGTTCTCTCTGCCAGGGCGTTGCCATGTCGCGTTACGAGGATGACAGCTCGATGATTCTGGTGCCTCTGGCTGTGTTCAGGGCGGTTGGTCCTCAGGCGTGTCAAGATGCAGCAATTCTGTGTGGTGATTTTTGGAAAGTGTGTACGTCAGCATGCGCTAAGTGCGCTCCATTTCCAAGTCTGCCGATTTCCTGTCTTTTTGTCTCCCGACTTCACCTCACTAGGTAGGCATGTCTGCAAAGCTCTGTGCTATCACTGACTGAGACATAGTCTTGACGTTCGGCTTGCAGAAGTGTAAAACAATGAAGTCAGTGCCAGATGCTTTTCACGAACAGAACCACGCAGGTTACTCTGCCCTGCATGAACTATACATCAAACCCTGACCGAGCACAATAAAAGTCGAAACCCCAAACCTTGCAGCTTTGAGCCCAACAGCTCCTCAACGCTTAAACCCTACTGTAAGCCAAATACCTTGAACCCCTAAGCCTAAGTCCCTTCAGCATCCTAGAACCGAAAACACTCTTCCCCGAAGACCCTGAAGCTCTCTATTCAGGTGCTGCAGGCAGGTCTCGGGAGCTCAGACCTGGCAAATCTGATTTGGCAAAACAAGGCGCGCGCTTCTGAGGCTCTAGCTTTGCCGATGGGGTCTTTGTTGTTCCCGCCCATAGGGGTGGGGATTGGGGAGGGGTTTAGGGTGGCTTTGCGGAACTTTGTCGGCTATTTTTGATGGGGTGAGGCTGGGAGGCTGGAATGTGTGGCTCAGCACTTTTGGTCTTTGTCGCTGTCGAGCTTCGATGCTTTGTGTCGGAGCATTGAGCTCCAACATGTCTTGTCCCTGTTTAGGGTTTAGGGTTTAGGGTCCGCAAATTCTGAACAGACAGGCGTGGCTGCTTGAGCAGTATGAGCCCCTCGGAATGACTTTTTCCGAATCGGGCGGTTGAGGTCAGTTGAGGTTTTACAGGCGCACCACAAACTGCCGCAAGATGCCTCCAGCGAAACGAATAACCACAAAATCACAGCGACCAACTCCTAAAGTCTCCTGAAAGAAATCCAATCCCCCACTGTCCGGCAGCTGAACCTTCAAACCCCTAAGCCCTGATAGCCAAAGCCCTTCGCCTAAACCCTTGAATTGATTGGGGGGAGGGGGTGGGGTGGGGCACTCCACCGGCCAATCGTTTGAGATTTCAGGAATGCTGTTCCGGTTTTGTTGAGGAACCAGTTTCTGGGTTTTGCTGGCTGTTTCCTCGGCACGGGCTTCTCGTGATTGGGCTACATCGTCCTACTGCCTGCATCCTCGGGTATCCTTTATACTGTTATAGAGGGGTAGGAATGATGTGGCCTTGATGATGTGGTTGTACGAGCTGATGCATCGCTTGAGTGAAGGCCGTGTGTAGTTGATGTGTGTCGGACAGGCCTTGTATATTCCTGCACTTGAGTCATGTGCCAGCATCTTCCCTTCATGTACATAGTCCTCGTTCTGGGTGCAGACAGGGTGTTCAGACGGTTGCTGGGCAGGTTTGTCATGAAGTTGGCTTGAGCTGTTGAACCTTCACTTTGAGCAGGCCATGCGAACTGAAGGTTTGGTCCGTTCTCCGTTCGCATGGCGCTGCAAGTTCGGGAAGGGGTTTCCTGCTAAACAGGAAAAGCACGGATTGATTGCCCCTTTTCCAGTGAGTTTCCCGGCAGAGCGTCAATCTCGCCAGTTTTCAGCTAGGCAGATAGCAAACACATCTAAGCCCAGGGTGGCAAAATGAGACCAGAGGCCAGGCCTGAATGACTGAACCCTCACTGCGACAAAGTCTAGAGGCCTAGAGGCCGAAAAAGGCAAAGCCTACCCAACCCTGAAGCCTAACTTCGAAAAACCTAGCCCACGGGCCCACTGTTGAGGGACTCTCTTCGAGAGCAGTGGCTGATCAGTGCCCAGCAATCGTCCTCACCGAACATCACCTACAGGCGCCTCAGCCCAGACCGGTTTGGGAATGTGTGTTATCAGGGTAGCAGCCTAATCAAGGCTCTGAGTCCGTTTGTTTTGGGCCGCGAAGGAAGCCAGCTACAGGCATTCTAAACCCTTAGAGTGTCATGCCAAAGGAGCTGGCACATACTTGGACAAGTTCATAACAGCTTGAACGAGGGCTGTGGCGTCGAAGCTGAACCAAGGAAGGCAGATCAACTACATGAGTTCCCAATCCGCTGCGCGTTTCTGAACGAGGTGTATTCTCCCTTCGTGGATGTGGAGCAGGTCTCCGTGGCATCCGAAGTTACGCAGTCCTACCTGGACTCTGAAGGCCTTTGGCCTCTGATCAAGGCCTTGGTGCGAACGGTGCTGCCAGAAGGCCAGCAGTTCACCAAAACCGTCTACTTGGCTGGCATGGGGCTTGGTGGTTCACATGCCGCCCTGGCGAGCATGTACCTCAAGAAGAATGATGACCAGGTCTATGATACTTATGTTGTGGCTGCCCCCGGCTTTCAGTGCATAGCGAAGAATTTGTACTCCAAAGACATGATGCACTACGACACGCACTCTCAGATCAAAGTCTACCTTCATGTCATGGATGCGCTGGCCGGACCTGTGGACCAGTATAGCGGAACAGTCTGTAAGTATGGCCTCCACAACTTCACAGCCGCCGAACCCTTCTACGCAGCCTGGCCATGTTAAGCTTCCAATCGTTCATGGGCCATGTTACCTCAAGAGCTCACTGACAACTCTTACTCATGTACCCTCCGAACTGTGCCCCCCTTAACCTTGGACCGGGGCTGCTCATCATTTCTACAGAGTGGCAGGGCTACGACCCTCAAGGGAGTGCAAGACGAAGGGATGCCCGGAAAGTTCCGGAACCAAAAGCCCAAACCCAAATATTGTTATTTTTCATCCTGACACCAAATTTGATTGCCAATCCGAACCATCCCGAGCCCTACACTCAAACCGCGGAGCCTTGCCTGCCTTGTGCCTGCATGAGACTGAAAAGCTGCCGACGCAAGCACCTTCACCTTCTCGTGCCTGTGACTGCTTGCAAGGTCGCAACCCTAGCCTAAAACTGCGAGCACTAAACCTGCCCCGATGAAAGAACAGTAAGAAGGAAGGAAGACTTGAACTTGGCTTTCTCCTGGCTGTGTCTCAGGACTTTAACTTTTTGGGTTTTTGTTGAAACTAAAATCAGGGGTTTTTCTTGAAACTAAAATCAGGGGCCTAAAAATTAATCTTTTAGGAGGGGTTCAGAAGTCAGCCAAGTGAATACTTCTTTGAACCCAAGGATGCCTGTGAGCGGATCGTCGGCCACACGGGCCCGGAGCTGTTTTGGAGGACGGAATCCCAGACCCATGTGAAAAAGTTGTGGCTCAGTGTTTGTCTCGTTTGCTCGAGCTGTCTACCCCATTTCGGTGTTGTAGACTATTGGAGGCACCGTATGGCCTTGCATGAAACCCTGCATTGGAACGAAGGAAGCGGACACAGACTCAGCTGCCCTTATCCCGAAGTACGTGGCAACGCCTTAACTGAACTTAGGACCGGCTGGCCCACGGGGGCAGTCGGAAGGGTGGAATCATTAGGTTCAGAAGGGTTCGAGGTTTGAGTCTTCAGACTCAGGCAGACTGACATGGAGTGAGCGCCTCTGAGAGAGAGAGACTCAGGCAGACTAAGAATCAGGCTTGCAGGACACCCTAGGAGATGCAGGCCAAGTGCCGAATGGAGCAGGTTTAAGTGAAGGACACCGACTTCAGACAGACACGAAACTGGATTTCTCCACCTGCGCGTAGGCCGTCAACAACAAGCACCACGACAACCCTCGAGCTGGCCACCGATGAGCAGAAAGCCACGCAGGCGGCACTGGAGCAGACGCCTGGCCACCAGATTTCAGAAACCACATTTGGAAGCCTCAAACAAGACAGGGTGACGCCACGTATCCGTGCAGCTCTTTGTTGATAAGCGACATGCCCAGCCATAGTTAGGGGTCATGCATGGTTATGATGTGAGGTACAATCAGAACATCACGGAAGCCAAAGCTGTCAAGACCTGAGTTGCCCATGCTCCAGACACCAGAATGAGGAATCACGCCAGAGACATGCACTTGGGGATGCCAGGCTTTTGACCAGTGCGTTTTCTTCACCCACTCGATCTGGTATGCGTTGCTGCTTTTCGTGAGCGAGGATGAGACTCCTTGCATGTGCTTAGCCCTGCATGTGGTAGTTGAAGCCCGTTTGGGGCCTTGCATCTGTAAAGAGCCGGTTTCCTGATGACCAGGCTCGTGTTTGCATTGTAGGCGTAGGCAACAGGCGGGACTTGGACCATGGAACTCTGATTTCCGCATCGTGCTCTCTCAAGCTTATCTAGCAGCATCGAACAGCTCAGCAGTGGCGCCCTCGTAGCTTACGCCCCTTACATCAATGGCGATGCAGGTGTTGTTGGCACTTCTTCCAATGCTGGCGTCCGCCGAGAAGTGGGCAGTGATCGCTGCCGGCTCCCAGGGTTTCTGGAACTACCGGCACCAGGCCGATGCATGTCACGCCTACCAGCTGATGCTGAAGAGTGGCGTCCCGGCCGACAACATCATCTTGATGATGCAGGATGACGTGGCCCAGGCTTCGGAGAACCCTTTCCCCGGTCAGCTGTTCAATCGCCCTGGGGATGACTCGCCGGATGTCTACAAGGGCTGCAAGGTGGACTACCGAGGAAAGGTGGTGACGGCGCAGCTTTTCATGGACGTCCTGACTGGCAACAGCGAGGGAGCCACCGGAAAGGTCCTGAAGAGCAAGGCCGATGACACCGTTTTCGTGAACTTCGTGGACCATGGGGGCCCTGGCATCGTTGCCTTCCCAAACGGGCCCTTCCTGCATGTCAAGGACTTGTCCAAAACCCTGAAAACCATGCAGAGCAAGCACATGTTCAAGCAGATGGTCTTCTACATGGAAGCCTGCGAGAGCGGCTCCATGTTCCCAGACCTTGAAGAGGACGGGAAAATCCTTGCGGTGACTGCATCCAACGCTCAGGAGTCTTCTTGGGGCACCTACTGCGGGGATGCCGCTAAGGTTCGTGGCAAGAACATCGGTTCCTGTCTTGGAGACCTCTTCTCCGTCAACTGGATGCAGGATGATGACCTCGGGAAGTTCGCTTCCGAGACCTTCAGCAGCCAGATCGCCAAGGTGATCAAGCTGACGAACAAGAGCCACGTCTGCAGCTTTGGAGACAAGTCCTTTTTGAACGAAGCAATTGGAAATGTGGAAGCGTCGCGGCAATTGGAACAGCCGGCAGGAGACGCTCTCAACGGTGCTGTCGATACCCGAGATATCTATGTCACCCAAGCCTTCTGGGCGTATGAGAATGCAGACACCAGCGAAGAACGAGCAAACGCCTTGAAACGATTTGCTGGTGTCGTGCAGGATCGTGAGGCCGACGAGGCATTCTTTGAGGATCTTGCCAAGGAGGCTTGTTCGGATGTGAATTTGTTCAACTGCCAGCAGAACTTACGAGCAGACCGTGCCCAGATGAACGACATGGACTGCCACTACAAGTTGGCACATGTGGTCCACGAGCGCTGCCCGGTGTCAGAGTATCATCATGCAACAGGTGGCTGGAACGGCTTCAACATGAAGTTTTCGCAGGTGCTCTTAAATCTCTGTGAGAGCCAGGGGCCCTTGGGCAAGTCCACTGCGGACCTTGTGCAGCTGGTTGAGAGAAAGTGCACAGAGGCAGCCCAGTCACGTGCTAACATGCAGCTCGTCATCTAGGTTTGACCCTCCTGACGCCAGTCTTCCAGGGTGTAAAGCCCCGTGGCGGAGCTCCACTCTTCTCAAAAGAGTATGTTGCCGCATGTCTTGTGCCGTGGTCGTCGGCCCAGTTGCCCATTCTATCCGACTACCCCACGCGTCATGCGCGAGCAAGCTGAATTTTAATCAGCACAATCTACGCATGCCAACCCTGACTTGGGTCAGCAAGTGCACTTGGCACAGGGCCCATGATGTCAAAAAGATGTGCGCAGCATGGCGGATTGATTCGGGGGCTGACATATACACCCGTTGCTTCAGTTCACCAGGACACTTTGAATCTGGATGGCTCGACGGACGGCGGCTGTGAGACAGTAGATCCCATCGACCAAGCGGACAAGTATGGACGATGCCCAAGTACTGCCACAGTGTCATGGTAGCAAATCAGGTTATCCGTTCAGGCTGTGTTTTGTTTTTCTCCCAGGCTGGTTCTTGTTGCGGCCGAGGCCCAGACGGATTGCGACAGCTTCTTCGAACCGCAGGCACAGGTGTCGATGCAAATGCTTGGCATGATCGTTGGCATCACTGGCGGCGTAATCTTGTGCTGCGCGATACTGGGCATCGCTGCGGTCAGACACATTCAGCCGCTCGGCTGCTGCCACAGGTGAAAATCAAGGCGTCTTTTACAGTATGTACCACTCCCACCCGAAGCACTCCTTCCCCAGACCCAACAGTCAGACAAGATGCTCAGCAAAATTCATGAAGCCTTCATGAAGCCTTAATTTGGGCGGTTCGGACGGTGGCTTGGTCCTGGGCCTTGGGAACTGGCATTGCGCAGCGCAGATGTTGCCAGTCAGGAAGAATGCCATGGATGACGTCAGCATGTCGGCTGATCATGGGCCGCCCTCCAACGGATGTATGGCCAGGTTGCTCAGGACCACCTTATTCAGACCAACAGCCTAGCCTAGTAGATGGTATTGAACAGGTCTGTGTTGCAGGCATGATGGTGCACACAGTTAAACATCATGATGGCAGACAGGAAGCGGTCATGCAACGGGGCCCTTGAAGGGTTGTGGTTGTGGAGGTTGTGGGAGGGGTATGCAGGGGTGGTGGTTGCGGTTGTGGTTGCACTGGTTGGGTTTACGCTGGTGGCGGTGGTTGTTGTTGTTGATGGCTTTGGTGTGGGATAAAGAGGCTGCTGACTGACTGCGAGCAAGTCCTCCCTCAACCCAAACCTGTGCACCCTCTGAACTCCTTATAACTCCTTATAATGAGTCCTGTGAGCGAGACTTGATTGTGGTAGCGAGGAACTGCGGCATTTACGTCGGGGCCGGCAAGCGAGATCGAGCCAAAGAGGCACGGATCCGTGCAAAAAAGGCTCGGGACAAGCGCAAAAATCGAAACCAGGACGGGCTAGGGTTCACGTGCACCGTGTGGGATTGAGGGCCAAGAAGTATGTCAGAGTGCGTGTGTTAAAGTTCTGCTCCATCTGAAGTTTGGCCTCAAGGCTTCGATTTTTACACTCTAGGCAACTTTAGGCCCGAGGCTGCGCGGCACGGTTTAGAGAAGATGTTGGATTTGTTTGCGGCCTGTAGGGTGAGTGCCTCATCAACAAAGTACGGGCAACAGCAAGCTGTTGGCCAGCGAGCTCCCGCTGCCACAAGAGTGAGGAAGTCCTCAACACAGCTCAGCCAATGGCTGGGACAGGCTAAGCGGCTACTGTCTAAGTCCGAGCTCCAAAGCCCTGACACCAAGAAGCCCCAAGAAGCCGAAAACTGCCCTAAACTCATCTGAACTCATCTGAACCCTTCAGGAGAAGACTACCCTCCTTGAGGAGGGCGCCGAAGGGACACCAACCCCAGGCCTTCGAAACCGTGCGTCGAGGGCTTCGTGGACGTTTCCCCCAACAAGTTGTCAATATTGTTCCACTATTGTTCCTATGCTTCTTGCGATGCTTCCAATTGCTTTAGCCCTTATTCTTCGATGCAGCCTTTAAGAGAGGTGTGCGGCGGTGGCGCTTGCGGTCTCACGGGCGCAGAAAAACTTCCTAAGTTGAAGGTTTAGGGGGCTCATCTCTAAGATGGAAGGGGCAGATCTGCGGCAGAACTGCATCAACAAGGCTTGAGGTTCGGGGAGAGAGGCCTGGCAGCTACAGCTGCAGCAAGATGCACAGACAGCAGCAGCTTCCTCTAGGAAGCCGGGGCAGGGCACGAAAGGGCTCGCGATTATTGAACGCTCGCAGGCGTCGTGGTTCCCTCCTCTACGGTCGTGGGCAAGCAAGGGGATGCAGAGAGCTTGCCAGCCGCCGCTTGACGAGAACTGTGTTTCGCACGATGATGATGCTTCCGCTGTATCACTCTGTGTTTCGGTCTTTGTGCCTCTGTGTGTGTGCGTGACAGCCTCTTTCTACCAAGAGCTTTGTAGTTCCGGATTTTTGAAGCAGGGGGGGATGCCCCTCACTCCCAGACCATACCCAACGAAGCTAAGTGGATAAGGGGAAGTCTACAGGGACGCCTGCGGATGTACCTGCAATGTTTCAAGGTATTCGTGAAGCCGCTTCCATGTCGGCCTGAATCAATCAGGTTTGACTCGATCCATGAGTACGGGGGAAGATCCCATGAGTGAGTGTATGTGTGTGAGTGCGCGTGTCTAAATAACCAGAACTCCAAAAGTTGTATCAGGGGGTCCCCAACCTTCTGCTTGTGGGTCGAAGCTTTGACTGCAACTCATGTAGCCGGCGATGCCATCTATGCCATCTGCCATCTACGATTTGTTTCTTAGGTTTCCTGCGCCCGCTTCTCTGCTTCTCACTTCTCTTGGTCTGAGGGCTGTATTTGCATCGGCTGTGCCTTTTTCCACTCGTAGCTGTGCCACTCAGAAGCTGCGATGTGCAAAGCTCAAAGCAAGGATTCCAACCTCGCTGACGAAGAGGTTGGCGGAAAGAAGGGCAAGAAGGAGAAGAAGGAGAAGAAGGACTGTTGAGTTGCAGAGCTGAGGCGGCTCTCACGCATGCCCGGATAAATCAGATGAGGCAGATATTATGAGCAGATCTTGAAACCCTGCATGTAAATGCATCAGGAGAAGAAGCAAAAGAAGGACAAGTCAGAGCCATCTGTTTCGGCCTGAGTTCTTGTTGCGTTGTGAAGACTTACTTTTGCAAGCATTCAACTTCCTGGTAGATGAAGCTTAAAAGCCCCACAGGGCAGAAAGCAGACCTTGTGACAATGCTGACGGACCACATTCTGTGACTGGTAAATCATGTGGACGTGCAGGTTCGTACAGCTTTCTGCTCGTTTCAGACTGTGAGCCTGTGACGCGGTGGATGAATTTTCCCCATCAGACTTCAAACAGCACGGGAATGCAGTTTCCGTTCGTGTTTTTTTGTCTACTCGGCCTGGGGGGTTCTTTGTCTTGCCGCAACCCCAAGTACAGATTCCGCGACGAGCATCTGCCACTTCACGCAAAACGTCTGTGAACAGCAAGGAAGTCAGGCAATTACCTCTTGGCGTTCCCCGACAAGAACTTGTGCGGGTTTCTCGTTGCAGGCTGCCCCAGGCCTCCAGTTCTCAAAGTGAAAAATGATGGCCTGGAGAACAACAATCGGCGACGACAATGGAAATTCCTTGTAGGTACAGATGCCGCAAGTGAAATGCATGCCTCAATCTGTTGTCAGAATCTTGTGCAAGTCGTACCTTTTCACTTGTTAGTGTGTTCTGTCGTCGGAAACTGACACCCACATGCTCTCGGTCAGGCGACGGCAGCATCCGGTAGTCGAAATGTGCTGCCCTGCTTCGTTTCCTTTGGGGGCTTGGCTTCGTGCTACCCAGGCTGGCGACCCAGCAGATGATGAGCCTGTGGATGCCATCTCCGTGCGCGTGTTGGACGTGCCACGGCGGCATGTGTGATCGTGGAGAGGGGTGAAGACTGCAGTACTCGTATGTACTAAGTTGGCCAGAAGTTGGCCATCGCCTGTCCCCCCATCAATGTAGTAAGAAGTAGACACGGCTACATTCGCTAGCTTCGTCTCAGCTACACTGGAAGAGTCGAGTTGGAGCGCAGCTGTTCAACGAAAGGTTCATTGCCGGGCTCTGACGCTGTCCCACATTGTCCATATCATCCCCTGCTTCCAGAAACATCCCAAGACCATGATTCCCAACCAAACCCGACTAGTTGTGAAAGCAGTCTCTTGGCCAAAATGGCCAAAAGCATCCCAAAACCATGCTCGTCTCCGACACAGAGGGGGGCTGGAGGGGGGGAGGGGGGGGGGGGGGCGGGAAGGGCAATTTTCTGTGGCGGGCTGTCTAGAAACCCCTTGTAACATCTTAATATATATATATATATATGTAAATAAATAAATATATATATATATATAGATGTATATATACATACTCCTCCGCCCCATACTTGTGCTTGCATTTCTGCAGATGCGAGGTTGCGCAAGAATCTGAGGTGATGGCATGGTTCAAAATGGCGACAGTTACGTACAGAAAAAACACATATATCATCACATGTCATAGGGGTTGAAGTTTAAGGCCTTAAGGCACGGCTGGGCCGCACGCAGCGTTTCGCGAAGGGCAATACCGACAAAAATGCTGCAAATTTAAGTCCCATCGAAATGGCACACATGCCTTTTCAATTCGCAGTGCCCAACGCACGCCCCAAACCGTTGCCTCATGTTACTGTTTCCTGAACCTGTGGGGTTGGGATCAACCTTATACCTCGCTTTCATTGGGTTTTCATCTCAAGGAGACCGAAGTCCGTGCACCTGAAGCCAGCGGCGACGACCTTCTGGGCTCCGCCTTCCAAGAGACGCCTGGGCAGTTCAGTCCCCTCCAGCCGGAAGGGTGTCGGGAAGGTATGGGAGGGGCACTGTCATCGTTCACCTGGCCTCGTAGACCTCGTTCATCAGATGCCATAAGGTGCAGAGTTCAGGGCCTCAGGCTCTAGGCCAAAGGACGTACAGAGTCCTAGCATTGAATGACGTGTAGCTTAAGCCTGTTCGGAATGTTAATGTTAGTGAGAGGCGAGGGCATAGGCCTTTTGTTGCTCCATAGGTTTGAGAGGCTGCGTTTGGGATTGGGTTGGGCAGTCAGTTTGTCATCAGCTCATGGCTTCAGGGGTTCGACGTTG
Organism: Symbiodinium natans; assembly: GCA_905221605.1. NCBI lineage: Eukaryota > Dinophyceae > Suessiales > Symbiodiniaceae > Symbiodinium > Symbiodinium natans. Next base: position 807,183 of record CAJNDS010001024.1, read on the forward strand.
TTCGAGGGCCTTCTGTCCTAGGAAGCCTAAGAAGAAGAAAAAGAAGGACACCGAGAGAGTCTTGGATGCCTCTATGAAATCCATTTTGTTGTTATAGCGGCTTAAACGTAGAGCATCGGTTCTTTTTTGTCGAGCTCAGCTCTTCAGCTCAGGGGATACGGAATAAGCCAAGCGGTTTCAGCGCTGAGACCTGCTTGCCGCAATGCGGCTTGCTGCCTGGCGGGCGGCAACACATTCTGAGCTTGACTCGCAAGCGCTTCGAGCCAGGTTCTTTCGGACATCTAGCCTTGGGACAGCAGGCTGGAGATAATGCACCACAGCCTCAGCCACATTCTGGTTTCAGGCTGTTTGCGTGGGGGGTTTTGGGACCTCAGCTCAACAGGGCTGCACTGTTAGTTTTGGAGAAAAAAAGAGAGCCGGCACACCCCCGTGCACAAGCCCCTGCATGTTGTTTTCGGTAGTGTTAGTTGTCGTCCAGTGCCGCCCAGATGAGTGTCCTGGTGCCAGCAAAAGCACATCTGCCCTGCATTGCACGAAGTGCAGCTTACCAGAGACACCGTGGAAGGCCAAAAAAGAGAGCAAACTGAGGCTGTTCTAAGGCTTTGGCTTGGAATAACAAATCAGCTTCGCAATTTAAAGCTGCAATTTGGGGCAGTGGCACAGCATGCGTAGAAAGGGCGTCGCCCTCATGACTCATGCATGCGTGGCGTTTCGTCATGTGAAGCCGACACAGAGCCGAAGATGCGTCGCTGAGGGGTCCATTTTACGCATGCCGCCGCCATTGGCCTTGCTGGGAAGATGCGTAGATCCACGCTGCAAGTCCAGACCACCAACCCGAAACCATGCGCACAGCACACACTCCACTGAACGCTGGCCTCAGGCTTCCAAGAGACTACCAGCCCGACGTACTTCAGAACCTGTGGAGCCTCAAGACTCGAACTGGCTCGAACTCCTACCAACTCCCAACCATCCCAAGCCCCGAAGCCCCCCGCCCTAAGTGCCCGAAGCAGGAAAGCCTGAATAGAATTTCTTAGAACTGCTTTGGATCGGGTGCCAGAGAGATGGTCTTGCCAACTGTGCGCCCCCCCCACCCGGGAATAAAACCCGGGAAGTCTGGGTGTTCTCCTCCCCCCGATTCCGGGCCTTGTATGGGGGTGTCGGGACTACGATTCATGGGTTATTATGTTAGTCCAGCAGGCTTCGAGCGGTCTGGGCTTCAGAGCCTCTTGACTTTGCTCGGAAAGAAGCTCGGACGTTGATGGCAGACTTCTAGGGCGGACGTGACGCTTCCAGCTGTTGGGCTGGAAAGATGGAAGCTCAGACGTTGTCGGCAACCGTCATGCGGCTTCAAGCTCACTCCCGAACCATTGGGATCCTGACCTGGATTGCGACATCTTGAAACCTTATTGCATCTTTCCAGCTCCCAAGCTTGTTGCGCATTCCAAGGGCATCAGTTCACATGCTCTGCGCAGGCCTGCCCGCAAAGATTCGCCGATTGAGTCGAAGAAGCAGCTCCGGGTCTGGAGGTGGACCACTTTAAGGTTCGCAAGGTCGCGGCGATGCCGAAGCATCCATCACCTGCGCTTTGTGCAGGTGATGGAAATCGGCGCTGCCAGCGCCTCAAGAAAGGAGTTGCATGCCGGAACTCACGTACGTGATTTTGGATCGAATTTCAAGGTCTGGCAGCGGGATGGCCTTGAAGGCTCTGGCACTTGTGCCCTTGCATGCTGTTCGTATTCTTATAAGATTTTGCTATGGGTTGTCATTTATGACTCGTCTGTCAGATGTGCTCATTGAACATAGTTTTGTGTTTCTCTCGTTCCATTGTTCAATGTGTTTGTAGTGTGTATGTTAAGTTTAAGTTCGCATAGTTAGTCCCCTGAAGAGTCCCCTGAAGAACCTCAATGTTTGTTCGGTCGTTGGTTGTGGAGAGAAGAGAGAAAGAGAGAGAGAGAGAGAACACCACCAACGGGGAAAACCAACACGGCAATCCCCAAACACGTCTTACTCTTGGATCTCGCACTCGGGCGCGCCTTGGTGCGCGGGGCGACCCCCCAGTCTCCTCATGCCCAGCAGAAGAAGAAGAAGAAGAAGAAGAAGAAGAGGAAGAGGAAGAGGAAGAGGAAGAAGAAGAAGAAGAAGAAGAGAGAACTTCGGGAGCGCCAGTGCGCGGGGGCCTCCGCTTCAAGCCCAGCAGAAGAAGAAGAAGAAGAAGAAGAAGAAGAAGAAGAAGAAGAAGAAGAAGAGGAGACAATCTCAGCCCTGGTGCTACAATTCCCCACAGAGCACATGTGTCACACCAAATGACTCGGTGGAGCATGCCCCTTGGGGCGGCCCTTTGGGGGGTCATATGCGCTGGAAGCAAGCAAGCAAGCAAGCAAGCGAGCGAGCAAGCGAGCAAGAGAGAGAGAGAGAGAGAGACTGGCTAGCAGATTGTCAGTTGCTGGGTGAGAGGGCCAAATTCGTGAGGCGGGGTCACCAATCTCGATCCAATCCGTGTACCTTGCATGTTTTTCCCTCTAACCCCATTTTTCGTTGCTGTCAAAGAGCTACCGCTCTATGAACTCGGGGGGCACAGTCTGTGGTTCCAAATGGGGGCGGGGGTGATATCAGAGTCCCCCCGAGTTCAGAACCAGCCGCCACAACAACGTGAGGGCCCGCCGAGAGCGTGGGGGTTTGCCCCCGGGCCTATGAAAGAACGGAAGAAAGAAAGAAAGAAAGAAAGAAAGAGAGAAAGAGACTGGCTAGTTGAACCGCATGTTTTGACAGCAGATGCGAGTTGACGACGTGATATAAATGGCAACGCATGGCGTGATTTTGGGTAGACCGTCTGCCTGGATGTCTCCCTTGAGGGAGACAGCAGGCATCCGCAGGCCGCGCCACCATTGAGCCTGCAGGGCAGGGAAAGAACGCGACACAGTCATATAGGAGAAGCTGTCATGAGGTATGTTGGATGAGGTAAATTGTGGGTTCAGCGTTTAGGGGCGGCATAGGTTTCTCCATCCATGAAAAGTGTTCCCTGAACCCCCAAAAGAAGCAACCGAGTGAGACGTTGTGGGCCAGCTCCCGGAGGCCCCGCCGAGTTGACAAGCGGAAAGGGCGCGACGTCAACGTTAGGGAGCGGGGACGTCTATTCAGGCCGGGCTTGCGGGTGTTTCGGGCGTTTCGGAAGCGAGTCGCAGTCTTTCGGTCTTTCGAGCGGTTTGTTGGGATGGGAAATTCAGTGCTGAGACTCCGCCAATCGTACCTGACCAAGTTTTCAGCCGACTTGCCCTGACCCAGGCAAGCTCATCAAGAACCTTGGCACCTTTGGCTGCTGCAGCTGCAAACAGAAAGGTTTCAATCGCATGGGCCCTCCCGCGGCTCAACGCCAAAGCCTTTCAGCCTACTTGTAGTACTGGTGCTGATATATGCGACTCCGCCCATGAATCTCAGCGCTGAACTAGAAAAACAAGCGCCGAGCCGAAGCGTGCTGTAGACTGAGGCTTCATACAGCCAGATGGAGGAGGGGACGAGCTCTTCGTCATGCCGAAAGGCCCCTGGTAGATGTGCAGGTGACCCGATAGCGTGCTGAAGACAGAGATCCTCAGGTGTAGCCTGAGCGCCGAGTGCACAGAGGCTGCAAGGGCTTCAACAACCTTCTGCCACCGATTGGTTCCCGGGTGCGTCAGGGCCCTGGAGAAGCCGAGTCTGCAGACCCTCAGACCCCCCGCGGGCCCAACCTGATCTTCTCACAGCGGCGGCATGAGCACCGGTCGCGTATTTAGCCCTGGAACCCTTGGGGACCTGTTCTCCTGGCAACCGCGGGGCCATCTTAGCAGCCCAAAGTTCAGGCCCCAAAGTTCCGAAAGTTCGGTGTTTTTTTCGGGAGGTTAGGCCTGTAGACTCTGTAGACTCTGAAAAAAAAAACAAGGCTATGAGCTGGCGGTTGATGAGAAGACGCTCCGCACCCGAGCAGAGAACGTCTTCCCAGAGTCTGAGTCTGAAGTGCCAGGCCATCCTACTGGGCTTTCGGATTTCGGGACTTCAGGATTCAGCTTCAAGGGTTTTTTGCAGCATTCGGGGCTTTCAGTGCTTGGGTTTTCTGTTGCTCAGGCTTTTGGGGGCTAGTTGCTAAGCAGCCTTCGAGCTGGAAGCGTATGCTCGTTCATGGTGATGTGTGCCTGCTGTTAGCAGGGCGGTGGGGGCACTGAGTTCAAAAGATGCAGCTCGCCAGTAGGGAAAGAAACCTGTCAACTTTCAACCACGAATCCCAGTCTGGAAACTCCCTCTGAGCCCCCCATGAAAGATCTGAAGCCAGCCTTCAAGGCTGCAACCCAAAGCTCTGAAGCCTTGTGGAGTTGAAGGCTGAGACCTGAAGCCTCCAGCTCTGAAACCTCAGTTGCTTCAAGAGTTGATGTCTTGAATGCTTTTGCTCACATGAAAGAGGCCCCGGACCGGCGGTGACAAGCAGCATCAAACATACAACCATTGCCACTGTCTAAGTTGACTTGTCCCGTGTCGACACGGATGGTAATTACAGCCTTGACCGGTCGAGCACTTGACAATTCTAGCCGCACTGCAACGTTTCCAGGGTTCGTACCCTCCATGCCTGATGACCACAGTGGACATGATGCGGAAAGCATGACGTGGAAAGCATGACCTGCAACAGGCGTGCTTGGAGCTGAGCAGCCTGTTGGGCCGGGAGCTCGCGAGTGCTCGTTCAGAACTGGCAAGCTCGACAGTGCATCAATATAAGTAGTACAATCAGAATACAATGATAGCATATATGTATATGGTCTTGTATGCCAAGCACCCATCACAACATCACGCCTGCTGTTCACAGTCGAGTCACCACTTGCATGCCTTTTGCGGGTGCCAGAAAGCTCTGAGGACACTCACTGGGACCATTCAGGAAAGCGGGGCCTCTTGGCTCAATGAAGGGGTGCACAGACATGTAGAGCTTTAGATCAGCCACGGCCGATTGAGGTTTTGGGCCAGTCTTGAACTCCTGGGGGGCCGTGAGGGAGTAACTGTTTCTGAAACCAAGCGACATGTTGGTCCAGCAGGCAGAGCACGGGTACATCGCGCAAGATCACGATGGCAGCAAGATCTATTGCTTGCCATCAGCCCAGCATGCGCAGTCAAAGCTAAAGCTCCAATAGTCTTTCCTGTCTCCGTGGGCGCCGCAATGTGGGTGCTTCATTAGCGATTAGCGAATGTCGACCACGGCCATATTGCACAGCTACAGCTGCAGTCCTGTACTTCATTTCCCCGCAGAACACTGCGACCCAAACCTGCGACAGCACGGGTTGTCAGTTTGTTTGGACCTTGACTTCGGCCACCAAAGTGCAAGAGCCCAAAACTCCCAGATCGGCACCCCAATCCCGTTGCCCCAAATTTCCACAAGCAGTCCTTCTGGACGTGCAGTTTTCAGAGAGAGCTGGAAAACTAAAAGCATCCTCAAGCACTACAAGCCCCATCTCCCCCTACAAGCCCTATCTCCCCCACATGCCTGCTAAAATGTCGATGATGCGAAGGTCAAGGTAGAGCCCCAAGCCCTTTGCCAGAGGCCCGGCTCATTCCAACGGGCCTTCGGCCAAAGCGCTATCCCACCGGTTGGCACACGGGCGGGTGCCCAAGGTTCTGGAGCTGAAAGGGGGACCCTAAAGCCCGAAGCCTTAAGTTAACACCATGTGCTTTGAAAAGGGTTTGGGCTGAGAGGGTGCATTCGCCGGGTTGCAAGTGTAGGTAGGAGCAAGAACCTGCTGGCCAGAATTCCGGAGAGAACAAGAGAGGTATGGGGTTAGATTTGGGGCATAGCTTGCAAAACTCGTGAACAAGGTGATGTACGACGTAGTTGTCGACTCGAAGAATTCCGGCCCTCGGGTCGAAAATGCCGCGGTCTCAGTCCACTGAAGGCTCTTCTGGGTTTGGAGTTTGCCCAGACCTCCAACCCGCAGTACTTGCTCATACATGTGTTGAGGGAGTTGACCATCATTTTTGTCGGGTCGGGTTCAAAACGTCCCCTGCTTGACACAAACTGCAACCGACTGTCTGGCCAGAAGGCTTCTCTTGAGGATTGGGCTTGGGGGCTTGGGGGCTACCCTTGAAACCTTACCTGCTTTGAAGGTGCAACCTCTGGAAGGCACCAGCCGGCCATCGGCGAGCAGACAGGCTTATGCTGCAGATGCAAGCTAGGAAATTTTATTTAGGATCCCGCACTGCGGCGGCAAAAAGCAAGTGCCGGGCTATTCTCAAGGTTCAGACGCTACGGTTTGCGCATGCATCCTTTGCTCTTGCAGTTCCTAGCAGGGCCATATGCAATGCGTATCAACGATGGCCCAAAAGCGCCGAGGTGTGCTTCAACCGGCCAAACACCCTATACCCGCTACAGGAACAACCTGGAGCGGCCGGCATTGCATCCGGCACACTTGGGGTGCAGATCCCAGTGCCTTCAGCGATGCTAGTGCATGCTCGAGGTGCTAGGCGTTGATGGAATGCCAACACACTTGTTCACAGAATGCACCTCAAGACCCTCTTGGCAAAAGTCGTGACCCACGTACTTGTTTGACTTGGTGCTGTGTCTGTTCAGAGGGGGCAAGGGGGGGGGGGTGCGGAGGTGGCTTGACATGCCGAGGTCGTTTCGAAGATTTGCTTGAGCCCTACTTTCCTTGTTGCGACAGATGCCATGGACACCCCGTTAACCAAGCAGCTTGCTGCAGGGCCGCAGGGCCCATTGGGCGATAGGACAATTTGAGGGCTTTGATCTTAGAGCCCGCTTGGATGCCTGAGGCAACGGTTATGGCTTCATCGACCAGGATAACGGCGAGCGGATGTTTGCCATGGCCCCCAGTGTAAGACCACGTGACACCCTGCCTGCCGCGTGCACGCGCAAGCGTGGCGGTCCCGAATTCCAACCCCAATTGTGTTTTGCTCTCAACCTTCCCAACTCTGAGAAATCCAGCAGATTCGGAGAAGGCACCTAGGTACTGCGATGCTCCCTGCAAGGAGCGCATCCCGCCCCCACCAGGGTAGTTGGGCTGCTGAGATTCTCGGGAACTCCGCACCCCTTTTGGGACGCAGATCGCCGCATACACGTCAAGTGGAATGGGCATCTGTCGGCATGACGACATCTTGGCACAAGACGACATAGGACGACTGCGTGTTGTCCGGTGGCATGTGTACATGCTGGGTGAGGGGCGACGGCAGCCAAAAAGAAACACTGGCCAACCAAAGGCACAAACGAAGCTGGTCTGCCGGCTCTGTCCACAAGAATCGGCGACTTGAGTTTGGCCACCATGTGAGCGTGCCCGATGGCGGGTGCCCCCATCTTTCCGGCTTGACTCGGCCGTGGGCATTGCAAGGCTTTCTCGTCGTGCGCCACACGCATGTGCAAAGATTACCCGGGAGCGGGAGGATTTCGCATCTTCCAAGTGTTGTGGTTGCTTTGTTGTGTGGCCATGGTTATCTTCATCTTTCAGCCCTCGCTCGACAGCTTGGTGAGCAACCCTAGAAACTACTGGTGGGAGGGTTTCCAGTGATTCCAAGGTCCTCCCGTTCTCCTGTGGGGCCTTTGGCTCGACCGGCACGTTTTCAATGGGCCAATGAGTCAGAGTCGTCTAAACAAAGGGGACGAAGTTTACAAGTTGATCAGTTGCCTTGCGTCGTCATGTGGTCATGCACAGTCATATATGTCACATGTCCATGGTCGTAGTTGCAGCGCTCCCGGCCATCACGGTGCAGCAGAGGTTGGGAGGTAGGGCCTCTCGTCAGGCCTGCAAAGTAGCCCTCCTGATGCATCCTGCGCATTGTCTGCCGCCAGGCAATCAGATTCCGCCAGTGGGCACCCGCGTCGAGTACGACGTCGTGCCAGATCCGAAAACCGGCAAGACAAAGGCCGACAACGTGAGACCTGCGTGGCAGCCCAGAAAAGATGTCTACCAATCTACCAGACACCTTGGTATCACGGTCAACTTGCTGATGGTTTTCTGTGCTTACGGGCTTTTCCCGATGTGTACTGGTAGGGGGATTTCAAGCGCCTTGCTGGCCTGAAGCGACTGAGGGCATGAAGACCGGCAGCATCGGCAAATGTCCCTTGGACAAGACCCAGAGGGGACCGGGGGCCAGTCTTGCAACGAGAAGAAGTGTATGGCTCAAAGAAGCAATATGTCACTAATTGTGGGCTGTTGCTTGAAGTTGGCCGGACCACAGCTCTTGTACGAAACCCACATTCAACGAACCATACGAACCCTCCTGCACATTGCCTCCGGCTTCTCGAATGCCTAGGTGGGGCACAGTTCGGCTTCATCAACCAAGACAATGGTGAGGCGCTCCATTTAACAATTATGCGCTGCCCGCTGGCCGTTGAACATGGGCTTGCTGCTACGCCCTGGCACATGGGACGCACGCAAGCTTCGTGCAGCTCCGCACATCGCAGTGTAGTCTTTTTGCCTGGGAGCTGAAAGCACTCGTGTGCTTCCGGCACTTTAGGGCGTAGAGTCGCATCCTCCCGTAACATGACAAAGCATATAGAAACCAGCAGGGTTCACAGGCAAGTCAAGTGCAGACTGCTCAAAAGAATGAACCCCCCCCTTTGGCATGTGCAAGTCGTTTCGCATCGCTCGACGTGTATGTGCTGCGGGGAGTTGATTGGCATCTCTTCTCCTTGTCTATCTCATTTAGTTTAGTGAGCGGGTCTTGTGCAACATCCGGTGGACATCAGCTGTAGTCCCATGCCTGGTTTGGCTGAGTCATGAACACGCAAATGGAAGGCTGAGATGTTCGTCCTTCCAAAGTCGTGTGGCGGTGAGATCCCACCAGTGGGCACTCGCGTCATGTACGAAGTGGTACAGGCTCCGGGGCTGCTAGTTTGGTCTCGAAAACAGTAGTAGTGGGCATTCCGTTCCGGAGTCAGAAATGACTACTGGGGCTGTTTGTGGCTTGCGCGGTGTTTGTGCTCACATGTCCGAACATGCACCGCTGACAAGGATCAGAAGACGGGGCGACCGCGCGCGGAGAATGTGGTGCCGGAGCAGTGGGGTGCACCGTCCACACCCGAGTGCCAGGATGTCCAGAGGGGTCTAGTCGGTCTACTCAGTAGAGATTTTGCAAAGGCAACAGGCAATGGCAGATTCCACCTCCGGCCCGGCTGTTGCCAAGGATGGACTACGGTGGCGGCGCGTCCACCATGCCGGAGGCCGGCACCATCACGCAGGCAAGGGAGAGGAGCCTCGTCTCTTCCGAAGAAGCCACGGGGTGTTGACCCGAAGCTGCAGGTGGGGCCAACCTATGGCTTCATCCAGTCTGACGCCGGCGAGAAGATGTTCGCCGCTGCCTTACATGGATGGCTACGCCTTGCCGTTTAAGTATAGACGCTGCTGGCCGGCGAAACGAGCGTCCTGCCAGCAGACCAGGTCCTCCCCGGGTCCTGCACTGCCTGCACCGGGGAAGTTGCCATCCCGCCTTGAGCCTCAGCATCTTTGGAGAAGCTCTCCTTTGCCCACGATGCCTGGAAAGGCCTTTGGGAACCAGAGTCGTTTACTCGGCCCGGCTCTTGGTTAAACTGTGGACGGTGTGACAGGCCATAATCCGAACGAACCGCTGAGGTGGTGGTCGACGGCAAGACGGGCAGACCCAGAGCTGAGAATGTCCGTCCGCAGGTCGGACATGTCAGACATGCGCCTGCAGCCTTTTGCAGTTTTGCAGCCTTTCTGTCGGCCGCATGTTGCCTTGACAGTGTTGACAGTGGTGCCAGGGAATGGGGATGACGACATCCCTCGCCATCCCCTCGGCAGCTGGGGGGCTGGATTTCTCCGGGACCATCCAACAGCGAGGGGAGAAGTTCTCAACTCAGCTCTGAGCCGAAAGGCGTCAGTCGCGTGCCTTTGACAGGTGTGGGCTTCGAATCGTACGCAAGCATGCCGGTCTTGGGCACAGGTATGGTTTCATTCAGCAGGATGACGGGCAGGTGCAGTATCAGTCACTATCACAGACCTGGCAGCATCACCAATCGGAAACCATTCTTTCTGACCGCCGGTTGCCCTCTCTTCCTAGATCTGCCACTCTCTCTTGACTCTCTCTGTCACACATGTGTGTCTCTGTGTCTGTGTCTCTGTGTGTCTCTGTGTGTCTCTGTATGTCTGTGCGTGCGTGCGTGCGTGTGTGGGTGGGTGGGTGGGTGGGTGTGTGTGTGTGTGTGCCTGTGGGTGGAGGGGTCTCTCTTTCTCTCGCTCTCTCGTAAATCCAGCCGCGGGCCTGCCAGAAAATGTTTGTGATGCCCATCGCCTGTGCGGCATTTGGCTCGGCGCGGAGCTCGGGGGAACCATGAAGTTCTTCGGGCTTGAGTCACTTGGGCAGCGCAGCGCCTCAGCGAGCAAGTCCGGGAGTCCTGACTTGGGCCCCTCCAGAGCGAGCTGAAAAGTGAGTTTGCTTCTGACGCTGCCTTCCAAAGTTTCAAAGAGCCCCACATGGTGAGCGGGCTGCTGACCCTTGCGGTCCGAATTTGCCGGAGTGTAAGTTGGAGGTCATACCGCCCGAGGGCACGCGGGTCAGCTACCGCGTGGTCCCAGATAGCACCGACCTCAGCCATGCAAGCGCATGAACAGGTAGAAAGCATGGGCCTTGAGGAGGGAGTTTTGAAAACCGTCTCATGGATGAGGACTCATTGCGGGATGTAGTAGCGGCCATTCCGCCTGGCCTACCAGAGTTGTGAGACTGCAAACCCAGTGCTAGTGTGAGCCGAAACATCCCCAGAGTACAGGTAAGCCCTTGCCATCAAAGGCATCTTCACAATGAGACAATGAGCCCCACTCGCTATGGAAGGGTGAGAAATATGTGTGTATGTTTTATTTGGCGTGCTTACTTACTTCGTTTAAGATATTGAATGGCGGGTAGGGGGTCAGCGGCAGGGGGCCCCCATGACAATTGGGAGCAGGGGGTTGGGGCAAGCTGGTGGGAGCGAAAACAATGAGGTTTCACTAGCGCCAACCCTGCGCTTGTGGTTTGTGGCATTCTGATATTGTTCGCTTGCAGGATTGTGCGCTTGTGGGATGTGGCATTGCGAAAAGGGAACGTGCAAGTTTGGAAATTAGAATTTGTGAAAATTTCAGGTCTCGAAAAGATAGGTCCTCACGACAATAGAAATTTGACAATGTAAAAGACTAATCCTGGAAATCGCGTCAGCTCTATCATTTAAACCGTATAAACACCTGGGTCAATCGTGGCATTAAAAAATGTTTACAGGTATAGCAATTCAAAGCGAATTGGTGTAACTTCTTTTTGCATGACTTGTCATGTAAATGTCTCAGACAATTTGAATTGTTTAAATCAGCTTATATGGGTCAATCGTAGCATTCAAAATGTTTACAGGCATGGCAATTTAAAGCGAATTGGTGTAACTTCTTTTGTTTAAGCTGTTTCAAGCAATCCAAATCCGGTGAAATCTAGAGCCAGAGTCAATGGATCCGGCTTGAATGCATCTCAAGAACCTAAATATATCTTGCACATTCGTAGATGGATCAATGCTATTGTTCTATTGTTTTAAGTACTTTGAACTCTTTAAGTTGGCAAGGCAAATATAATATGGACACAATAAAACCGGGGTCAAGTCTGTTAGTTAACCTATACAAGGCAAAGCCCATGCGCCATTGGCCAGTAGTCTGGCGATGATGTTCAGTTATTGATTCAGAAGCCTTCGCAGCAATCAGGAAGCGTGAGCTGCGTTCCATATTGGAAACGTTCATGCCAAATATCAACATGAGTGAATATGCGAAAAACCATTCCTTTTTGTATAAACGCAAAAATGCAGCATTTGTCAAAGAACCAACATTATCTGCCCAATCGGAATCCGGTCGGAAACTTAAGCACGAGCAATTAATGTGTTATGCGCTCATCAAGTTTATAATGTGTATGAAACGAGTCAAGAAAATCGTAAATATCTTACAGTTTAAGCTCCCACCCCTCCGGCCGGCGGCAAGCCCCCCAAAACCCTAAACTCTAATCTAATCTAAACCCCAAACCCGACAAGCCCAACAATGAAGCAAAAATAGCGGGAATTCGGTGGGCACACACAGCCAGAAGGCCAACAGGATGGTTCCTGGCACTGACCGAGTATGAGAAAGCAAAAAAACAGAAGCATGTATGGGAAGTATATATGCATATGTATATATACACGCACATAAAGTGTGGTCTCGGGACGGGGAGGGGACCATACATAGAGAAATATAAATATAAAGATAAATAAAAATAGATAAACAAACAAATAAACAATATGTATCTATATATATATATACGTTCATGCATATATATATATATATATGTTTACGTATACATGTATATGTGCATATGTACATACGTATAGAAGATGCAATGAAGTACACATTTCCAGAATTTGGAAACATCCAGTAAGGCCTCGTGTCTCAGAGGTATCTAAGCCTTGCTCAAGAACCAGTAAGCTAACCTCGAGGCAAGACTGGGCGGCCGCGCGCAGAAGACGTGTCGCCAGAGGTCATGGCCCGGAACTCGGAATTGTCCAAGCAACCGATCGTTAACCATAGCTGTTCACGTGAGCGGGTCAACGTGTTTGTTCTCGTGCTGGGGTGACCTGGAGGAAACCGACATGCGGCGCTTACATGCAATGTTAACCTATGATTCTACCCAGTGTAGACTGCGGGGGGGGTGCCAATCTAAGGCCAAGATTCCTCTACCTTGCAAAAGCGTCAGTCCATGTCAATCCTACCCAGGGTCAGAAGAAGGGACGCCTGCAAGCAGCGACCCAGATGCAGGAGGACTGGGGAGCGCCGTCCACACCTCGGACTGCGCGTTTCGAGGCTGAAGCATTCGCACCCGGCTAGTGTAAAGTGTAAAAGAGGAAGACGACGGAAGTAGCCGAGGTTCGGAAAGGTTTCGCTGGTTGTAGCAAGCAGCGAGACCTGGCACAGAGCTTGCAGCACCGCCTCCGGCCCGGCTGTTGCCAAGGATGGACTACGGTGGCGGCGCGTCCACCATGCCGGAGGCGGCCGGCACCATCACGCAGGCAAGGGAGAGGAGCCTCGTCTCTTCCGAAGAAGCCACGGGGTGTTGACCCGAAGCTGCAGGTGGGGCCAACCTACGGCTTCATCCAGTCTGATGCCGGCGAGAAGATGTTCGCCGGTGCCTTACATGGATGGCTACGCCTTGCCGTTTAAGTATAGACGCTGCGGCCGGCGAAACGAGCGTCCTGCCAGCAGACCAGGTCCTCCCCGGGTCCTGCACTGCCTGCACCGGGGAAGTTGCCATCCCGCCTTGAGCCTCAGCATCTTTGGAGAAGCTCTCCTTTGCCCACGATGCCTGGAAAGGCCTTTGGGAACCAGAGTCGTTTACTCGGCCCGGCTCTTGGTTAAACTGTGGACGGTGTGACAGGCCATAATCCGAACGAACCGCTGAGGTGGTGGTCGACGGCAAGACGGGCAGACCCAGAGCTGAGAATGTCCGTCCGCAGGTCGGACATGTCAGACATGCGCCTGCAGCCTTTTGCAGTTTTGCAGCCTTTCTGTCGGCCGCATGTTGCCTTGACAGTGTTGACAGTGGTGTCAGGGAATGGGGATGACGACATCCCTCGCCATCCCCTCGGCAGCTGGGGGGCTGGATTTCTCCGGGGCCATCCAACAGCGAGGGGAGAAGTTCTCAACTCAGCTCTGAGCCGAAAGGCGTCAGTCGCGTGCCTTTGTGACAGGTGCGGGTTCCGAATCGCACGCAAGCATGCCGGTCTTGGGCACAGGTATGGTTTCATTCAGCAGGATGACGGGCAGGTGCAGTCTCAGTCACTATCACAGACCTGGCAGCATCACCAATCGGAAACCATACTCGTTCCGACTCCTCTCTCTCTTTCCGCTTTCTGTCTCTTTCCTCTGCTTCCTCCCACCCTTTGTGAGGCGTTCCCCTCCCCTTCCCGTTTTTCTGGCTTAGTCGTCTCCCATAGCTGGACTGCCGGCCTCTGCCCTGCCAGAAAATGTTTGTGATGCCCATGTCCTGTGCCGCATTTGGCTCGGCATGGAACTCAGTACTTTTGGTTGCATGCAGGGGGCGCATGGCTGCACACTGGAGGATTGCCCAGCGAGAATGCAGCCCACATCGACCCGAAACATTAAGGTCATTCCGCCTGAAGGCACGCGGGTCAGCTACCGTGTGGTCCCGGATAGCACCGACCTCAGAGCCGGAGATAAGCTGAACAGACGTTGGCAATCCAATGCGGGGGTGACTGGGTTAAACCCCAAACATCCCCAAACCACGTGTAGTTTGGCTTGCTTGGCCTGGCGTTGGCTTGGAGGGGTAGTCGACAGCCTGCGGCGTGTCCAAAGTTTATTATGCGTGGAGTTTTCCTTGTGAAAGCGACTAGGATTGCAAGGTATGGATTTGGGAAATTCGGTGCTATTTGCAACCTTGACCCTTGGGGCGTGCAGCGGGCTTTCGGTTGCGTTTTTTGTTGCGGCGAACCTGATCTGGATGAACGGCGCAATATAGCTGCCGCAACCGTTATACCTTGCCTAGCTTTCTGGACTTGCCAGAGTGCCGGCCCTTGACCTCTCTAAGCCATCAACATTGAGAAGTGCCTCTTTGAAAGTTGAAGAGTCCAAACGCAGCTGTCAGAGACGAAAAAATGCCTTAACGATGCATGGTGCACTCACTACAGATCCTATTCGAGGTAAGACAGGCCAGCCGCGGGCGGAAGATGTGTCTCCAGAGGTCATGGCCCAGATCTCGGAGCGCTCAAACCAAGCAGAGGTAGGATAGGGTTTGGCGTCAGGGCTGTGAGGCACTTTCTGAAGCAGCGCCGATGCATTGGTTGTGATTCTGAAGAAATCTCGAACAAGTCGGCACGCTGCGTTCACGTGCAACCTGCGTGCAAGCATCAACCCTCAACCCAGGGTCAGAAGAAGGGACGCCTGCAAGCAGCGACCCAGATGCAGGAGGACTGGGGAGCGCGGTCCACACCTCGGACTGCGCGTTTCGAGGCTGAAGCATTCGCACCCGGCTAGTGTAAAGTGTACAAGAGGAAGACGACGGAAGTAGCCGAGGTTCGGCAAGGTTTCGCTGGTTGTAGCAAGCAGCGAGACCTGGCACAGAGCTTGCAGCACCGCCTGTTGCCAAGGATGGACTACGGTGGCGGCGCGTCCACCATGCCGGAGGCGGCCGGCACCATCACGCAGGCAAGGGAGAGGAGCCTCGTCTCTTCCGAAGAAGCCACGGGGTGTTGACCCGAAGCTGCAGGTGGGGCCAACCTACGGCTTCATCCAGTCTGATGCCGGCGAGAAGATGTTCGCCGGTGCCTTACATGGATGGCTACGCCTTGCCGTTTAAGTATAGATGCTGCGGCCGGCAAAACGAGCGTCCTGCCAGCAGACCAGGTCCTCCCCGGGTCCTGCACTGCTTGCACCGGGGAAGTTGCCATCCCGCCTTGAGCCTCAGTGCAGCCGCCCCCCCCCCCCCACCCCCCCAACCCCCGCATTTTCTAAGTCGCGCAAACTTGCTTCAGAGCATACGCATCGTTTCGAATCCTCTCATGCGAGCATTGTGTTTGCAAATGGGAGGGTGCAGCTTGCTTCATCTTGCTTCAGATCACATGGTCGTTTCGAAACCTCTGATGCGAGCATTGTGTTTGCAAGTGGGGAGGGGGAGGGGGGGGCTGCGCCCCCCCTTTCTTTACGCTTGCTTGAGAGCATATGCATCGATTCGAAGCCTCTGATGCGAGCATTGTGTTTGCACATGGGGGGCGGGGGGGCGGGGCTGCCCTCCCCCCCCCAAGAATTATGATGAACCGGAATCGCCAAATGAGAAAGCGTTCAAGATATATGATGAACGGGTATCGACAGACGAGGGGGCGCGTTTAAGAAGAATGATAAACCGGAGTCGCCAAATGAGGGTGCGCGTTTAAGAAGATGATGGAGTCGCCGACTGAGGGGGTGTCGCGGGGGGCCGTGTTTAAGATAGATGATGAAACGGAATCGCCACGTGAGGGGGGGGGGGGTGTGTTTAAGGTTTATTTAAGATATGTGATGAAGTTTAAGATATATGATGAACTGGAATGGGGGCGTGTTCAAGATACAAGATGTGCCGGAATCGCAAAAGGAGGGGGCGTATTTAAGATACATCATGAGCCGGAATCGCCAAATGAGGGGCCGTGTTTAAGATATATGATGACTCCAAATCGCGAAATGAGGGGACGTGTTTGAGATACTTCGAATCGCCAAATGAGGAGGGGTGCTTAAGATATATGATGACTCCGAATCGCCACATGAGGGGGCATATTTAAGATGTTTAAGAAGTTTAAGATTTATGATGAACCGGAATGGGGGCGTGTTCAAGATATAGGGTGTGCCGGAATCGCCAAATGAGGGGGCGTAGTTAAAACATATCATGATCCGGAATCGCCAAAGGAGGTGGCGTGTTAAAGGTATATGATGACTCCGAATCGCCAAATGAGGGGGCGTGTTCAAGATACATGATGGGCCTGATGAACCGGAATCGCCAAATGAGGGGGCGTATTTAAGATATATCATGAACCGGAATGGCCAAAGGAGGGGGCGTGTTAAAAATATTTCATGACTCCGAATCGCCAAATGAGGGGGCGTGTTTCAGATATGTGAACACATCGTTGCAAAGTGATCCGAAGAAATCGTTGCTAAGTGATCCGAAACGGTGCGGGTCCGATGTGGCTAAAGCGGCTAAGTGATCCGGAAAAAGTGTTGCTCAGTGATCCTTCTACCCCTCGAAGTGGCAAATCTTCACCAAACCTCAAGCGTACCATCCTGCTGCGGAGCCCCAGACCGCTGGGGTTCTAACCATGAAAAAAAAGTTTTTACAATGACAAGGGTTTCTTTAACAATGATAGCGGTTTAGGGTTGGCATGATAGTGGTTTCACGATAGTGGTTTAGGGTTGGCATGATCGTGGTTAACAATGATAGTGGTTTTGGAGCTTTGGGAGGCCCAAAACCGCAATTCTCAGGCCTTTTTTGTCACTCCAGCTTTGGGAGGCCCAAAACCTCCATTCTCAGGTCTTTTTGTCACTCCCATGGGTGGGGGGGGGGGGGGGGGGGGGGGGGGGGGGCGGGCAGTGGCAGAAGCTGGTTTTGGAGCTTTGGGAGGCCCAAATCCTCAATTCTCAGGTCTTTTTGTCACTCCCATGCGGGCCTGGAGAGGGGGCGGGCAGTGACAGAAAGACCTTGGTTTTGGAGCTTTGGGAGGCCCAAAACCTCAATTCTCAGGTCTTTTTGTCACTCCCATGCGGGCCTGGGCGGGGGGGGCGGGCAGTGACAGAAAGACCTTGGTTTTGGAGCTTTGGGAGGCCCAAAACCTCAATTCTCAGGTCTTTTTGTCACTCCCATGCGGGCCTGGGGGGGGGGCGGGCAGTGACAGAAAGACCTTGGTTTTGGAGCTTTGGGAGGCCCAAAACCTCAATTCTCAGGTCTTTTTGTCACTCCCATGCGGGCGGCGGGGGGGGCGGGCAGTGACAGAAAGACCCTGGTTTTGGAGCTTTGGGAGGCCCAAAACCTCAATTCTCAGGCCTTTTTGTCACTGGAGCCTTGGGCTTCGTTTTAGGGCTTGGGGTTGGGGCTTAGAATGGTTTCGGGGGCGTTTTGTGGGTAGTTGAAGGGTCGCAGGCATTGTGGCTATCATGCACTGAGGCACAAATCCTTATCATGGTTAAGTGATTCCTTGTTGTGGTTAAAAAAATGGGTCTTTATTGCGGTTACGACCCCGCCTCCAGAGAACTAGTGCCTCGACGTGTCCCTGCGGAGTGGCACTTCGATAGCAGAAGTGCGTGCGCTAATGCTACAAGTAAGATCCGGAAACCTTTTTGGATGTTGTCAGCCCAGGCCAGAAGGAACTCGAGTTGTCTACACAGTCAGGCTCCAAGCTTTGCTCTGTGCAGGCGAGGTCTGTTCACATCGTTGCCTTCAGGTCTACTGATTTGAGCCTGCTTTGGGCATGTCGAGTTGACCAGAGGGTAGAGAAAACGGAAATAAGCAACAGCACGGCGGCCACAAGTGGCCCCTCCGCAAGTGCATGTGAGCACTGAGGTGGTTCTGGACAGCAAGACGGGCAGACCACGAGCAGACAATGTCCGGCTGGAGGTTGGCAGTCCCCCGCATTTCCTGCAGCACTCCCATGCCGTCGTCGCATGCTGTCGTGGCATGGCACCAGGCCATGGGGACATCGCTCTCCTCAGCATCCGCAGGTTCGGACTGCTCTGGAACCATCCAGCAGCAAGGGGAGAAGTTCCTGCCTCAGTTTTGGTCTCTGCCCGGGCTCTGGGTTAGAGCATGGATCCCATTCTGCCGCCGTCCCCATGGCCAGCACGTATACAGAAGGCCACTCTGAGACAGGTACGGCTTCATTCTTCAAGATGATGGGCAGGCACACCATGCACACCCTGGTCGCAAGAGCCCACGACCACCTTCTCTGAACCACCCCACTTCGATCTTGTTCTCACTCTCTCCCTCTCCCCTTTCCTTCTCTGTCACAATTGTGAACTTAAGTGCTTGTGTCATAAGTGCTTGGTTCTGTCAGAAAATGTTCGTGATGCCCATTGCGTGCGCTGCATTTGGGTCGGCCTGGAACCCAGCAGACCTGGCAATGCAGGGTCACATATAGGCAAGCAGCGGAAATGCACTTCCCTCCAAAGGTGGGTTTAGGCGGTGTGGGGTTGGGTATTAAAGCTTTGAACGGCGCCTTCGAGGTCATACCACCGGAAGGCACACGAGTGAGCTACCGCGTGGTCCCAGACAGCGCCGCTCCCAACGCCAAGCGCGTGCCAGGCAGAAGGACAACCCAAACAGCCCGTGACAACTCAGACTCTGGCCCTACGCCCCATCCTGCACCCCAAGCCCAGGCTTCGGAGCCGCTGAAAAGAACCTGTAACCACCGCATGATACCTGCCGGCCCAGGTTAGGGATGGTAGGGTATTTGTGGTGGCCACTTTCATGCTGCCATCTGAGACACTTCCAGAACTGCAGAATCAGGCAACTCAGCATCACAAAGCAGTTTCTATAGGTGTCGGAGACTCGAAGCCATGGCATTCAAGCTCATCGCGTGGGTCATGGTCTCAGGATGTGCGGCGACATGGCAAGATTGGGTCTACCAGCTGGGATCCACTGTCGAAGATGTTGGAAGAAGTGTCGGAAGCGACTCTGCAGGTAACATTGTTGTAAGCGGGGACACGCTCGGGGATTTCGCGGGCACCAGCGCTGGCGGAAGGGATCTGTTTGTAGTGAAGGTGAGCGGCACAGGAGAACATCAGTGGAGCTTTCAAAGGGGCACAGCAAATGACGAATTTGGAAATGCTGTGGTACTGGACGCCTCGAACAATGTCTTTGTAGCTGGTCACACGCTGGGCGCTTTGGATGGCGGAAGCAACGCCGGGAGCTCGGATGTTTTTCTGATGAAAATTAGTTCTGGAGGGGTGTATCAGTGGGTCACCCAAAGGGGCGGATCTGGGGCGGACGTCATTCGGGCACTCGCCGTGGACAGTTCGGGTGACTTTGTTCTGGCTGGCGACACAGAAGGGCCAATTGACAGCTTCACCAGCTCAGGAGGTACTGACTTCTTGATCATGAAGATTAGCAGTACTGGCGTGTGGCAATGGACGCAGGTGCAAGGCAGCACGGCCGCAGACAATATATTTGGGCTTACTGTTGACTCTGGCGACAATATTATTGTGGTTGGTGAGACCAGTGGCGCCATTGGTGGCCAAAGTCACCTCGGAGGGGTTGACTTTGCGGTCTCTAAGTATAGTAGCAGTGGAACCTGGCAGTGGACAGATCAACGGGGCTCGTCTGCAAACGAATATGTGAGAGTGGTGAAGGTTGATGCCAGTGACAACATCTATGTGTATGGCATTGCGATGGGCTCATTTCCGGGGTACACTAACGCAGGTCAGGCAGATGTTGCGCTTGTGAAGCTGGATAGTTCTGGAACTCACTTGTGGTCCACGCAGCGAGGGGGTACCACCTACGATGAGGGCACCTGCATGGAGATTGATCGAGTGAACAACCGGATCTTTTTGGGTGGCTACACTGATGGGAACCTGGACGGGCAGACAAACGTTGGAGGGTGGGATTTATTCTTGATGGAGCTCGACCTGGACGGAGTCTGGGCCAGGACCACCCTCTATGGCAGCAGCAGTATCGACCGTGCCTTTAGCCTCCATCTAGATGTCACGAACAACTTTGTTATCGCTGGCAACACAGACGGCTCTTGGCCTGGATTCTCCAATGCTGGAGGTGCTGACCTCCTTGTCATGGCACCGCTCCACACCACGACCACCAGCACCACTGCCACTTCTAGCACCACTCTCACTACCTCCTCCAGCGCCACCACGACCACCAGCACCACCGCCACTTCTAGTACCTCCAGCACCACCGCCACCTCCAGCACCACCGCCACTTCTAGCACCACTCTCACTACCTCCTCCAGCGCCACCACCACCTCCAGCACCACCGCCACTTCTAGCACCACTCTCACTACCACCTCCAGCACCACCGCTACTTCTAGCACGACTCCCACTGCTACCTCCAGCACCGCCAGCACCTCCAGCGTCACCGCCACTTCTACGCTCACGACCACCTCCAGCGCCACCGGAAGTTCTAGCACTACGCCTACTACCACCTCAAGCACCTCTAGTGGCACCAAAATTTCGAGCACCACCACTTCCAGCATCTCCAGCACTTCGAGCACCTCAAACGCCACCGTCACTTCTATCACCACTCCCACGACGACCTCCAGCACGTCCAGTGCCACCTCCACCGAAACTTCCAGTGCAACCTCCAGTGCCATCGCCGATGCCACAACCACCACCAGCGCCACCACGGCCGCGACCGCCACCGCCACCGCCACCACTTTACTCAGCACATCCAGCACCACCACTTCCAGCACCACGTCCAGCGCCACTGCCACCGCAACCACCCAATCCACTTCCAGCATCACCGCTTCTAGCACGTTCAGAACAGTTAGTACCGCCTCCAGTGTCACCTCCACCGCCACTAAAACTTTTACCACCAGCACGAGGTCCAGTACGAGTACACACACATTCACTTCTGGCATCGGCTTTTCCACTACATCGTCCACGAGCACGGAGAGCACAGCTGCTGTGGCAGTACTCGAATGGGAGAAGAAACAAGGCAGTTTGGTGCAGAGTGCCTTGGAGTTGGCTGCTTCGTCATCTGAGGAAGTGGTGGAGATCAGACGCAGAGATGCTGATGGCACCGTCTCCGTGGCTGCTGCCATCGCAACAGTCTCAACTTCCAACGAGTCTAACCATTCCGACAATTCTGTCAGCATCTCACAAGGTGAGCTGGTTGTGACCTTGCCCAGGGCGCTAGTGCTGGCTGCAGCAGATGGCGGGAGAGCCTCCTTGGTCATTGCAGCTTTTGGACAGCAGTCCGAGATTGTGGACGTCCTGGAGGAAGCCTCGAATGACACAATTCTTGCCAGCACACCGGTCAGCATCCTCCTGTTTAAATCCGATGGCACGGAATGGAGTGGACCTCTGCCTGCGCCGCTTCAATTTTCCATCCCCACAAACGTGACGAAAGCCCCTGGCATCCGCGGGGTGTGCTCTTTTTGGGATCTGCAGGAAAACCGCTGGTCCCAAGAAGGCGTGTCGACTCTGGCGGCGGATGGTGAGAGAGCAGTTTGCGAAACCACCCACTTGTCATTGTTTGCCTTTGTGCTTGAAACCATCAAGAAAGTGGTTCTATGTTCAGCAGCTGCCACGATCTTGTCCATAGAGGGCCTGGGAAACCTTGCCCGATGGCATTGGGCCATCTCGCTGCCAGCAGTGCTGCATTGGATAGCGCTGCTGCTGGCACTCGTCCTGTTGGTGCTCGCGAGGCAAGTTGACAAGACTTACAATCAGTATTTGACAGAGCTGCGGGAAGCAGAAGAGAATCAAACTAAGAATCGCCCAAATCAGAAGTTCTGCCCAGACTGCAAGGAGCTGTGGCGCGTGCTTATTTTAAGCTATCGGTCATTCGTTCTCCGGCATCACGTGTCTAAGGCCGTGTGCTCAAGTCTCATACGAAAACAGACAGGCAAGAGTCTTGGGGAGCTGAAGAAGCTCCACGATTCAGTTGGGCCAACCGTTGCGCATGCCAGGGCCACTGCCTTTGTCCACCGCTTCAAGCGCGCCAGGACTTGGGAGAGGGGTTTTAGCTTGTTCTCTTGCAACAGTTCCTGGAACTTGGTCATGGCACCCTCAACGCTGTACCCGTGCACTTTTCAGAGCTTGTTGATCTTCAGCGAGCTCTACAGCAAGTGGGCTGTTATGGCGTTTTTCTTCAACGTTACAGCTGTAGCACCCGACCAAGGTGTGGACTGCAACTCCTTCACCAGTTCAGAGCTCCTGGTGAGGTCCGTGTTCCTGTCAATTGTGTCGACCGTCTTCGGCACGGTGCCCTGGTTCGTACTTCTGTTCCCAAGACGTCTCATGTGCCTCGTTGCTGTCCCCGTGGTGGCCATCCACTTGTGTGCTAGCATGCTGGTGGTTTCCATTTTTCTTTCCTCCGTTAGTTCGGAGGATGCGCTTGGCTGGTTCATTGGCAGCTTGTCTGGCGTTTTCACGTCCGTGCTGCTGACTCCCGCTGCTTTGGCCATCGTCTGCATCTTGTGGCTGTGGATGGCAGAGCCCGACCTCGAAGAGCTGTGCCGGTTCCCACACAGCGAGGGCCCAGAGGCCAACAACGGCGAGAGCGAAGCAGAGAATATCATCATGGATGTCGCAGAGGACGTGGATGCTGTGCTTGAAGTTTCTCTTTGAGTACTTACAGTACCCGGCGTTCCTTGCAACATTCTGGTGTTCAATCTTGGACAACGCGACTCTCAGCGATACAACGCACGCGGCTTGCAACGATATGTCTAGCCACAATGAAGCTTCTGCCTAAGGCAGGACAGCGTACGTAGTTTTTCAGTCTAACCATCTGCCCCATTAAATCAATGGTGGCTATGTACGGTCTCACCGAAACAAGCAGCTATTCACTTGCCGGGTGTCTGTCCATGATGTGCTTTGCTTCGATGACTAATTGGGGTACCTGCAGCGTGCCCCCCCCCAGCCGCCTTCAACAGGGGTGACTATGCTCACATCGGCCCCGCTTGAGGATGCTTGTTAGTGTATAGGGGTTGCGTCATCAGTAGCTTTCAGGGCAACCACCCTTTGGGGGCATGGCGTAAGGCCTAAGCTGTAGGTTGTAAAATGGGTTGCGAGTTTGATGGGTTGGGGAGTGTGACAGTGCTCCCCTGCGCCCTTAGGCAAAACTGGGCGACCGCGAGCCGAAAATGTTTGCCCCGAAGGGACGGCCTTGAGCTCAGCTGAAGGGGTTTTTGAAAAGGGATTAGGGTCTAGAGCCATGGGTTTAGGGTTTAAGCATTGAACGACCAGAAGGTGTCGAGATCTCGAGTGTGGAAGCAAAGGCTGCTGCAGGATCCTTTGAGAGTGCTGAGGGGCTGTAAAGTTACTAGTTGTGGAATTGTTGCCTTGCCGTCCGGATTCCAGATGCAACAGACAAAGTTTAGCGATTAGGGTTCAGGCCTCGCACTGAATTTGGAACCTAGGCAGGGGTTCAGACCGTTCAGCTATTTTCAAGATGAAAGGTTCTGTTGGTTGCAGAGAACTGACTCAGGCCATTGCGGGCAAAGGGGCTGGCACGGGCTCTGGCAGCTGGGGCAAAGCGGATGCGAGCTGGAGCCTGGCGCATTTATGGAAGATGTTTTCTTAGGATTTAGGGGCTGAGGGCTTCACTTGAGCAAACCTGTATTGGGCACTTCCAGGAGCAAGGGCAAGAGCGGCAGCTGGAACCAGGGCGATGGCAAGGGAGGTCATCGCCCCCGCTGGAAATAGTAGACATGCTGGCCCAGCCCTATCCACGATGCCGGCTCGGGATCCCGCGCGGAGTGCATGCGGAACTGCCCAGGTCATTCAAAGGGTCTCGTCCTGGGCTCAGCTGCCCTTGCGCAGCCCAGTGGCAGAATAGTCAATGTGTTGCACTGGGCTGAGGCCATCAGATATGCGCCATACTAGCGCCAGGAAGCATGCACCCTGGAGCTCAAAAACAATCCGCGGTGGAATGCAGCAGGTTGAGTTTCTGTGTGCACGTGTCATGCATCACTCGGTACAACATGCGAGTCCACACGCCGGGAGGAGTCTTTGTGCTCGAGCCATGCTGTAGATGCGCTATTTAGCCCGTATGGCGGCACACATGCCCGTGGTCGTGGCTGCACCTTGGCTACTGTATCATGCGTTGCCTGCATTGTTCAGAGCAGTACTAGAGTAACGTGATCATCGCGGAGCTCCTGCCGCTTCTTAGACAGGCTAATCCCTGAATGCTAGCAGCCAAGGCTTTCCTCGGGGCTGTTCTGGCAGCATTCGCTTGGACCCAGACCTTCACGCCATCTCCATGGCTGTCAAGCAAGGTCCAGCCAAACGCCCAACCTAGATATAGATGCAGCGCTGATCTCAGTCTGAGAGGGCAATCTCTCGTGTTTAAGAACTCTGGGTGTAAGAGAGATCCCAAGCGAGTGCAAGAAGCACTAGTCAAGCACTTGTGTTTTCGAGGTGCACTTCGGCGCCCATCGAGGGCACCAACCATGCCCACAGTGCACCCGGTGCATGCGGCGCCGCTTGCACTGGGGCTCGGCTCGCTGGGGAGCCTCGTGTACGTGGCACGGGCGCGAAGAAAGAGCGCCTGCTTTGGCCGTTCGGCCGTCGCTCGCCACGCCACGGTGGCGCAGTGGAACAAGCGGGTGTGCCCCAGCAGATTAGGGTGATGGTGGCAACCACCTGTTGCTTAAACGGACTGAATCCTTTGAGGGGACTGCTTTGCCATTGCCCATGTTGCTGCCACTCTGTGCGGAGGGCGCCACATCTCAGGAAGCGCATTGAAGGCGGCAGGGCCATCTTCGACGTCACCATCCCAAAGCCTTTGGGCGTCACGCCCAAGGACTTCCCCAACCGCCCAGGCGTTGGCATCGCCGGCATCAAGAAAGGCGGGGAATTTGAAAAGCACAAGAAAAGGCTTTTGTTGACGACGCACGGGGTTCCGACGATCTCCTAGCAGAAAGTGGAGAAAGCACATCAAATCGGGTGATTTTGGCACGGCATAGTACATGGCGCAACCCTGAGGTGGCAACACAGAGCCTTGGCTGGTAATCGGCAAGCATTCAGGTTGCAGGGCCCACCCCTCCCCGACATCCCAAACCCTGGGCCCGAAGGGTGAGTGTCAGAGTTTTTTCCGAACGGGTCACAAACAGAAGGTTGATCATAAGTCTAGGTTGACTACAAAGCTCAGGACCTTTGGAACACGGAGGTGTTGCTGAACGATGCAGCTCGGATGTTTTGGGTGCTTGCGGAAGCTTGAACGGTGCACGATCTAACAAAGATTCCCCAACACAGACATCCATACATGTGGATCTGCAGCTTCAAAGTTGATTGTTGACGAAGCCGCCCTACGCCAAACCATCCCTTCACTACCTGACTAATCACTGCTGGTCCTTGATGGGGAGAGACAAGTCAAGCGAGCCTGCTGCCCGATCTGAGGCCGAGGGCATGTTTGTGCTGGAGGGAGATGAAGTGGTAGCTGTCAACGGCACCTTGTGCGAAGGCCGTCCTCACACAAGTGAAGATTCCACTACAGATACACAAGGCCCCCAAGCTATGTCCGCCTAAGTGAATTGTACGGCTATCTAGCTTATTGCCGGTTTTGCAGTGTCATCTGAAGAGCCTGTGTACCATCATCCAAGCAGCAGAGCCTTGCTGCATAGAAACGGTCCGCACTGTCACACGACAGTATACGCATCTTATTGTTTGACACCGCATAGGCCAGCGAGCGATCATGGAAGTATAGGTCCTTCACCGCGTGCTCTACTGGAACTGGCCATAGTTTTCATTCACATAGTACTGCCAGCTTGGGGGGGCGAGGCAAAGATTTGAAGACCGTCAGCAAGCTAGTCAAGGAGTCCGAAGGCACAGCTGCCGCCACCTGCGCGTTTGCCGTTGAAGCAGTCCTTGGTCCCCAACGTCCAACAACTCGGAGAGTCGCAATCATCTTCTGAAGCGTCGCTGTCAGTCTGGCAGGTGACACTGTGACCCTGAAGTTGGTTCGCAACTACCTGAAAGGACCTGCTGTGGGCTCAGCTTCTGAGAGGGACAGGAAGAGCAGTGAATGCGATCGAACCCTGGGTATGGCCCGCTGCATTTACAGCCAGCAGGCCAGAGTTTGGTGTGTGCCTGCCAACTTACCTGGAGGATACTTGCGCTTCTATATCGAATCCCATCTAGGATTGCATAACCCCCATCCCAGATGCGCCAGTTGCAGGCAGGGCGAGAGGTTTGGGGTTTGCGGTTGGCCCAATGCCTTGGAGTGTGCTGTAATATTCTAACGGGTTGGGGGCTTTCCACTGATACTGTACCGCACCAGACGCATGCAAGGCTGTACGGCAGAGTAGGCCCATCGAAAACTTGGTCACCCAGGGTTTCCTGTGCGATAACTCAGGGGCACATTGTGATGCGCAGTTTGGGTTTCGCAAGGGTCGAAGTTTAATGTCGAAGTAAGCTGCGTGGAGCCATGGATCCGGCCCAGGATCTCACGGATGAAAACATCGGCTTGATCCTTTCATGGCTTACCTTGAGTAGCCTCCCAAGCTGCGCTGCCACCGCCCGGAGATGGCACGAGGCATCGGTGCTTGGATTTTCGAAGCAATTGCTCTGGAGGCGGCAAGCCCACTACTGCGAGGTAGCGCTGCCAGCTGAAGTTGGCGAGGGCTTCGTCACATTCCTTGGTGATGGAAGCTCTCTGATCTTGGCCGCAGCTGACAAGAGGATTGTGACCCTGTGGCTTCCAGATGGAGCTACACATGGTCAAGCTGAGGCTCAGGAGAAGACGTCTCGGCAGTGGCCATATTCCAGACTCCGCAGCGGGGTGGCAGGGCTTGTGGGGTATGCAGGCCGAGAAATCGCATTCTTTCCTGCAGCCGCTGAGCAAGGAAGCACGTGGTCCAAAAAGATGCAGGTCATTGGCCGCACCTATCAGAACATTCTGCACTGTGGGGAGCACCTTTTCCTGCTTTGCCGTGGCAACTGGTGGCACGACGAGCGCCTTTTTGCAGATGTTCTTGACATGGAAGCGGGCACGTATCAGAAGATTGACATCACGAAGTTGCGTGATGTCTTGGCAGAACTGCTGGGAGATGATTCCTCCGGGCGCCAAGCTGTGAGCTCCACGAGAGACCATTTCCTGTTCCATGTCAACACGCTGACGGGCACGAAAATCGCAGGTGCCGTGCGCCTCCCAAAGGCCACGGGAGACGCACCCGGCGCATCCTTCAAGGCAGCTCCGTGCGAGGCACCCCTCGAGGCACCTGTGAGCTTTGCGAAGATGTGGCCGAGCTCGCATCCGATCGCGCAACTGGAGCAGCCAAATGAGCTTCCTGTTGAAGACCATCTCCTCCTCTACCATCACTGGGAGAGGAATGGCCTTAGCATTTGCTTGCTGGATGCTGCAACCGGCAACGTGCGGTCGCAGCTTTTGCGGCCACCCTTGGCAACTGGACTCGCTGGCCAGTTTATGGCTGACCGCGATTTGGGTGCTCTTGCTGTTTCACTGAAGTTTGACGTGGTTTGTGGCTGCGGCGTGGCTCCAAGAGGCTTGCATCCACCACCCGTCGTAGTCTGGGATTTGTCCACTGGGCTTGTGTTGCACGAGTTCTACCACGACGCCCTCCAGCCAAGAGTCCCAGTCGTCCTGCCAGAAGCACCTGTTGAAACAGCGAGCAGCAGCGGTTTTCGTTTCAATGTTGGGGACACGGTGGAGTGCTTCACAGGTGACGGCTGGCAGAAAGGACAAGTCACACAATGGGATTATCGGGAAGCAGATTGGCCAATGGGCGTGAGAGCACCCTACCAGGTTCGATTGACAGGGCAGGCCCGACAGCTGATGATCTATGTCCCGCAAGATCTACCTGAACTCATCCGCTCAGCTGCCAACTGTGAGGCTTACGAACCTGGCGAGGTAGACATACAGATCGTCTTGCACCCAGCGCGGCGCTGCATCATGATCGGCCTGTGGCAGAAATTCAGCGGGCGCGTGCATTGCATTGAAGTTGCGCCTTGAAGGCAAACTTCTGAAACGAGGTTAGGTTGTCAATAGTGATGGGCTGTTGGGCCATCGTTTTGTAGTTGAGGTTCAGGCAAGTGGCAGCACGGCAAGGCAAAAAGCTCCCCAAATGGTTTCTTGGTGCTGATGTCTGCCAGCATTCCGATATTGGCCGTGTGAAAGGTGTGGTGTTATCGCTTCTCGTTCCAGGCCTCCAGGCGGTTTCAGGGGCATTGGCACGATTACAATATATCACAATCATGAACCGACACGGCAGCACCTCCTGCACTCCATGAGCCTGTAAGCAACTCAGGAGGTCCCGTTGTGGGATTGGGCACAAGAACGCCATCATTTGTCAAAAATGCGGGTTACGGTCTCCACGCGTCTCTGTGAGAGATTGGTGAGAAGAGAAGAGTGCAGTTTGCGCACGTGTGGGTACCTGTTCATATTTCAGATTCGATTCGAGCATCAGTCTAGCCCGCTAGGGGCGCACACCTGACACGCAGGATCTGAAACCTGGAACTTCTGGTGGAATTCTGGGAATGGAAAAATAAAGACCTCAGGTCAAGATCGTGTGGAAGCCATCTTTGAAGATGGCCACGTACAAGCGCAATGCGCTTCTACGGGCCGCCTGGACTGCACCTCAAGCCGGACGGGGTTGTGTACTCGTTGGCATGTCGTTGGCAGATGCCGAAGCACCAACAAATTATGGGCTTTACAGTAGCGGCGTAGCGTCTCCGCAAGATAGCAAGTACGACCGACAAGGGGCTGCTGCAGAACCCGATGGGGGGTCCAGGCCTAGTTTCGCAGCTGCCCGGCAACCATGATCCACTAACTTTGTTGAAATTGCTGAAGTTCCTTCAGAGCGCTTGTTGTCCCAGGTGGATGAAGCCTAGGATTACAGAGTTTCGGTGTTAGGGTTTTCGGGTCTGCAGTTGCAAATAGGGACAAGAGCTCCGAAGCTTGAAATAGCGGCTTAGGGCCTAGGGTACATTCTCCCCCCCCCCCCTCAGCCTCCTTTCTTTCCCGCCTCCCAGGCCTGTGAGGAGACCTTGGGAGCAAACGTCGCTGGCCTGGTGTTAGCCTAGAGAGGAACCTGGAAGCTGAGACGGCACACTTCATAATCGGCAGGGAAATTTTCGCTGAAGGGCCCCCAGCCAGCCGGGAAATTCACGATTCATGCCCTTCGCAAATCCCAGACCACCTTGGCAGGTTCGTGTGAGTTTAGAAGCCTAGTCCTTGGTAGGGTTTTGTTATTGGCAGGCTTTAGGATATCAAGCGTAGCCGAACCCCATGAAAAGCTCGGGCCAAAAGCAGAAGCTGCTCAGCTTAGGTGCGATACTCCTGCGAGGACGGCTGGTGCAGCTCGTGCTGGCATGCCGAAGACACTAGTTCTGAGCAGACTGGAGGATTCGACCTTGCCTTCAAGACAAAAGTGTCATAGTTGTCAAGGTTTGCTTTGCTTCCGGCCTGAGGGGCTGTAAAGCTGTAAAGGCTCAGGGATGTTCAGGTCTCAGTGCGGACCCGGTGCTTCAGGAGGCTGTAAAGATGTACAGAAAAAACCCACGGCCCTCAAAAATCTCATGCCACCGAAGATAGATAATCTGCGAGTCGAAGGGGCACCAGCTGAGTGAAGCCAAATCAATACATAGGGGCCCATAGGGGCAATGAAAAAAAGGCACGTCGTTGGTGGTGGGTTCCTTGCTCAGCCGAGGAGACCTACATGACGGCCCATGGCTCAGGTTGTCCACGGTGTGTCTGAATTTGAGGCTGTGACGATGCACCTTCGCACGCTTGCAAGCACAGGTATTCCGAATTTGCAAGATGGACGCGCCCAGCTCGGCATGACTCAAACTTTAGGTCCGCACGCCTTTCGCGCGATGGTTGATCAGCTTGGTGTATTCGCCCGCCCAGGTACCGGAGAAATGGGACAATGTTGTGCCCTTTGTACTCATGAGTGCGCTGGAGGTGAAAAACACGAAAGGCGCGGTTTTGCTGGATTCATGTATCTGAGTTTGCTGCATGCTGCATGCCAGTGTACTTGATGCAGGCGTGTTGGTCAAGAACCTCATGCAACTGCTCTGCAGTCTAGCATCGTATCCGAAAATGTAGTATTGGACATCGTCAGTGCAAGCGCGAAAGCCCACCCTATTTAAACCACAAGCCCTCACAGCCCAACCTTTTCTCGACCAAGTCGCTAACAAGTGAAATAGCTCGTTAGGTTGTAAGGGTAGCAGCTGCAGGATGGTAATCTCCTATGTGCTTATTGAAAGTCCCTTTTTGTTCAAACGCCTTGGCCTTGGCGTAGGGCAGAACCGTTCCATGCACACTAAACGACAGGGATCAGCTATATTGAGGCTGGCAAATCTGCAATTTGCAGCCTTGATGCCCGCTTAGGCAAGCAGACGGTGTGAAGCCACCGCGGCAAGATGGCAAGCTTGGGTAAGTTGCACCAGGTTGCACCAGCCCGAGTAGCTGGAGTGGCTGAAGCTCGACAGCCCAATGCTGTGTCTTGTGTCCATCCTGACCTAGTGCTCCAGCAGCTTCAAGTGCAAGATTCCAAACTCTGAGTCATCGAGCGCGCATAGTACACTCCGATCAGGCGGAACAACTTGCTTGGTCTTACTGGCAAGTGCCCCTTTCCCTGCACTCCTCGTTGTTTCGGCGCGTAGCCAATTTTCAGTATGTTCCACATGATTTTCATGGTCTCACTTCCACGTAGATGGGTTGAAATCGGCTTGCTGCCCGTCAAAGAACAAAGACTCCAGAGAAGATGGGAAAAACAGATGGCGCAAGCTTTCAGCACTACTTGGGCTTTGCAGCTGCTGCTGGAAAGCCTAGTTTGACTAACGTGGATTGCAACTGTTCGGCCTGTTGCCCACACGGCTTGCTGACCATCAAGATGGCGGCTAATCAAGTGAAGTGCTATCAATCTGTTGTACTGTTGCCGAGAGAATAGGGGATGTTCTGCCACATCTTGCCGCCGGGCTGACGGCTTGCTGCTCAAGCTTTAGCATGTATGCAGAAGAAAACATGTTCCAGGTTCGGTTGATGATCAGGAAAAGCCGAAAGAATTGTGATAGGACTTGCAAGTCCCACAGATGCGGTTTACACTGTTGTTTGGTGGTTCTTTCAGCCATGTCAGAGAGAGGTAGTACAGCGAATCATGCAATGTCTACGAGTCTACGATTCAGGGCAAAGCTCTGTTGCGGAAAAGTCCAGGGTTTGACCTGAGCTCCAGACAGCTCCGATGCCCAAAAGTCGTAAGGGCTTCAGGGCTTCGGCACGTTTAGTCTTTAGGGAACTACCTCTCCGGCCAGGACATCATAGCCCGGATGCAAAAAAGGGAACTACCTCTTTAAGTCGGGGACCCGGACCCATGGCTACACCACGCCCATGAATGGGACCTCGAAGACCTTCAATGCAACACCCTTGGAGGACTGACTGGGAGAGTTCCGCCATGTTCCGCCCCTTTAAGCTCAAACCTTTCCAGGATTCCACGAGACAAGCCCTCAAACTGAAGGGTCCCCGTCTAAACCCGTGGAGTGTAGCACAATCCAGAAGGTCCCTTCTCGAATTGGTCCAGTGTAAGCTTATCCCATGTAGGGTGGTGGGTGCAGGACGATGGCACCCTGGACTTGGAATCTGGGCGTTCAAGAGAGTAGGCGGTAGGCTCTGTTGCGAAGGGCCGAGTTCACGTTGCAAGAAACGAACGCTGCGCGCACGCGCGCACACACACAGCATCATAGCCGGGCAGAGCGTCGACGTGCGGAGTCTAAGGCTCCCTGTGTCTTAAGTGCAGACCAAGGCGCTCATGGTAACGGAGCACCCGGCTGTGAAGTCCTGCGGTGCGGCCATGCTGGAGAGCTTGCGGCACGCACAATGGCTGGGTTATGTGTGAAATGCATGGGATGCATAGGCCTCCTGAGTGGCAGGGCTCCAGAACGGCCCTGTCGATGCAGTGGTGGCTACTGCACAGCATTCTCCGGACATGTGAACAATTAGGTGAACGACCTGCTCGGGAGATGTGAGCCCTGGGTCACGTCGGGGGACTTCCCTGCAGAGAAGACCATCGAAGCTTGGCCGGAAAGAATGAGCGAACCAATAGGAAGAGCATCGCGCTCAATTCATGCATTCCCACATCCATCAGCGATCCTGAATCCTAGTTGTAAAATGCTTGCGCGCGGTGCATGTCGGCGGCAAACCCTCGGAGTTCGGACGGGCCGCAGCTACGGAAAGCAGCCATGAAGTCAAGAAATAGCAAAGCCAGGGCTCTCCCGCCCGCCCAAAGGATGCTGTGCAACAAGGGGCGCTTGTCTGACTTGTTGATTTCGCTCGTTGTGCTTGTTGCCTCATGCTTGGGTAGGTCAAATGGCCGCAAAGAGGATACCGGGGGATTGCAAGGGTGTCGCAGGGTCCTAGAGGGTCCCAAGGGCCAATTTTCCATACCAATGGCAGGCGAGTTGCCTGGGGGGAAGGGGGAGGGTTGGGAAGCGGGGAAGGAGACCAGATCAACTCCGAAGCCTTGAAAGCTTGTCATGGCAACGTGTCGATTGTCTTGAATCTTGCTTCGGGGCCCGCGACGCAGCCAGTTCATGCTGTAGGTGGAATGACATCCCAAACGATGTTTGATTCTCTGGTACTCGTAGCAGCCCTTCGGGGCTCACTGGAAGTCCAGGAAACCAACGGAGAAGTTCTCGCGGCTCTCACGAAGGCTAGCCGGGAAGAGAACAGTGTTTGGACCAGAGGGCTAATGTTCACCGTTGTTGCGGCAAAAGGGGTGTCAGGGCCTGGCGGGGCCTGGCGCGCCTCGAACCTTTGATTTGCAGTTTTGAGAGTCTAAGTCTCCTCAACATCCCCCGAGCGTTGTCTTGAGTCCGCACCGTTCCCCGTATCCTTCCAAGCAGGTCCAGAATGACATGCAAAAGCTCGACGACATCGACCTGGACGCCCTTAAGCCTGCATGGGGAGACCGGGACTCGGCCCCTTGCCCAAACAGAGCTTCGAGGAATCCAAGCACATGAAAGGATCTCTTGATATTTCTTGAGGATGGTCCATACCAAAAAGCGAGACTTCACAAGGTGCTCGAAAATCCGGAACAAGAAGCAGGGTAGTTGCGATTTTTTGGTCTTTGGAAGCCCCGACCCTGAGGCTGATGCATGGGTTTGTTCACGTCTTCCTCTGTCTTCTTATGCCCAGGGGGTTGTTGATCAAACTGTCCACCATGCTTCTCGCAGTCTGAACTTAAAAGCCAGGTTCCAGGCGCAGATGTGCGCAGATGTCTGTGTCTGCCTGAAGTCTTATTTCACGTCCCAGCTTTGCTTCTTCAGGTTCGCATGGCACGGAAGAGCTTGATCGGCTGCGCGCAGGCATTCGGTGGGGGCTAGCGAGTAAGGCATCGTTTCAAGCTTAGCCGTACTTTCATGACAAGGGGCAAATTTGTGCCAGTCTTTTGGGTGGTTCTGATACTTCAGCTTGTGCTCCGTATGGAAGATCTGAGCGAACATTTGCTGCAAGAGACTGCTCCGAGCTTGCGGAAACAAGGGACCCAGACATTTCAAACATTTTCAAACCTGGCAAGGAGATCATGAGGCGGCTGGAGTCCCTCAAGGTGTGTTTGGCCTCGCCCGTTTCGAAGCTTTGCTCAGAGTCTGGAGGGAAGGGGTGCAGCGTAGGGAATAGCTGTTGTCCAACAGCTCTTGTGCTATGTTCCATAGCGTTGTGCCCCAAGATGCGCGAAGGAAATTATCTTCCATGCGAGCCGGCCCTCGGCAAGAGACAACCTTCTACGGTTGGGGCTCAGTCTTGGTGTCTCAGCTCAACAAAAACGATCACATGAGCGAATGTTGGGATGCCGCTTGGGATTTACTTCTCGGGACCTCAGGCTGTTTCCGATTGTACCTTGAGGACGATTCTGTTCGCATTTCTTGTCTTTGAGTCTTGGGGGCAGATGCCTTGCCACAAGAAACACGTGATTGACACACACACACACACACACAAAGAAAAAAAGAAACATTGCAGATCCCCAGGGTGGATCCGATCCAGTCGAGTCCAAGGAGAAGCCGCCAGGCACCGGGCACAGCACGCGGTTCTTTAAATCAAGCCCGAGAGAGGGAATTTCTCTTCGATGTAAACTGTAAGTTCCTGAACATGCATCTGTTTCACTTTGCAATCACGAAGTAAAACAGGCGCCTTGTCTGTTCTACATCTGGCCTGAGTCTCGCAGCAACTGCAAACCCTTTGCAGACCACATCTCCCTGTAGACCCCGCAGACGCTGTCGACCCCCCAAGACATTCCTAAACTGCTGAAAGAGAGGTCCGAAAAAAAAAAAAAAAAAAAAAAAAAAAAAACTACTTGGCGCAAATACAGCCCACCTGGTGCCCGGAGGTGATGAGGAGGCACCCAAGGCACGGAGTCGCAGTCCCCCAAATGCCGGGGCCAAGGGCTGCTGGGCTGCACGGAGTTGCGTTTACGTGTTGTTTTTCCTCTCCAAAGGCAGAGGGTTGAGGGAAGGGAGGGAGTCCTGCTGAAATTCAGGGAGTGAAGCAGAGGAAGGTAGAGTGGGAGAGAAGGAGACTTTGCTGTGAACAAAAGCGCTTGGCCGTCACCCGTAGCCTCGCCTGAGTGTATGGCACGTATGGCTTCCGTCAAGAGGGCATCAGCCAGACTGCCCTTTCCCATAGGACGCAAGCAAAGCGAGCCTTGACACAGGCCGCAAGCAAATCGAGCATCACGAGCATCAGCCAGACTGCCCTTTCCCATAGGACGCCAGCAAAGCGAGCATCATGAGCATCCGCCGGGCTGAGCCTTGACACAGGCCGCAAGCAAATCGAGCATCACGAGCATCAGCCAGACTGCCCTTTCCCATAGGACGCAAGCAAAGCGAGCATCATGAGCATCAGCCGGGCTGAGCCTTGACACAGGCCGCAAGCAAATCGAGCATCACGAGCATCAGCCAGATTGCCCTTTCCCATAGGACGCAAGCAAAGCGAGCATCATGAGCATCAGCCGGGCTGAGCCTTGACACAGGCCGCAAGCAAATCGAGCATCACGAGCATCAGCCAGACTGCCCTTTCCCATAGGACGCAAGCAAAGCGAGCATCATGAGCATCAGCCGGGCTGAGCCTTGACACAGGTTGCAAGCAAATCGAGCATCACGAGCATCAGCCAGACTGCCCTTTCCCATAGGACGCAAGCAAAGCGAGCATCATGAGCATCAGCCGGGCTGAGCCTTGACACAGGCCGCAAGCAAATCGAGCATCACGAGCATCAGCCAGACTGCCCTTTCCCATAGGACGCAAGCAAAGCGAGCATCATGAGCATCCGCCGGGCTGAGCCTTGACACAGGCCGCAAGCAAATCGAGCATCACGAGCATCAGCCAGACTGCCCTTTCCCATAGGACGCAAGCAAAGCGAGCATCATGAGCATCCGCCGGGCTGAGCCTTGACACAGGCCGCAAGCAAATCGAGCATCACGAGCATCAGCCAGACTGCCCTTTCCCATAGGACGCAAGCAAAGCGAGCATCATGAGCATCCGCCGGGCTGAGCCTTGACACAGGCCGCAAGCAAATCGAGCATCACGAGCATCAGCCAGACTGCCCTTTCCCATAGGACGCAAGCAAAGCGAGCATCATGAGCATCAGCCGGGCTGAGCCTTGACACAGGCCGCAAGCAAATCGAGCATCACGAGCATCAGCCAGACTGCCCTTTCCCATAGGACGCAAGCAAAGCGAGCATCATGAGCATCCGCCGGGCTGAGCCTTGACACAGGCCGCAAGCAAATCGAGCATCACGAGCATCAGCCAGACTGCCCTTTCCCATAGGACGCAAGCAAAGCGAGCATCATGAGCATCAGCCGGGCTGAGCCTTGACACAGGCCGCAAGCAAATCGAGCATCACGAGCATCAGCCAGACTGCCCTTTCCCATAGGACGCAAGCAAAGCGAGCATCATGAGCATCCGCCGGGCTGAGCCTTGACACAGGCCGCAAGCAAATCGAGCATCACGAGCATCAGCCAGACTGCCCTTTCCCATAGGACGCAAGCAAAGCGAGCATCATGAGCATCCGCCGGACTGAGCCTTGACACAGGCCGCAAGCAAATCGAGCATCACGAGCATCAGCCAGACTGCCCTTTCCCATAGGATGCAAGCAAAGCGAGCATCATGAGCATCAGCCGGGCTGAGCCTTGACACAGGCCGCAAGCGAATCGAGCATCACGAGCAGCCAGACTGCCCTTTCCCATGGGACACAAGCAAAGCGAGCATCATGAGCATCAGCCGGGCTGAGCCTTGACACAGGTTGCAAGCAAATCGAGCATCACGAGCATCAGCCAGACTGCCCTTTCCCATAGGACGCAAGCATCATGAGCATCAGCCGGGCTGAGCCTTGACACAGGCCGCAAGCAAATCGAGCATCACGAGCATCAGCCAGACTGCCCTTTCCCATAGGACGCAAGCAAAGCGAGCATCATGAGCATCAGCCGGGCTGAGCCTTGACACAGGCCGCAAGCAAATCGAGCATCACGAGCATCAGCCAGACTGCCCTGACCCATAGGACACAAGCAAAGCGAGCATCATGAGCATCAGCCGGGCTGAGCCTTGACACAGGCCGCAAGCTAATCGAGCATCACGAGCATCAGCCAGACTACCCTTTCCCATAGGACGCAAGCAAAGCGAGCATCATGAGCATCAGCCGGGCTGAGCCTTGACACAGGTTGCAAGCAAATCGAGCATCACGAGCATCAGCCAGACTGCCCTTTCCCATAGGACGCAAGCAAAGCGAGCATCATGAGCATCAGCCGGGCTGAGCCTTGACACAGGCCGCAAGCAAATCGAGCATCACGAGCATCAGCCAGACTGCCCTTTCCCATGGGATGCAAGCAAAGCGAGCATCATGCGCATCAGCCGGGCTGAGCCTTGACACAGGCCGCAAGCAAATCGAGCATCACGAGCATCAGCCAGACTGCCCTTTCCCATAGGACGCAAGCAAAGCGAGCATCATGAGCATCAGCCGGGCTGAGCCTTGACACAGGTTGCAAGCAAATCGAGCATCACGAGCATCAGCCAGACTGCCCTTTCGCATAGGACGCAAGCAAAGCGAGCATCATGAGCATCAGCCGGGCTGAGCCTTGACACAGGCCGCAAGCAAATCGAGCATCACGACTGCCCTTTCCCATAGGACGCAAGCAAAGCGAGCATCATGAGCATCAGCCGGGCTGAGCCTTGACAGGCCGCAAGCAAATCGAGCATCACGAGCATCAGCCAGACTGCCCTTTCCCATAGGACGCAAGCAAAGCGAGCATCATGAGCATCCGCCGGGCTGAGCCTTGACACAGGCCGCAAGCAAATCGAGATCACGAGCATCAGCCAGACTGCCCTTTCCCATAGAACGCAAGCAAAGCGAGCATCATGAGCATCAGCCGGGCTGAGCCTTGACACAGGTCGCAAGCAAATCGAGCATCACGAGCATCAGCCAGACTGCCCTTTCCCATAGGACGCAAGCAAAGCGAGCATCATGAGCATCAGCCGGGCTGAGCCTTGACACAGGCCGCCAAATCGAGCATCATGAGCATCAGCCAGACTGCCCCTTTCCCATAAAATGCAAGCAAAGCGAGCATCATGAGCATCAGCCGGGCTGAGCCTTGACACAGGCCGCAAGCAAATAGAGAATCACGAGCATCAGCCAGACTGCCCTTTCCCATAGGACGCAAGCAAATCGAGCATCACGAGCATCAGCCAGACTGCCCTTTCCCATAGGACGCAAGCAAAGCGAGCATCATGAGCATCAGCCGGGCTGAGCCTTGACACAGGCCGCACGCAAATCGAGCATCACGAGCATCAGCCAGACTGCCCTTTCCCATAGGTCGCACGCAAAGCGAGCATCATGAGCATCAGCCGGGCTAAGCCTTAACACAGGCCGCAAGCAAATCGAGCACGAGCATCAGCCAGACTGCCCTTTCCCATAGGTCGCAAGCAAAGCGAGCATCATGAGCATCAGCCGGGCTGAGCCTTGACACAGGCCGCAAGCAAATCGAGCATCACGAGCATCAGCCAGACTGCCCTTTCGCGTAGGACGCAACCAAGGCGAGCATCATGAGCATCAGCCGGGCTGAGCCTTGACACAGGCCACAAGCAAATCGAGCATCACGAGCATCAGCCAGACTGCCCTTTCCCATAGGTCGCAAGCAAAGCGAGCATCATGAGCATCAGCCGGGCTGAGCCTTGACACAGGCCGCAAGCAAAGCGAGCATCATGAGCATCAGCCGGGCTGAGCCTTGACACAGGCCGCAAGCAAATCGAGCATCACGAGCATCAGCCAGACTGCCCTTTCCCATAGGACGCAAGCAAAGCGAGCATCATGAGCATCAGCCGGGCTGAGCCTTGACACAGGCCGCACGCAAATCGAGCATCACGAGCATCAGCCAGACTGCCCTTTCCCATAGGTCGCACGCAAAGCGAGCATCATGAGCATCAGCCGGGCTGAGCCTTGACACAGGCCGCAAGCAAATCGAGCACGAGCATCAGCCAGACTGCCCTTTCCCATAGGTCGCAAGCAAAGCGAGCATCATGAGCATCAGCCGGGCTGAGCCTTGACACAGGCCGCAAGCAAATCGAGCATCACGAGCATCAGCCAGACTGCCCTTTCGCGTAGGACGCAACCAAAGCGAGCATCATGAGCATCAGCCGGGCTGAGCCTTGACACAGGCCAGAGCATCACGAGCATCAGCCAGACTGCCCTTTCCCATAGGTCGCAAGCAAAGCGAGCATCATGTCAGGTATGAATTCATGCGATCGGGTGGCTGCTCAAGCCTGATGTGGCAGCAAGGGATATTTGTAGTGTCCGAGCTGTTCCGCCATTTCGGTGGCTGCCGCAGCTCCGACCTTCTTCTCGCGTGCTTGCTCTGCTTCTTGGGTGGTCTCATCATTGGGATTTTCCTAGGGGCGTGTCTTGCCTCTCAACAGTTCCGCTCGTTCATCGGGAGGTGTGCTCAAATCTTGGCCGATTTGCTCCTACAAGACGCTGTGCTTCGAGCGCCGGGTGCGGAACAGCCAGCTGTTCACCTCCCACGGCCCCGGCCTCGTGCTGGGCCCCAACGACGAAGACCTCTATTCTTGCCCGAGGCAGGTGACTGATCTTATCTCGGCTGTGGGCCCAGTGCATGACAGGGGAACGTCCGGGTCACGTTGCTTCTGTAAGACTGGCAGTCGTTTGCAACCTCTGTTTCATCAGCTTGTTGATCGCAGTCCAACTCACTGGCATTGTCAGCTGGCAAAATGTCGGAGGATTTTTCAACAGCGGAGGAACCTGGACACGAAGGAGTAGAGGAACTCGACGGCGATCCGGTGGCATACTTTACGAGAGATGCTGCGGAGGGCCTCGCCCCCATCCATACCCTCCTGATGCAGAACCAGGCTGCCGAGGTTGTCTTTGTTACTCCGGACTTCAAGCTGGAGGGGTTGGAGGATGGGCTCGTCCTTGCTGCGCTCCCACTGGGAGCCCTTGGAGCCCGCCGCGGGTCGGATCGAGGACCTTTGGTTTTGCGTGCCAAGGTTACAGTGGAGGCTGTGTCGGCTCTCGATGGCGACACAGCCGAGCCTTACTTGCTGGAATGCGACGTAGCGGTCTTCACGGAGGCAGTCTACCAATCGATTTTGGGAGCCGAAGACGTGGAGGAAACGCAGGTGGGCTTTGTCTTCGCAACCTCTGCCGGACTTCAAGTGAACCCTTTGGTTGGGTCTGTGAATGCCGTGTGCCCCGAAGCGGCCTTGGCAGCCAGGCGCAAGTCAAAGCGGATCGCTGTGCCTTTGGGCGCGGTCAAACCTCGTCGAGGCGCAAAAGCGGCGGGCAGTTCGACAGTTCCTACCAGGTCAGCGCAAGGTGCCGAACCAACAGCAAGGTCGGTGCAGCCTGGCGTACCGGCCGCAGAGGTTCAGCCAAACCATTTTGGTACTTCAGTTGGTGCTTTGGAAGCTTCAGGTGTCGACCCCGAATCAGCCAGGATGATCATGGAAGTGTTGAGGGATTCCAGAACACAAATGCGAGACCCTGCGACTTCGTATGCAAAGGCCCCTCCAGTGGAACTGGTCGACCGGGCGGAGACAGAGGCCGACGAAGTGGCGGAACCTGCCAATGGAAGCTCAGAGCTAGCAGCTGCTCTCACGAAACTTGCGGCAGCTTTGGAGGACATGAAGCCAAAGCCAAAGACTGGCTTGGAGGCAATGCTATCGACCTTAGGGTCACCCGATACGTCCACGAGCAGCTCAACTCCACAGGTGTCCCGGCGAAATGCTGCAGTGCGTTTGGCGCTGAGATCCGCTTTGCAAGATCAACCGATGTACTTCGTGAACCACATCGAGTCAGCTATCAACAGGCGGGTTCGCGAAATCATACGCACGCCGGATGCTTCATCGGGTTCTGGCTCAGCAGAAGTACCGTACAGGGCGTACGTGGAACACCGAGCGTGGCTCTCCACGCACCGTCCTACGCAGTACTGGGCTTGGATCTTAGCTGGCATAGGCCAAGCGCTCAGTGGTGGACGCGTCGAAGAAGCTCGGGCAAGAACAGGTCTCGGCCTCCTTTTTGCGGAGCAGCTATCTATGGATGCTGGCCAGATGTCGTTTGCTGCCGAGCTGCTGATGGAGGACCCGCCTCCCGCAATATCAGCGAAGCAACCGGAGGCAGGCACAGCCATATGGCCTGCTCCTTGTGCCGATGCGTGGGCCGAAGTGATCCTCCATCACCTGAGAGATCGCATGACCTTCGAGCAGCATCGGGCAACCACACTCCGTCGAAGGCGACCCGGAGGGCCTCCCCCTGGGCTCGACGCCATCGATGCACCCTCGGCGGAGAACACCGAAAGCAGACGCCGGCCAAATCCAAAAGCGAAGCCGAAAGCAGACCCGAAGTGATCCGCTCGGCTTTGGGGAGCAGGTCGGTGCCACTCCTTGCGAGAGGTTTCGACAGCACGTTGGGATTCCCTGGTGAGGGTCAAGACAAATCCCAAGCCGCTTGGGCGAAGAGGTGGACGGGTTCTGACAGCGAGTTTTTGATGAGTTTCTCCCAGCTGATTCCGGTCATGTATAGCCTGGCTCATACTCGTTGCTCCAGACTCTCGGGGTTCCTGAGAGACGCTGCCAGTATCTGCAAACAAAAACATCTCCTTGGCGAACCGCCCCGCAAAAGCAAGGGGCCCCCGACTATTTGGCCTATGCCTGTGCCCTGGCCTGGTGCGTTCAGATCGCGAACTCGATCTGACTGGTCTCAGAGGGGTGAGAACCTGATTGTGCTAACGCTGAACTGGCTGCATCTAGGCTGTCCTGGCTCCGTCTGCGATCCCTCGTGGATCCTTCGCGAAAGCACAGAGTTACAACAGGAGCACCTCAGCCGACTACGAGAACAGCTCCAGGTTTGGCACGGTGTTAAGGTTGAATGTGTCGACGAACTTGGAAGGGCCCAAGATCGTTTCACTAGCTCCGCTTGCGCTATTAAGCGCCTTGAGGCCCTTTCTCATGAATTCGATCGGTTTTTCCAGAAGTACAGAGATTTCAAACCAATCCCAAGCAGCGATGGGAGGATTTCACGCAGAATCCGAGACCCCCTCAGCAGAGCTGTGGGCCAGATGTCTTCTCCTGTTGAAACAGCTAGGCCAGTCATTGCGACTCGTTTGAAGGTGTCTGCTGCTCCATCATTTAACGCGGACCCCACTCTTGTTGGGGTGCACCGCCAAGTTATGCAAAACCCTTTTGCTTTGAAGCTCAAGAGTAACATTCCTACTCCCCGCGTTGAAGTTAGAACCTCTGAGAGTGAGTTGGTCAAACTCCTTGAGCGGTTCGATGCGACTGATCGACTTCTGTTGATGCCAGAAGGGAGCGCGGGCCTTCCGAGACAGTCAGAGCGCGTCGGACTTTTCACAGTGTTTAAGGATGCGAACTTTGATAGGCTCATCGTTGATGCTCGACCAAGCAATGTTGGTGATCAACTTCTCTCTAAGTGGGTCAATCACTTGACTGGTCAGGGAGTCCTGTGCGATTTGGTCTTGCAGCCGAACAGCATTTTGTATGGGTACTCCTCTGACATCGTTGATTTTTACAACCGCTTTCAGGTCACCGAGGCCCGTGCCTTGAGGAATGTCTTGTGCAAGACGCTCTGCGCCTCCAAAGTCGCCCACCTTAAGTCCTGTCCGCCCTGCCCTGCTGATACTCGGCTCTGTGTTGGGCTTCGGTTGCTAGCAATGGGTGACTGCCAAGCTGTTGAAATCGCGCAAGCTAGTCACACTACCTTAGCTGGGGCTTCAGGGGCGATTCGTGATGCTGAACTCATAAGCAGGGCCCGGCCTTTTCCAAGGACCAAGGTTTGCGGCGGCTTGTGCATCGACGATTTTTTCGTTTGCGAGCAAGAGCCCGTTTCGGAGCACCCGCCCTCGCACTGTAGTGGGCCCAGTGTCGCTGAGGAGTTTCTTGAAGATTCGGAGGCGTATCAGAGGCTTCAACGCCTGAAACGGGCCTACGAGTTTGTGGGGCTACAGTCTCACCCCGAGAAAGAGGTCGTGAGGGCTTCAAAGTTCCACGTCTGGGGCTCCGAAGTCGATGGGGTTTCAGGGACTTATAGGGCTCCTGTCTGCAAAGTTCTTTCGCTTTTGAACTTGACGCTATCTCTCGTTGACTTGGGGTACACGTCTGTCGCCCTGCTGGAAAGCATTGTGGGGATGTGGAGCTCTGTCATGCAGCATAACCGACGTTTTTACTGCTTACTTGACCTTGCTTATGAGATGCCTCACAGGTTTCCTCGGACGTCGGTTGTTAGGATGAGCCGAAGGTTGAAGCAGGAGTTGCTAACTGTTTGCATTGTCGCGCCGTTTATTCATACTAATCTGAGGGCGCCTTTCGTAAACGAGCTTGTCATGACAGACGCTTCATCCTCCAAAATTGCAGGGGTTCATGCATCAGTGCCAGCTAGCGTCGTGCAAGAACTGAGCCGGTTTGCATTGCGGAAAGGTGCGTGGGTAAAACTCCTGACTCCGGTCCAGGCTTGGCTGCGCCAGCGGGACTTAGGGGACGATGATCCTTTTGACACGCTTGGGGTCGAGCATCAATCCACGCCACTTTTTGAAGAAGTTGCTCAGTGCTTGAAATTCCGGACCAGCTTCGTCGCCCCTGCACGCCCGACCGAGCATATAAATATTTCAGAGCTCAGAGCCATCGGAGCTGCAGAAGCAAGGGCCGAGTCCTTGTATCCTGGCTCGAGGCAGCTCCTCGGAACTGATTCTCAGGTTGCCGCAGCAGCCATTGCTAAAGGGCGATCGTCATCTCCCCAGCTGAACCAAGTCCTGAAGGGTATGCTTCCTGGAGTTATTGCTGGAGGTGTGCAGACGAAGGTGTTTTGGGTTAGTACCTCGAATAACCCTGCTGATGATCCCACTAGGGACAAACCTCTTCGGGATCCTAGGCGTTGTGCCCCACAATGGCTGATTGATCTGCAGCAAGGAGAATTTTTTTCTTTGGACAAGCATCTCTCCGATGTTTTCCCGCCAGACCGTGCTAGCGACCCAAGCATCAGTGATCTTCTCCGAGATGTTACGTCCGAACACGGTCCCGAGTTCGTAACAAGATTGATGAAAGCTTGCGAGCGGACGAGTTCCAGTGGCATTGAGCATACTCAGTTGCATGCTGATCCTGGTAGCAATGCTTTGTTTGAGACGTCTGATTTGCTTGAGGGGCCCGATGGCTGTGCCAAGGCTGACTCCATTGCGCAAACCCTTAGTGAAGACAGACCTCAGATGAGTTGCGTTGCCCCTGGTGACTTGCGCTTGGCTGAAGCCGAGGAACTGTCCAGTGCAGCGTCTGACATTTTAATGAGACTTCCCGTTTCACGATTTTTGAAGGCAGACGGTTCCTACCGGAATTGGCGCCCTAAGCCTGGAGGAGTCCTTTGCCTGGGCACTGGTCTTCGTGAGTTTGCTCAGAGTGTGATCCGCAGCGGGGCGCCGTGGGTTGTTCACTTCGACATGAAGGATATACATGACCCCTCCGCTTCCCGTGAAATTGAAGAGCTGATCTCGTCTAGTTCCATCAGTTGTGCCTTGCTCTCGCCCGACTGCGGGACTTTTTCCAGGGCTATTACGCCACCCGTCCGGTCAACGGCCGAGCCCAGTGGCATGCAACACATGGCGCCAGGCATGTTCCGCAAAGTGAGGAAAGGGAATGCCGAGAATCGATTTTGTCACCGTGTTGTGAGTTTGTGTGTGAAGGTTGGCGTGCGTTTCATTCTTGGCAATCCCCAAACAAGTTTCTTTTGGTTCCAACGCAGGTTTGCAAAGCTGCTTCGCAAGGGGTTGGATTTTTCGAAGTCCGGGTGCTTCAGGTTCTCGAGTGTTGATTGCTGTAGGGT
The DNA here is from genome assembly GCA_905221605.1 of Symbiodinium natans. NCBI lineage: Eukaryota > Dinophyceae > Suessiales > Symbiodiniaceae > Symbiodinium > Symbiodinium natans. The sequence continues at coordinate 851,672 of CAJNDS010001024.1, forward strand.
TGGTACCCCCTATCGTAAGCGTATGGGGTTCTTGACTGACTTAGCCGTCATGCCCGAGCGTTTGCTATGCGCCTGCAAGAACAAGCATCTGCATTTGCGTGGTGCGGGGCCTGGTGGAAAATCCTTGTCTGACAGTTTCGGTCATTATCCCAAGGGTTTGCAGTTGCTGTTAGCTGAGGTTTGTAGTTTCTCTTGTGGATATTCCACCATGCCTGCGGGGTGGAGCCCCGATGCGAGTGTTAGACATAGGAACGCTTCACGTGGGAGTCGCCGTAAGTTTGATGCGATTTGCAGTGATCACAACCACGCTTTTGCGCATGCTGTTTGGACTTTCAACTTGACGACTTTTGTCTTGCTTGCTATCCTGCCCGTGGTCGCCGCCCCGCGACCAAGAAGGGCCAGGAGATCTCTAGAATCATTTCAAACTGTCCGTCGAGTGACCCCCGCCACGACTAGACGTGAGTCCGAGTCCGTGTCAATTTTTGAAGGGTGGCTTTCTGATAAGGGGATCTCGTGCGGCATCGATGCTTTGGCCAGGGACCCGTGGGCGCTCGATCGTCTAGTGGTTTGTTTCGGGGAGTGGCTCTATTCTGAAGACTGGCCGTATTACCGGCTTGTTTATCTCATCACTTCCCTGCAGAAAACCCATGCTTGGATGAGATCGAGGTTCGCTGGAAGTTGGGATTTTTGCAGGGTGTGGATAGAACTTGAGCCACCTGAGCATCGGAGACCTGTTAGTAGCATGCTTGTTAGGGCTATTGTCTCTGTTGCTTTGTGTCTTGGTTGGGTGCGTTTCGCTGGAGTTTTGTTTTTAATGTTTCATGGAGGTCTCCGATCCATCGAACCGCTCGTGGCAATGCGGCTAGATCTCATGTTTCCCTGCGATGGACTGTACGAGTGTCCAAATCGGCTATATGTGAAGATAGGGAAACCGAAGACTGCAGGGCGGGGAGGAGCCAGGCAGCAACATGCCTCCGTAACCGATGCTGAGTGCATTGGCCTTATGCAGGGTGTGTTTCGCGACCTTGGGTGTCACGAGCGCTTGTGGCCTGGCTCCCCTGCCATGTTTCGAAGGCGGTGGGATACCATTTGTAAGATCCTCTTGCTGCCAACTAAATTCATCACGCCAGGAGGCGTGCGAGGTGGCGCAGCCTGCCACATGTACTTTTTGAATCTTGATATTTCTACCATCATGTGGCGGCTTCGCGTCTCCAACCAGAGGACTCTGTCTCACTATTTACAAGAAACTGCAGTTGAATCCTCTTTGAGACAGCTTCCGAATCGCGCCTTAGAGCGTGTCAGGTTGTTTGAGTCTGTTTGTTCTTGCTTGATTGCAGCTGTCTCAGCCGATCCGCGTTGAGCGGCGTGGATTCTTCACTCCTGGCGTCGGGCTGCAACACTCCTGCTGGCCGCTTGTCGGTTGCGCTTTCTGCGTAGCATTGGATTTGGCATGAGCAGCAAGCTAGTGCCTGCTTGTCGCCGGCATTGGTTTGTTGCTCCAATCTCCTTGCACTTTTAAGTGCGCTCTTTTGCCTTTCGCTGCTCTTTTGTCTTGCCGCACGGCTTTGAACTCTCAGGCTGTGCCGCCTTCTAAGTTGCACCCACACGCCACGGAGAAAAGCATGCATTCATGTCAGGTATGAATTCATGCGATCGGGTGGCTGCTCAAGCCTCCCGCCCGGCCCGCCCGGGCATGAGCAGCAAGCTAGTGCCTGCTTGTCGCCGGCATTGGTTTGTTGCTCCAATCTCCTTGCACTTTTAAGTGCGCTCTTTTGCCTTTCGCTGCTCTTTTGTCTTGCCGCACGGCTTTGAACTCTCAGGCTGTGCCGCCTTCTAAGTTGCACCCACACGCCACGGAGAAAAGCATGCATTGACACAGGCCGCAAGCATGAGCATCAGCCGGGCTGAGCCTTGACACAGGCCGCAAGCAAATCGAGCATCACGAGCATCAGCCAGACTGCCCTTTCCCGTAGGACGCAACCAAAGCGAGCATCATGAGCATCAGCCGGGCTGAGCCTTGACACAGGTTGCAAGCAAATCGAGCATCACGAGCATCAGCCAGACTGCCCTTTCCCATAGGACGCAAGCAAAGCGAGCATCATGAGCATCAGCCTTGACACAGGCTGCAAGCAAATCGAGCATCACGAGCATCAGCCAGACTGCCCTTTCCCATAGGACGCAAGCAAAGCGAGCATCATGAGCATCAGCCGGGCTGAGCCTTGACACAGGCCGCAAGCAAATCGAGCATCACGAGCATCAGCCAGACTGCCCTTTCTCATAGGACGCAAGCAAAGCGAGCATCATGAGCATCAGCCGGGCTGAGCCTTGACACAGGCCGCAAGCAAATCGAGCATCACGAGCATCAGCCAGACTGCCCTTTCCCATAGGCCGCAAGCAAAGCGAGCATCATGAGCATCAGCCGGGCTGAGCCTTGACACAGGCCGCAAGCAAATCGAGCATCACGAGCATCAGCCAGACTGCCCTTTCCCATAGGACGCAAGCAAGGCGAGCATCATGAGCATCAGCCGGGCTGAGCCTTGACACAGGCCGCAAGCAAATCGAGCATCACGAGCATCAGCCAGACTGCCCTTTCCCACAGGACGCAAGCAAAGCGAGCATCATAGCCGGGCTGAGCCTTGACACAGGCCGCAAGCAAATCGAGCATCACGAGCATCAGCCAGCCTGCCCTTTCCCATAGGACGCAAGCAATGCGAGCATCATGAGCATCATCCGGGCTGAGCCTTGAGGCCGCAAGCAAATCGAGCATCACGAGCATCAGCCAGACTGCCCTTTCCCATAGGACGCAAGCAAAGCGAGCATCATGAGCATCAGCCGGGCTGAGCCTTGACACAGGCCGCAAGCAAATCGAGCATCACGAGCATCAGCCAGACTGCCCTTTCCCATAGGACGCAAGCAAAGCGAGCATCATGAGCATCAGCCGGGCTGAGCCTTGACACAGGCCGCAAGCAAATCGAGCATCACGAGCATCAGCCAGACTGCCCTCCCATAGGACAGGCAAGCAAAGCGAGCATCATGAGCATCAGCCGGGCTGAGCCTTGACACAGGCCGCAAGCAAATCGAGCATCACGAGCATCAGCCAGACTGCCCTTTCCCATAGGACGCAAGCAAAGCGAGCATCATGAGCATCAGCCGGGCTGAGCCTTGACACAGGCCGCAAGCAAATCGAGCATCACGAGCATCAGCCAGACTGCCCTTTCCCATAGGACGCAAGCAAAGCGAGCATCATGAGCATCAGCCGGGCTGAGCCTTGACACAGGCCGCACGCAAATCGAGCATCACGAGCATCAGCCAGACTGCCCTTTCCCATAGGTCGCACGCAAAGCGAGCATCATGAGCATCAGCCGGGCTGAGCCTTGACACAGGCCGCAAGCAAATCGAGCACGAGCATCAGCCAGACTGCCCTTTCCCATAGGTCGCAAGCAAAGCGAGCATCATGAGCATCAGCCGGGCTGAGCCTTGACACAGGCCGCAAGCAAATCGAGCATCACGAGCATCAGCCAGACTGCCCTTTCCCACAGGACGCAAGCAAAGCGAGCATCATGAGCATCAGCCAGACTGCCCTTTCCCATAGGACGCAAGCAAAGCGAGCATCATGAGCATCAGCCGGGCTGAGCCTTGACACAGGCCGCAAGCAAATCGAGCATCACGAGCATCAGCCAGACTGCCCTTTCCCATAGGACGCAAGCAAAGCGAGCATCATGAGCATCAGCCGGGCTGAGCCTTAACACAGGCTGCAAGCAAATCGAGCATCATGAGCATCAGCCAGACTGCCCTTTCCCATAGGACGCAAGCAAAGCGAGCATCATGAGCATCAGCCGGGCTGAGCCTTGACACAGGCCGCAAGCAAATCGAGCATCACGAGCATCAGCCAGACTGCCGTTTCCTATAGGACGCAAGCAAAGCGAGCATCATGAGCATCAGCCGGGCTGAGCCTTGACACAGGCCGCAAGCAAATCGAGCATCAGCCAGACTCCATAGGACGCAAGCAAAGCGAGCATCATGAGCATCAGCCGGGCTGAGCCTTGACACGGGCCGCAAGCAAATCGAGCATCACGAGCATCAGCCAGACTGCCCTTTCCCATAGGACGCAAGCAAAGCGAGCATCATGAGCATCAGCCGGGCTGAGCCTTGACACAGGCCGCAAGCAAATCGAGCATCACGAGCATCAGCCAGACTGCCCTGTCCCATAGGACGCAAGCAAAGCGAGCATCATGAGCATCAGCCGGGCTGAGCCTTAACACAGGCCGCAAGCAAATCGAGCATCATGAGCATCAGCCAGACTGCCCTTTTGCATAGGACGCAAGCAAAGCGAGCATCATGAGCATCAGCCGGGCTGAGCCTTGACACAGGCCGCAAGCAAATCGAGCATCACGAGCATCAGCCAGACTGCCCTCAGCTGGGCAGAGCCGTGACACAGGCCGCAAGCAAATCGAGCATCATGAGCATCAGCCAGACTGCCCTTTCCCATAGGACAAGCAAAGCGAGCATCATGAGCATCAGCCGGGCTGAGCCTTGACACAGGCCGCAAGCAAATCGAGCATCACGAGTCAGCCAGACTGCCCTTTCCCATAGGACGCAAGCAAATCGAGCATCACGAGCATCAGCCAGACTGCCCTTTCCCATAGGACGCAAGCAAAGCGAGCATCATGAGCATCAGCCGGGCCGAGCCTTGACACAGGCCGCAAGCAAATCGAGCAGCACGAGCATCAGCCAGACTGCCCTTTCCCATAGGATGCAAGCAAAGCGAGCATCATGAGCATCAGCCGGGCTGAGCCTTGACACAGGCCGCAAGCAAATCGAGCATCACGAGCATCAGCCAGACTGCCCTTTCCCATAGGACGCAAGCAAAGCGAGCAGCATGAGCATCAGCCGGGGCTGAGCCTTGACACAGGCCGCAAGCAAATCGAGCATCACGAGCATCAGCCAGACTGCCCTTTCCCATAGGACGCAAGCAAAGCGAGCATCGTGAGCATCCGCCGGGCTGAGCCTTGACACAGGCCGCAAGCAAATCGAGCATCACGAGCATCAGCCAGACTGGCCTTGCAAATCGAGCATCACCAGCATCAGCCGGACTGGCTCTTGCCCAGAGGCCACTCGTCAAGTGAGCATCAGCCGGACTTTGCCATAGGATGCAAGCAAAGCGAGCGCCCTTGACACAGGCAAATCCCCCCTCGCACCCCCCCGGCACCTTGTCAGGCCTGCCAAGCATCTTGCTACCTAAGCTGTCACCACGAGCATCAGTTTCTTCTCAACGCCCCAGGCTCTCCAGGGCTACTGGGAACAGTAACCTGCACACCACGGAGAGCTGAGATTTGCACAGTTGACTCGAATTTCACAAGCGTGCAACCTGCAGGGGAGCGGCAAACTGATTCCAGCGAGAACTCCGAGGAACGTTACCTGGATGCACAGTAGAGGTAGGCCCGGATCGTTCGCCGGTCTATGCTGGTCACCCTGCATGTCGTGTTTGTCGTAGAGCTTAGGGTTTTGTGATTGAGGGTTCCGGTCAGTGATTCTGCAGCCAGTGAGAGCGGTTGTTGTTTGAATGTAGGATTTCTGGTTTGAGGTCAGTTACTCGAAAAACTGGCTAGGAGTCCTGGGCTAGTAGGCTATGGCCTGCAGGACCAAGGACGAAGGATGTATGGGTGCTCAGCCCTCCAGCCAAGAACGCACCGCTTGAAGGGTGATTTATAGCAGTGCCTATATGTTCTCTTCTAGATGCTCTACTAAGTGCTCGAGAATCTCTAGCGCCCAGGCAAGCAGAACCGGGACACCCCTCACTTCCACTGGACTCGGGGCATGAAACTGGGCACCGGCAACTACATCGTGCGCAAGCAGGCAGACACTTTGAATCTTAATATTAAGGAGTTCGGGGTGTGGATGTGGAACCCTTTACATCCTCATTAATCCCATCCCCCTTGCATTAAACGTACCCCCAATAAATAAAACACTTTCCGGAAATCCTGCCGAAACCGACCCCGCCTTTCAAAGCCTATTCCGAATTGGGGGGGGGGGGGGGGGGGGGGGGGGGGCTCCCAACACCCTCAAGCCAACCAACATCCTGAAGCTCCCAGCCCTCCCTTCCCTCCCAGTCACTTCGCAGCACTTAGCTGTCTGTGAGCCTGGCCCTGAACTCTAGACGCTAAACCCTTTGGACCCATTTGGATACAAACACCCCCCTAATATTGAAAGCACATTTCGAGTGTTTATTGAGGGGGGGGGGGAGCCCCCCATTTAATTAATAGGGGGATGGGATTAAGATTGTTAAGTGCCTTGTTTTCGGAGTGAGCAAACTTGAGCCGAAGCGCGAGCAGTGAGCTGGAAGCCCCCATCTACCATTCATTTCCTTCAGATATACCCCAATGGAATTCAAGCGCGTACTCTTCAAAGTAGGGACAATCGCACAACAGATAACGCTTCTGTCAGGTGGGTGAGGGCTCCTTCGGCCGAGTTCTGGCTTGCTTCGAGGAGTCGACGAAGCAGCTGGTGGCAGTGAAGGTGGTGAAAGGCGGGGCGTTTTCGTGGGCGAACTGCTCCTCAAAGCTTGTTCGCAGTTTTGCAGTTGAACAGGTGGTCGGTAGCAAGCACCAAACCTCGCAGAGCGACAAGCAACGGTCCCAACGAGCATGAGTATTGGGAGGTTTCATAATGGCAAGGCTGACCCTTAAAGCAAGTGAGAAAGAACGTTTCGGCTGACTCGTGAAACGCTCAGTCAATTGATGTCGGTGATCTTATAAGTTCATGAGCGGAGAGCACTGACAGTCACGAGGCTACCGTTCGGAGCCGTCCACATGCATGTAGCCGACTCCAGGGTCGAAGCCCAGAACCCCCTAAGTCCCCTAAACATGAGCCCCCCCTCTTAAAGCACCAAATCGGAGCGCAGGTGTGGCGCGGTACAAAGAGCACGCGCATGCCGAGGCGGAGCTGCTCAGGGAGCTGCGCAGATGCGGCCGGCCTGAACGGAGTTGACTCCTTCCAAGAACACGCTTTCTTCTAAGTGGAGCTTCTCATGAAGCCTTGAAAATTCAACCCCCCCCCCCCCAGGTGATCCAGGCAGACAGAGCTACTGCGTCAAGCTTCTGGGAGAGTTTACCCATGATCTGAACCACTGCTGCTTGGTGTTTGCCTCTTGCCTGGCAAGTATGCATGCACTTGGGCACTTGGGGTACAGGTTTCGGAGTGAGTCCACAGGTCCTGGAGTCTTCAGGGATGACGAGGGATGAAGGTTTGACACAACACAGCTTTGTTGGTCCCATGTCGCATGGGAATGCTGATGAACTGATGAGGAGCTCTTGGACAAGAGTCTCAGCGACTTCATGCGACACCTGGCGGGCAGAGTTCAAGATGGCCTGTCTGTGTCCAAAGGTTTTGGGGTGGGCTGATCCCCTATTCGTTATCTCCACAAAGCCCCTCGAGCTCCGGGTTGGAGCCTGGGTCGCAAGCCCATCCTGAGGCCCTAATGAATCATTCCGCCCATCCGAGGAGAGACGGATGATCAGGGGCTGATGCTCAGTTTCTGGGCTATCAGAAAGCGAGATCATGCCAGCTTAATAAGGGGTTCAGGATGTTGGAGGTTCTTGCAGTTTTGGGGACCTGGGGAAGTTTCAGGAAGACTGGGTGGGCGTAGCTCAGAAACGTCGGCCGCAGGCGTGAGCGTCTGCGTCTCGTGCCTTGGGGGGGGGGGGGGGGGG
>CAJNDS010001025.1:0-40817 GCA_905221605.1 Symbiodinium natans
CCCATTAAGATTAAGTCCTATCAAATAAGACAGAAATATATAGCAACATTTTCCTTTCCCATTAAGATTGAAAAGATCCGATAATTTCGAAAAAGAGAAAATAAAAGATAGAAATATCTATAAAGCAGAGAATATAAATCTATTTATATGAATAATACCACCTTAAAACGAAAACATCATCTTTCCATATTATTTAATATATAATTTTTAATGCCCATCCAAATTAAACCTCCTTTTAAAACATATATGTAAAATTAATATCGATGATTATTCATTCTCCATTGCTTAGATATTTACCATCAATAATCAAAATAAATTAAGAATCTTTCCTTGCATTCCGAATTCCTTTTCTCCTATATAATTCAAGATAATAATAGGATCTTTTATAGTAGAAATGGGAGTCCTGAGGTTTGAATCTTATTATTTCGGTCGTATCATCTCCAATTATTTTTCTTTGTCTATCTATGAACAAGAAATGAACCGGTTGAGATTAAAGAATTTGTATTGATCGATAAATTCGGGATATTCCGATTTCTAGGATATTCTCCTTTCTATATGATTTGATCTGCCAATTAAAGGATGGACTTATCAATGACGATCGGCATGAATTTTGATATGAATCCCAAACCCCTAAACCCTAAACCTCTAACTATTGATCCCTAACCCGTAAGATGTCGTCGCTTTTTGCCTCGTCATGCCGATGCCTTGGCCTTGGCCTTTCCCTTGGGCACCTGAGTCGCACGCTCAAGCTCAAGCACTGTGATGCATCAATGTACAGCACACTAGCTCAAGGTGGACTCAAGGTGTGGGTGTGGAGGACTTGTGCAGCACCCCATGTTCTTTTTTATTTTTCGCTCTCTCTCCCTCTCTTCCTGTGCTTGCCAACTCACCGCAGGCATCCACACCAGACTCTACATCCGGGCTGAGGGTTTAGTTGGCTTCGGAAGGGGCTGGCCCAAGCCCTTTAGGGGCCTTCGGCTTGTCTTTGCGAGAGCAACATAAATTTAGGGGCTAGCTAACCTTCGACAAAGCCTGAACCCTTCTTCAAAGAGACACTGGAATCTGGAATGGCACCGGAAATATGCACGTTTCCTTTGAACACGAGCTGGCAATAATCCCCTCCCCCTCATATTGAACCTACCCTACCCCCAATTTTTCAAAAACTCTCATTTCCTATAGTAAAGCTATACTGGTGGTATTTCGGTTTTGGGGGGTCAGGGGGGGCTTAATGTTAGGGAAGGGGACTAGTTGCGACCCCTCACTTGATTCGGCGAGTATCCCTATACTTCCAGGGACCTCAGAAATAGGTTAACTGGACTCGGGCCCATAAAGGGAAGATAATTAGAGGGCAGGCTTCGGAATGTTTAAGGAGGATATCCAGGGCTTCAAGGTTTCTGCGTGTGGAACTCGCGCTTGACCCAAGCCTACAAGCCCATGGGCAAAGAAACCGGGGCAAAGTCGAAGCCCTGATTCTTTAGGGCTTGTGGGGTGTTTTGGGGTTAGGGTTTAGGGTTTAGGGTTTAGGGTTTAGGGCACTACCGTGGTCGTGTACTTGCACCCGGAGCTACGCCTTACACCACGAACTTCCACCCTCCTTGCATTCTGCGCGCGGCCGGACAGTGCTCTGAGGGAGACGCCACCGAGTTCGTTCAGTTTCCCTATGAACAAAGAATCTTGGTGGACTCGAATATGAGTGGAAAACCAGTTTGTCATCAGCCGATTACGAGGCATACCGATATGCCGGACAGAGCTGCCTAGACCCCCAACACACTGCAACCCTTGTTGCAAGAAACCCACCTAAACCCTAAACCCTAAACCCTAAACCCTAAACCCTAAACCCTAAACCCTAAACCCTAAACCCTAAACCCTAAACCCTAAACCCTAAACCCTAAACCCTAAACCCTAAATCCTAAACCCTAAACCCTAAACCCTAAACCCTAACCCCTAACCCTACCAGGGGAGGGCACCCCCTAAATCCTGGCAAACCCTCAAAGCTCAGTCAAGGCACTCCTGTAGCCTTGGCGGCTGCTTTCGGTGCCGCGGCAGCCTCCGGCGCTGCTTCGGCCTGGATCGAAGGGTTTAGGGTTTAGGGTTTAGGGTTTAGGGTTCAGGGTTTAGGGTTTAGGGTTTCGGTTTCGGGTTTAGGGTGCAGCGTTTAGCATTTAGGGTTCAGGGTCTTTTGGGTTTAAGGCTGGACTCCTTAGTGGGAGGTCCCTACAGCAGGTGACCCGAGAACGTTTTCAAGCAGCGAAAGACTGAATACCCTCTTCCTCATCGTCGTCATGGTCATCGCCCTCTTGACATCTCACCAGCGTGGCCTAAACGAATACACTGGCGGATGTTGTATACAAACATGTTACGCGGAACACCAACAAGGGGCAATCAAGATTGCTGGGGGCCATGGAGCCGGGGGCATTTTACGCGGGCAGGCACAAAAGATTGTCTCACAAAGACAAAATTTGTTGCATGCTCGAAGCACCAGTCATGACAGCTGTCACGTGAGAAGTTGTGTCACCACATAGTAAGGCTTCTATCTTGTGAGGGCCCGACGTCGCAGCTTCGGTACATGGCCGCGACTCAAACATTGGCGATTCAAGCACCCGGGAGCGGCTCAAGAGTCAAGCTCTCGCGTTTGGGGCGTTTGCAGCTTTCGGGTTTAGGATTCTTGGGGTTTCTAGGGTTTGTTTAGGGGCTACGGCGTGCACGAGATGGCACATCTAAGTTGATGGCCGACACTCGGGCCGGTTAGGAAAGCCCCTCAAACCCCCTGTGGGCCTTCGCTTTCGCCTTCGCTTTGGGCGGGGGCGCTGGCGGCGTGCCGGCTTCGGCCAGGGAGGTCTGCAGGGAGAACTTCAACCTCAAGTTGGGCGTTGAGGGCCTAGGCCCTAAACCCTAAACCCTACATCCTAAACCCTAAGCCCTGAACCCTGAACCCTAAGCCCTAAACCCTAAACCCTACTGAACCCTAAACCAAAAGGGTCTTTGGGGGTTTGCGGGCTTCAAGGTTGCAGGGCTTCGAAGAGTGTTGTGGCTCATGATCGGAAGGTATGCTCCATGAAAGTATGCCACTGTAGAAGGACCAATGTTGCGATGCTTCCGCACTATTTCGGGGTACTCGCTGGCCTAAACCCTAAACCCAACCCTAGTCCCGGTTAGGTTTCAAGGGTTCGTTGAGGGGCTTCAAAGGTTCTGGGCAGGTGACCTGGGCCGACGAAGCCATGACCCACCCTAAGCGCGATCTCCAAAACCTCTCTATCATCATTCCCTGTGAGCCCTAAAGCATTAAACGCGAACGACTTATCGTCACATGAGCATCATAAATAAGCCCTAAACAACAAAGCCTAAACCATAATTTGATCGCCCCATACACCCCAAACCTTAAAGTGCAAAAAAACAGGCCGTTCGGAATCTAAGCATAATAACAAGGGCTTAGCCAAGAAAGACAGGAGACTTTCACCTCTCCAAAAGAATACTTGGAGGATCGGGGAACTTGGCAAATAGGCAGGTCTAGGGTAGAGTTCTAGGTAGGATAACCCCTAGGGTACATATAACCCTAGTTTAGAACTGTGTACTAAGTAAGCAGCCAACCCTAAAACCAAAACCCTAAACCCTAAACCCTGAACCCTAAACCCACCGAAGAGACGAGGGTGCAAGGTCTAGGGTTAGCCCGAGCCCTGCCAGAGGCCGCAGCGTTGCTTTGTTGTACCCAGGGACGGCCGCTTGACCCGGTATCTTCTGAAACTGGGCCAGGAAATCCCTTATCCCTAATTCTGGCAAAGGGCGGAAGGGGGGGGGTTTAAGTAAATTCCAGAGAGATGTGCGGATTAATACCTGAAACTCAGGGAAATTCAGACATACAATTTCCATTTATTTTGTCGTCGCGTTTATCCGAACACCCTGCTGCCTGAATTGGTGGGTAGTAGGAAACGTGCCGTATATCCCCCCCAAACTCTAAGCCCTTTTCTGGGATTGGGGGGGGGGGGTGCCTTGGACGCTTAACGTCTATTCTGCGCGTGCTCTTTGTTTTCTTGGATTTTTCCCGAAAACCAATTCTGAAATTGGGTTCTCGTTTGGCGCTTCAATGCGGAAGGCGTTCTATCGGATCGCTCCTTGGAGGGTCGGACGGAAAGGGGGTTCGGAACATTTTGCTGGAGAGGCGTGGACCATGCATGGAGGCGCGGAAGGGGGAGAGTGACATTCGGTTGATGGCAGGGGATATGGGGACACGTGGATGCCGCGCGCCCTCCGCGCCCTCCGCGCCCTCCGCGCCCTCCGCGCCCTCCTAGCCCTCCGCGCCCTCCGCGCCCTCCGCGCCCTCCGCGCCCCCGCCCAGGACACAGTGCGCTGACAGGGTGCTTGCGTCTATTCTGCGGGCGTTTCTTTTGTAAAGTATTTGTTTACAAGGCACGCACGTGCAGCATAGCCTTTAAGTGTCCATCTTACGGGGGGGGGGGAGGGGGGGGGGGGGGGAGGGGGGCAGGGGGGGGGGGAGGGGGGGGGGGGGGAGGGGGGGAGGGGGGGGGCGAGGGGGGGGGGAGGGGGGGGGGAGGGGTGCCGGCAGGGGGGGGGGGCGGGGGGCGGGGGGCGGGGGGCGGGTTCCGCAGGAGGGGGGGGGGTCCCGGGAAGGGAGGAGGCGCTAACATCTACACCCGCAAAACAAACCGCCCCAAGGCCTGCAAACCCTGAAGCCCTAAACCTCCTGCATTTACTATCCGCATCATATGTTTCAATTTTAATTATCTGTACTTCTTCAAATTTGTATGGCATCTTTTATCTTTGAAAAATCGGCACTTGGACTATCCCTATTCCCATATCTTACACAAGATGGGTCACTACGAGTCTGCCTAGGCTCTCGAAGCCACACAGCCGATTCGCTCTTAAGGCCATGCGCCTTGATGATGTGTTCCAGCGGATCGAGGTTCTGCTTGTGGCAGATCTCCTGCGGTGTGAGGCAGCGCGCCGACAGCGGTCGTTAGGGTTTAGCTTGTTAGGGTTTAGCTTGAGATGTTCCCCCATATACGAAGAGTCCTTGATAGACATTATAGTACCCCCCCCCCCCGCCCCCAGTATTGAAATCCCTATCAAGGACTGTCAGTATAATAAGGGGGACATCCCAAGGTCAAGGGTTTTCGGCTTGGGTTAAGGGTTTGCGGTCTCTGGGGGTTGGCACAGGAACGAGGCTTACAAGCACGCAGGGCGCATGAGGCTTCACAAATACAACACGATATAATCACAATAATTACAGTACACGGAGAAACAAATTAAGAAGTCAGCAAATAAACAAGTCGATGATTCAATAAGCCTGTTTAAGATTTATAACAACATTAGTTGGGTGTGGGCGGGGGGGGGGGGGGGGGGGGCTTGAATGTTACAAGGGAGGGGACTCCCCAAAAGGGCCCCTTGCGGGCTTCCTACGGTCTGCTGTGGCTCCTCCTTGATGTCCATCACGTGATGGCCCACTGGGTAGTCCGCCATGGGCGCGTTGCTGTCCCAGAGGATCTGAGCGGAACGAAGCAGGATGATGTCTGGCGGAGTCAGACAAGAAGCCAGCAGCTTGAGTGTCCTTACGACTTTGGGCTGCTAGAGCGAGCGTGGCCGTGCAAAGAAACGAAAACTTCTCTAACCCGAATGAATAGTGCTCGAGAAAGCACAAAAATGCCATGTCACAAAGCAATTCTTGTCGCTGTCTCTCTGCTGGACCCTCAACCCGAAACCCTGAGACATGTCTTCTGCAAAGGAGGCGTCGAGCTTTCTCCTGAAAACTCTAATGCCCAGCCGCACAGCAAGCCAAACACAAACAGAAACCTTGAAATACTCCAAGTCCTAACCCAACATCGTCAAACATGATACCCAACAGGTTCAACAGACCTTGCTCCCAACCCGTAAACTACGCAAAACACACTTCTAGGATCGGGTGTCTAGGCAAGTACTAAAGTAGGTTTTCCCAGCTAACTGAGCTGTGCCCGAATTACTGGGATTCTCCTCAGGCGTAGCCCGACGCAGTAATCTTATCCTCCCGATCCTCTCATCTTCACTTGGGCGCAGACGATCTGAATCTGCAAGCTTGGATCACCAGGCAAGACAGCTTTGAGCTCCTGATCAGGCTGCGCCAGGGGGAGCTCCGGAGGCTGTAAAGCTGTGATGTAGGGGCTCTTTTTGTTTAGGGCTTTAGGGTGTAGGGTCTCTTGTAGGTACATTTTTTGATGGCTTTAAGGCTTCACAAAAGGGTCCCGAAGCCCCCGTAAACTCACATGTGAAGCGGGGACTTGACACTGATGATGCGGTAACAGTGAGGGATCACAGAGCTTTGAGATGTCAAGATGTTCAGGGGAAGCGACCCTCAACTCTAAACCTTAAAACCTAAACGAGAGTTAGGCAAAGCTGCTAAGCAACTACGCGCACGTGGGTGGGCCTGCAGAGGGGGTAGGCCAGGCGCAAACTCTTCTGGCAACACGCTTTGGCACCACCAGAGGTGACTCGCCGACCGCCAGAGCCATTCACTGCTCCTATAACCGGTGCCCTGACATGAAAAACGATGTTCGTGCAACATGGTCCCAACCGGAGGTGCACACAAAGCCTCTGAAGCCCAAATCCCCTCAATTAGGACTCAATCGCAAGGACAGCAACGCAGCCCAACTCGACCCAACACAACACCTAAGATAATGCGAAGCATTTGTGCTGACCGCCCTGAACAACCTTAAAGCCTTTCTCCTAAACCCAGCCCCTCAACCATGAAATCTGTAAGCCCCCCCTATAGCCTCAAACCCCAACACATCCCCCAAAACCTCTAACCCATAAAGCCCTAGAACGCTCAGGCCTTGAAACCTAAACCAATAAAACCCTCAATCCTGAAACCCTATACCCAATACTTTTAAACCTTAAACGCTCGAGCTCCTGGTTGTACTTGGGCGACACCGTGTCAGGATGAACGTTGGTCCTCGGAGGCATTTTTGGGGTTTTTAGGGTGTGGGACCCAGGGTTTAGGTTTGGAGTTTCCGGGTTCAGAGTTCAGAGTTGCACGGCTTCAGGGCCCTTAGACTTTCAGAATCTGATGTGGGGCGGGGGGGGTGGGGGTGGGGCTGGTTGGGGGGGGGGGGGGGTTTAGGGCACCTAGGGCTTCAGCTGGTCGTCCGAACACACTCAAGCTGCTGAAGCACCATGCTCTAGCTGAACAGGGTTTAGGGTTTACAGGGAGAGTTTGTAGGGTTTATGGGTCTGTAGGGTTTGTAGGGTTTATAGGGTTTGCAGGTGTTTATAGGGTATGTCGGGTTTATAGGGGGACTCGTGGGGGACCGGGCTAGCATGTGGAACAGTGGCTTGGGCCCGGGCAGGGTACATTCCAACAGCTCGAAAGATTAGGGGCTTAAAGTAATCATGTGAAGCTCCGAAGTCCGGGTGCCTTTGGAGAGTATTTTGGCCCCCTATTTCCTAAGCCCTAAATCCTTAAGACTGATTCTGACAGCATGCTCGCCGATGGTGCGTTCGTCGCTCTCGCGCTCTTCTGTGTTGTGGTCATGCAGCCGGACAAGGTGCCGTTGCCAAGCAGTCTGGGCGATGGTGCACGGAGTCGTGCTCAGAGCTGGAATCTCATTTGAGGATTTGCGTCAGCATTAATTTTATAAAGTCATGTTAAAAAACAACGCACGAGATGGATGTAATTAACCGCCCCCCCCCCCCCCGCCGCACCCGAACCGAAAGAAAAAAATGCCACAAAGCCTTGTTACAACATTCTGTCGTTTGTACCGTGTTGAAGAACAAGCAA
Source organism: Symbiodinium natans (assembly GCA_905221605.1). NCBI lineage: Eukaryota > Dinophyceae > Suessiales > Symbiodiniaceae > Symbiodinium > Symbiodinium natans. Next base: position 7,763 of record CAJNDS010001025.1, read on the forward strand.
AGAAACAAAAGCAGAGTGTGAGAGGGCAGTGCGAAATCATGCGATAACCATGCACAGGCCATGTATTCAGGCAGTTCCTTTGGAACTGCCGAAGTGGGCAGGCGTGTGGCGAAGTGCAACAGCCATGAAAACTCGTCCCTGTTCGCGAACCCGCGTGCTGAACCCTGAACCCTCGACCCCAAACTCGAATGACGGCGTTGAACTCAACACGCCTCATGCATTTGCAGAGCCTGGTCGACCTGACTCCACAACCCACGCCCTACGCGCCCTACAAACCCTGCAAACCCTGCAAACCCTACAAAAGCCCACAAACCCCAGAAACCCCAGAGACCCCACAAACCCTACAAACCCTACGACCTCCACAAACTCTGCAAACCCTGCAAACTCAGCCCATGGCTTCGCGCTCCAGATGCACTTCTTGTCCGGCTCCAAGGAGAAGTCCTCCTTCCTGCGAGTTCTGCGCACTTCGGGTCTTGGGATCCTATACTAGCTCTTCTAGGGTGTAGGGGTATGGGGTTCAGGGGTTAGGGTTTAGCTTAGGTTTTAGGGGCCAGGATCCTATACTACTCACACGGGGGGTTTAGAGTTTAGGGTGAGCCCGAGAAGGCCTTCGGGTACTTCGGACATTGTTTTGTGTTGGTCGTAAACCTTAACTCTAAGCCCTAGACCCTGAACTTTTAAACCCAACGTTCAGTTGAACCTACGACACAATGCGTGTGTCTCTGTCACTGTTTGACCCGTCGCGACCCTGCAGCTTTGGACGATGGCTTCAGGCTTTCCGCCTGAACGCGGGACCGAGAGACCATACGCCCTAACCCTACCTCAACCCTAAACCCTAAATCCTAAACCCTAAATCCTAAACCCTAAACCCTAAACCCTAAACCCTAAACCCCAAGCCCTCAACCCCAACTAGCCCCAAAACTCTACCTGAGTGGTGCCTCACATCGCCCCGCGTCGCGCGGATCTCGATGAAGGAGTCGATTCCGCCAAACTGATCGACCTGACGCTGGCTGCACCAGGGTGGGTTTAGGGTTTAGGGTTTAGGGTTTAGGGTTTAGGGTTTAGGGTTTAGGGTTTAGGGTTTAGGGGCTGTTCAGTTTAGGATGCTTGGGTTTAGGAACTTAGAGTTCACGGGTTAGTTTGGGGTGTTGGGGGTTTAGGGCTTTAAGGGTTTCGGGTGTTTGGCTTTAGGGGTCTGGGCCGTAGGCCCCTGGTATAGAATCTCGGAACAAAACAGTTGTTTGGTTTTGGGGAATACATAGGGTCTTCATCGCCATGGGGTTTTTGGGTTCTGGGATTAGGGTTCAGGCCTGCGTCTTTGCTCAAGGAGGCTTTTTAGGTTTGAGGGTTTAGGGCGGGTTGAGTTTGGGGCCTCACTGGCAGTCCCAGTTCCCGCCTCCGGGAATTTGTCGCCCTGCTTGATCTGAAAGGTGAACTTCACGGCCTGAGAAGGTAGGGATTCATCCTCAAACCGCAAGCCCTACCCCCTAAACTGGTATGGCAAAGCCAAGTAGGGGTCTTCGGGTTCGGGGATTGTGGAGGTGGTCATGCCGCAGATTCCGCAGATACAGTGCTCCATGAAGGAACATGTAGAATCCGAACTGCTGGTGGTGGTGGTGGTGGTGGTGGTGGCGTGCTTAGGGCTTGAGGCCCTAAAAGGCTGTGGGCTGCATGGATCTTCGGGATCTTCGGAAATGCGCCGGGGTACAGTAGTGCAGGTTTGGTAACCTGGGAGTGATTAGCCCAAAAAATCTAGATTGAAAGTCATAAAGATCTACAGTTCCCGGCGGAACGTACACCCTAAACCTAAACCTAAACCAGAACAGGTCCATGCCCTGCAGCCGGCTATCGATCCTAGGTCCCCAACCTAAAAACCTGAACTCTAAGCCGCAGTAGACACTAAAAACACCTGAGCCCTAAAACCTCATCCCTGAAACCCCAAAAACTACAGTAGTGCCCTCAACCCTAAACCCTAAAAACCCTAAAACCCTAACCACCCTAAAACCCTAAAACCCTAAACCCTAAACCCTAGAACCCTAAAACCCTAAAACCCCCAAACCCTAAAACCCTGAAACCATAAAACCCTAAACCCCAAAGCCCTAAAACCCTCAAACCCTAAAACCCTAAACCCTAAAACCCCAAAACCCCAAAACCCTAAAACCCTCAAACCCCAAACCCCAAACCCAAAACCCAAAACCCTAAACCCTAAACCCTAAACCCAAAACCCAAAACCCAAAGCCCTAAACCCTAAAACCCCAAAACCCTAAAACCCTCAAACCCTCAAACCCTCAAACCCCAAAACCCAAAACCCAAACCCCTAAACCCTAAACCCTAAACCCTAAACCCTAAACCCTAAACCCTAAACCCTAAACCCTAAACCCTAAACCCTAAACCCTAAACCCTGAACCCTGAAAGCCCTAAACCCTGAACCGTGCCTCGAACACATAGACATCGAACTTGGCCTTGATGTCCTTCCCCTTTTGTGAGCGGGTGTTAGGGAGGGTTTGGGGTTTAGGGTTTAGGGTTTAGGGTTTAGGGTTTAGGGTTTAGGGTTTAGGGTTTAGGGTTTAGGGTTTAGGGTTTAGGGTTTAGGGTTTAGGGTTTAGGGTTTAGGGTTAGGGTTTAGGGTTTGGGGTTTGGGGTTTGGGGTTTAGGGTTTAGGGTTTAGGGTTTAGGGTTTAGGGTTTAGGGTTTAGGGTTTGGGGTTTAGGGTTTAGGGTTTAGGGATTTGGGGTTTTGGGTTTAGGGCTGCTTGAAGGTTCACGTGCAGTAAGGTAGGCAACGCTCTTACCTCATGAACTAAGGTACCTATCACCCTGCTTGGAACTACCCATGAACCTTGAAGTGGACTGTGAATCACAAAGGCCAACACTGGTAGGTCCCCCAAACCTCCCCCCTTAAGGTCCCAAAGTACGTGGGACTATTTTGTACCCCTTTGGCGGGAGCAACCACAAAATTCCCTAAAGCCTAAACCCTAAATCACCTAACAAACTCAAAGCCCTCGTTGTTTGGCTCCAGGTTGTCCACATCCGTGCATGGCCAAAATCCCTGACTAATCAAGTTAAGTCCCGGAGCAGAGGGCCATGATGCTGACGTTACTTCGTGCGTGTCCCTCTCGTAAACGCAATTACAGCGCATCATTTGTTGGGGTAATTACAGGGTTTAGAACCACTTAATCTAGGACCATCACATTGCTGGGTATATCACAGAGCCCCACCGAACGATGATGATGAAAACCCTGCACCCCCAAATCCCGCTCAAAATCGATCTAGTCACCCCGAAGAAACCCTAAACCTCTCTCATACGCCCCCACAACCCTCTTCAGCCCTCTCAACCACCCTCTAAAGCCCCTAAGCCCACCCCCCAACCCCAAAAAATCCAAAACCCTAAACCCTAGACCCTACACCCTAAACCCTAAACACTAAACCCTACACCACGAACTTGGCCCTTGGGGTCCTTCTCCCCGGGGGCCGCCGGCCTGAAGGTTAAAAGACGTTTCGAAGCGTCGGTTGGTTTGGGGGTTTGGGGTTTGGGGCTTGGGGCTTGGGGCTTGGGGCTTGGGGTTTGGGGTTTGGGGTTTGGGGTTTGGGGTTTGGGGCTTGGGGTTTGGGGTTTGGGGTTTGGGGTTTGGGGCTTGGGGTTTGGGGTTTGGGGTTTGGGGTCGAGGGTTTGGGGTCTAGGGTTTAGGGTTTAGGGTTCGAAGTGGGTTTAGGGTTCAGTGCGCTCTGGCCAAGGATATGAAAGATGAAAGCGAGGAGGCCCTTGGCATTCTATTGGCTGGGCCCCTCACCACGCCCAAGCCCGGAACGTTCATCCCCGAAACCCAGCACCCTGTCCACAGCACCTCGGAACCCTCTAAACCCTAAACCCTAAACCCTAAACCCTACACCCTACACCCTACACCCTACACCCTACACCCTACACCCTACACCCTACACCCTACACCTACACCCTACACCCTACACCCTAAACCCTAAACCCTAAACCCTAAACCCTAAACCCTAAACCCTAAACCCTAAACCCTAAACCCTAAACCCTAAACCCTAAACCCTAAACCCTAAGTCCAAATCCACCATCCTTACCACCTACACCCCAACAGTCCAAAGAAACAGCCCGGAAGCCGAGTTAGATGCGTCGTGACTAATTATTGCAGAACGCCCTAAACCCTAAGCCCTAAACCCTAAACCCCGAACCCTAAACCCTAAAACCTACAACCCCAGAGAACGGCATGTTCGCCGGACAGCTTCCTGGCTGATCCCCGAACACCAACCCAAAAGGTGTAGGGCTTTCTCGGTCTAGGGTGTAGGGTTTAAGGTTCAGGGAAAAGCTCTTAAATCATCGAGGCCAGGGGGGCTATGGTTTTGAGGGGTCTTGGTGTCTTACAGTTTGAGGCCAAGCCCTAAAACCTAGCCCTTAGCCCTAAACCCTGAACCTTAAGCCCTAAACCCTAAACCCTAACCTCGAACCCACCTCCCAGACTACGAACTCCAATGAGACCGCAACCAACGTCTTAGGCCCCGGCTTAAGCTCCATCTCCTGCGCGCTGAAGGTAGGGGCACAACATGCAGGGTTTTGGGGTTTAGGGTTTGGGGTTTAGGAGTTTAGGGTTTAGGGTTTGGGGGTTTGGGATTTAAGGTTAAACAAAACTAGCTTCCAAACTAAGAACTGCTTTCATGACTAGCCGCGCATCTTCAAGTAGGGTCCGCGAGCCCGAAAGCCCCAGCGTTTAGAGAGTCATCGGATTTGAGGGCCGCTTGGGGCTTCAGGGCAGAGGGTCCTTTCTGCAGGTGTAGGTTTTGGGCCTGTTCGGGTTCGAGGTGTGCCGAAAAAGGTTTTGCAGGTTCGGGCTCTGGGGCATTTATCTAGAAACCTTTTGCAGTGGACTACCCTAGACCCGAAATGGGCTCTGAGTCCTAAACTCTAAACCGGCTTACCCTAATCCAAAAACCTTGTGAGACCTCCCAAACCCTGAGCCCTCGACCCTATCCAGCCTTCTGCGCCCGAAGCCCTAATTAAACCCTAGACCCGAAGCGCCATCCATCACCCACGGCCCTCAAGTCCTAGAAGCTTTGTACCCGGAACCCTAGAAAAGCCCCAAATCCGACCCCAAACCCCAAAATCCTTGCCAAACCTTCTAGGCCTTGCAAGCCCTAAACCGAAAACCCTACTACAAGCCTTGTAAACCCTCTACACCTTCACCTCCTAAACATCTCCGAAACCCTCAACCTGACAAGCCTTATCAGCCTCACCCAAACACTACACACTCCACCTTAAACCCTGAAAACCCTAAAGCCCCTCCCTAAATCCTAAACCCTAAACCCTAAACCCTAAACCCTAAACCCTAAACCCTAAACCCTAAACCCTACACCCCTTCCTGTGGGATGGGCTTGAAGGCTTCATCAAAGCGGAAGAACTTGATGCCCTCCACGACCCTCAGCTCGAAGGGCTTAGGGGCTTAGGTTTGGGATTTGGTGGGGTTTTAGGGGTTTCGGGGATCAGGGCTTAGGGGGTACAGGGTTTAGGGACTTGTGCTTAGGGGCTTTGGGATGTCGGGTAGATATCACCCCAAGACGGAAGATGCTCAGGCAAAGCGGTTGGGGGGGTACTTCAAGGTTCAAAGTTCATACGAGCACTTCTTGATTCGCGATTTAGGGTGGAGGCTCAGGAGAGCCCGGACAGCTCAGGCCTAGGTCTTAGGGTTTAGGGTGTAGGGTTTAGGGCTTAGGGTTGAAGGTTCAGGGTTCTGGGCTTAGGCTGAAGGTTTAAGGGATTCGGGTTTGCAGTGTAGGGTTTAGGGCCCGGACAGCCTGGGTTGGGGTGTAGGGTTCAGGGCTTAGGGCCATTTAAGGTTTAAGGGTTCATTAGGGTTTAGGGAATAGGTTTAGGGTTTACGGGTTTAGGGTTTTGGGTTTACGGTTTGGGGTTTAAGGAGGTTTCAGGGTTCAGGGTTTAGGGCCATGCAATGCATGTCTCAGTATAAGCTTCTACACGGCGAAACTGCGAATGGCTCATTAAAGCAGATATAATTTATTTGATGGTCACTGCTACATGGATAACTGTGGTAATTCTAGAGCTAATACATGCACCAAAACCCAACTTCGCAGAAGGGCTGTATTTATTAGATACAGAACCAACGCAGGCTCCGCCTGGTTGTGGTGATTCATGATAACTCGATGAATCGTGTGGCTTGGCCGACGATGCATCTTTCAAGTTTCTGACCTATCAGCTTCCGACGGTAGGGTATGGGCCTACCGTGGCACTGACGGGTAACGGAGAATTAGGGTTTGATTCCGGAGAGGGAGCCTGAGAAACGGCTACCACATCTAAGGAAAGCAGCAGGCGCGCAAATTACCCAATCCTGACACAGGGAGGTAGTGTAGCCTGGGTTTAGGGTTTGCACGCCCGTTGGAAAGGTGTAGGACTGAGGGGTCCCATACAACCCTAAACCCTACACCTTGAAAACCAAAACCTCAAACCCTACAACCTATACCCTAAAGGGTGTAGGGGATGGGGTTGAGGGCTTAGGTTTACGGGTGCAGGCGTGAGGCGTGGCAAGGCTACTGATCTGAAAACATGCCCTGAACGGCCTTAACAGTAGTGACAAATAGGTATAGTACAAAGAAGTCGCATTTGCAGTAGAAAAAAGAAAAATCGCAGCAGTAACAGGGCTAGCAATAGCAACAGCATGCAAGAATATAGCGGCCCGCTTTTCCCGAAAGAAGATACAGCCCCCCCAACAACAAAACACAAAACGTACGCACTTCCAAAGCCGAAGGGTCTTGTCTTCAAGTTCAAGGGTCCAGGGTGGATATATATGGTCCCTTGTTATCGGCCCTTACCTTTTGAAAGGGTTCTGAATTATGGGCCCTTGGGTCCCCATTTCCTAAGAAGGGTTCAGGGCCCGAAGCCCTAAGAAACAAGCCGAGCAAACCCCTAAACCGCTAAACCCCTAAACCCCTAAACCCCCTAAATTTCCCTAAACCCTAGACCCTATAGCCCAAGCTGAGGGGAGGAGGGGTGTAGGCTTGCACAAGCACAGCCTGAAGACGCTGAGGCGAAAGCTTGCTGACGGCAATGCTCTTGTTGGCCTCGGTGGCCAAGTACATGTAGGTGGTCATCTACTGGCCTTGCCAATGGTACCTGAACCAGAAGCAGGGAACAGGGCCTCTATCCGTGTGCTCTACTTGCCCTAAAGCCTTAAAACCTAAGCTCCAACTGTAAACTCAACTGAACCCCACTCAGCCCTAAGCCCTAAGCCCTAAGCCCTAAACCTTAACCTCAACAAGCACAACCCCCCCCCCTCTTCTCCCCCCACCCCAAAAAACTCTCACAAACCACAAGTTTCAAGCAGCTAAGCGTCGATGAAGGTGTCTTCTGTGGTCCCGGAGTCGAAGAGCAGGAAGTTTAAGAACTGATCCTGCCATCTGCACTGCTCTTCCGGTCTAGGGAATCTCTGGCGGTTCAGGGGAGATATGTAGGGTGTAGGGTTTGATGTTTAGGGTTTAGGGTTTAGGGTTTGGGGTTTAGGGTTTATGGTTTAGGATGGTTTAGGGCTTTGAAGTCTAGAGTGTAGCGGATGTTTGTGTTTTGGAACTTCTGCTCTGATTCTGTGTTCCATACCAAAGGCCGACACCCATGACGCTGGAACACACTGTTACAAGCAGGTGGATCAGCTGGTCTATTTCCCCCCGATGTCCTGAACACTCACCCCAAGCCCGAAGCCCTAAACCCTAAACCCTGAACCCTAAGAAGCGACCAAGACTCCCTATCAGAGGGATTAGGTCCTTTGCCTGGTTGGAGGTTCAGGGTTTGTGGCTTAGGGGTCTAGGACACTTGATTCGAGGGGTTAAAACCTTGGACTGCTAAGTTTGTACCCTTGAGTTTTGGGGGACCCATTTTCCCAATTAGTATAAGGGCCAGAATATTAGGAGCATATTCGGGGAAACGTTTGGGGGTACAACCTTAGGGGTACGAGTCTTAATCCCTTGATTGATGTAATCCTCATAAGTAGGAACATGCCTGCTTGATGTTCCTCCACAACCATGAGCTGCTTCTTGAGTTGGTGTTTCTTGCAGAAGCAAACGCCCCAAACCCTAAAGCCTACTCCCCCCCCCCCCGCACCCACAAAAAGAAACAAAAAACGAAAAGACCATTCAGGACCATGAAGTGATATGGGGGGCCAGACATGGACGATTAAAGAGACCACGAAGGGACATTCTTCAGAGGATTAACGCCTGTCAAGGCATTCTTTGGCCCTGCGGATCTGGGGCTTCTTTTTGGGGGGATCTCCCTTGGGTTTAGGGTTTAGGATTTAGGGGCCCGACTAAAGGCTGCTGCCAGAAGGGGGCACATCCTAACGACAAACTCGTTAAAAACCATGGTGCCTTTGTAATTGGGGAGAAATATTGGCAACTATACGGGGTCCTGTGCTGAAGCCTTTCCGTTTGTACAGGGGAGGCCTTTTTGCGACCAGCTTCGAAGGGATGTCACACGCCAATTCTACGGCTTCGCATCGTGAGAGTGTAGGGCTTCGGGGCTTACAGTTACCTACCTTTGGAGTAGACCCTGGAAAAAAGTATATACTTTTTAGGTATAAGTAGCTATAATAGGAACCCAGAACCAAAAAAAGTATTAAAGTACAGTACTCCAAAACCCAGGTTAGGCACTGCGACGAAACCAACCCGGCGTGACCCAAGTCCGAGCCGGGTGCACCGGCTTGTTGTAGACCTTGGTTCCCGGTTTGGGGGCTTTAGGTTTGGGATGTGTTTGGGGTTTAGGGTTTAGGGTTTAGGGTTTAGGCTTTAGGGTTTAGGGTTTAGGGTTAGAAGTTTGGGGCAACTCGCCTGGCATCTCAGGCTTGACGCAGTGCGCGAACACATGTCTACCATCCGTTGCTTTGGGGCTTTGCTTCTTATCTTGGGGTTTCTGGGGTTGAGATTTTTGGGATGCCCTACACCCTAAATCCGCAAGCCCTAAACCATACACGCTCAACCCTAAACCCTGAACCCAAACAGAGTTGAAGGTGCCCCTTTTCAATCGCGAGCCCTCAAGAACCCAGGTACCCCAGAGCCCTAAACCCTAAACCCTAAACCCTAAACCCCTAACCCCTGAACCCGAAACCCTCAAGCCTTAAACCTAAGACCCCAACTTGAGGGCCTCACTCCCTGCCTGGGTCATCGCTGATTTATGTAGGGTAGGGTTTAGGGTTTAGAGTTTAGGGTTAGGGATTATCGCATAAAGAGAATACATAGTAGGCCTGGGTGTTTGGTTGCGCGTTTAGGACGCGGGCTGCAAAGCTGAACTAAGAGACACCAAGTCCCCCTCACGGAAACAACGTTCCTTGGACGATAACAGGAAGCCTAATTTGTGATTTTACAGGTCTGAGAGTCTCCGAAAGGCCTAAACCCTAAACCCTAAACCCTAAACCCTAAAACCCTAAACCCGAAACCCTAAACCCTAAACCCTAAACCCTAACTCCGGGCCTTCGTCAGCTCCAAGCTGGTGCTGAACTTGGGATTGTTCTGGCTCTGCTGCACCTCGAGAGGGGGGGGTGATCGGAATGAGGTTCAACATGTCAGGGGTTTAGGGTTTAGGGTTTTAGGGTTTAGGGCTTAGGGCTTAGGGTTTAGGGTTTGGGGTTATCTTGTAAGACGTATAAACCGCCCGAAACAGCCCCAAAATCCGAATTGCTTGAAACACCCAAGAGCCTCCGTCTTCGCCGTTTTGTCTGCAGAGGCGGTGGTCCTCCCCTTCCTTTGCAAGAGTGGGAGATACTGTACAGGCAGGGCCCCATAGCCTAACTTACTTACTATAACCCAATTGAGGGTTTAGGGTTTCGGGTTCAGGGTTTAGGGTGGGCCCTTAAATCTCTACTATGAGAAGGGGTCTCGCTCTCGTTTGACTTATGGTTTGAATAGGATTTGGCGCTTGCAGGGTTTAGGGTGTGGGGCTTGGGATTTGGCATGCACTTGGTTAACCCTTGCAAGCCATCCAAACAATATCCTGAACTACAACGCTCAAGCCCTAAACACAAAACCCTCAACCAAAAACCATAAACCTCAACCCCCTAAACTCAAAACGCCCCAAAGCCCCACCAAGCGTGTGGCGAGGCAGGGTCTTTGCTGAAGCCCGACTGCACCTGTCCAGCGTAGCTTTGATTGAGGGTTTTTCGGGTTTCGGGATTTAGGGTTTAAGGGTTCAGGTGGGTTTAGCCATACACCCTAAACCCTAAAACCCTAAATCCTACAAACCCTGAACTCTATAAGCCCTAAATCCTGAGGGCCAACGTTCTCCAGGCCATAGAGGGCTTAAGGAGTTGTTCCGGGCGAGCGGTGGGGAGTTTGCTTGTCGGCTTCAGGGGCTTAGGTGTTGGGCTCTTGGGCCTAGAGCAAACACCAAACCCTGGGAGTTTAGTGGATTCGCTCGCGCTCGAGTAGCTAAGTGGGGGTCCCCACCTAAACCCTCTCTCAACCAGAGTGTGGGCTGGTCCTCCCCCGTTGAAACGCCTGGATTTGCGCGAATGCTGAAGAATGCATATGGGTAGTTCTCTAAATTAGGGTCCCTTTTTGGAATCCCTTTTTACAGGGTGCCGCCTTATAATGGGTACCCAAAAAGGGGCCCTAATTCAGGAAACTACCCATATGGTGCCCGTGTAGTGCTTGGGGGCGTGGGTGAAGGCGGGTGAGGCGAGCCTGTCCAAATCTTAAACCCTCATTGGCACAAGCCTGCCGACGCGGAACTCGAAACGAACAGGCCAAAGAGCAGCCCTACACCCTAAACCCTAAAGCCCCAACACTAGCTTGTTAATCATAAGCCCACACACCCCAAATCCGTCCTAAACTCCCAAACCCTTTGTAGCCAAAAGGACCACCACCAGTGCCTCCACAAAAGGATCCACGCCCCCAAAGGTGTTCACGTCGGGCACGTTCTTAAGGCTGATGTTCTGCCAGGGCTTGGGGCAGAAGCCCTCAACTCTAAGACCTAATTATCCCAAGCCCTATGGCTCCTCTCGGGATCTCCTTTGCAATTCGGCTCCCTTCTTCTTATTTAACTAGGCTCGCCCTTAAAACCCTTTGCACAATATTCCTGAACATCATCCTCTTAACACCAGTGCGGGGAAGTATGAAGTATACCAAGGCCCAACCAAGTAGGGCACACGAAAAATGTGGAACCCTGATATAGAAGCTGATCGAATCTGTCAGCTTGGGAAGATGCCAGCTGCTCTACAGGGAGAGTGGCACCCTTACTTTGCTGCTAAAGTTAAGGTGCATGCCACACACCGATCGAGATCTACGATGGAGGTTGAGGGTTTTGGGGGGTGGGGGGGAGGTCAGACAACGCTTTTATCCGTAGTCAGACTCCCAACTTAAGCCTTTTATTCCAGGGCCCTAGACCCTCTGCCCGAATTCGAGGTTCATGGTTCATGGGTCCGTATAAACACAATTAAGATACTTCACCTTCACTCTACAAACCAGAACTTAAAATAGCCACTGTCCTGGAAGGAAAAGACGAGCTGTTCACCGGCATTGAGCGTTCTGGACTTGTCCTGCAAGATCTCATGGTCTGCAGAGGACGACACACTCAAAAACCCTAAGCCCTCTGAGATCTAATGTCTTTTTAGGGTTTGAGGTTTTAGGGTTTAGGTGTTGAGGGGTGTAGGGTGTAGGGGTCCTTAACCTTAAGCTGTAAACCCGCATGTTTCGAGCGTCAGGGCTTGAGGGCTCGCATCCGGGGCCCTGTCGTCCGAAAGCGGGACTTGGAGACAAAGCCCCCGCACCCTAAACCCTAAACCCTAAACCCAAAACCCAAAACCCAAAACCCTAAACCCTAAACCCTAAACCCTAAACCCTAAACCCTAAACCCTAAACCCTAAACCCTAAGCCCTAGCCCTAAATCTGAAGGGATGTAGGGAGCGAGCCCCGGAAGGGGCCCTTATTCCTCCTACATAATTGTCCCATATTACGCACCTTGTGTAGTCCCTAAAAGCCCTAAGTCGCCCCTACATGACCCCTAAGGTCCCTTATAAGGGTCCCTCCTCTAGTCCCTTAAAATTGCCAAGCCAAGGGTTTCGAGCACCCGAGATCTTGAACTGCAAACCCGTGCGCCCTCACGATCCCCTATCTACAGGGTCTTGGGTTTAGGGAGTCTGCTATGTGCTCAGGCTTTCGGGCGTCAGGGTAACGCGTAAAACCCCAAATCCCGAAAACAACTCGGGGGCAAAGTCCAAAAATCTACCTTACGCCAAAGCCAACACCCTAAGGCCCCAAACCCTTAAGTCCCGCTCCTTCGGCCCCTGCGGATGGACGTCCAGGCGGGCCTTCCAACCGCGAATGGCGGCCTGTAGCCTGGGCATTACCGTAGCGCAAACTCACTGCCATTCCTAAAATGCCTCTGCACCCCAGGCTTAAAGCCTACACCCTCAACCACAAGAACCCTAAACTGTAAGCCCTACCTAAACCCTAAAATCCGAGAGAACCTCTACGGCCCAGCCCCTCAAAACCATAATCCCCCAGAGGGTCGGGAAAGCCAACCCTAAACCCCAAAATCTTAAAAACCGAAACCCGAAATCCCATGCCATAAAACTACCAAACCCCAATAATCCTAAACCCTAAACCCTAAACCCTAAACCCTAAACCCTAAACCCTAAACCCTAAACCCTAAACCCTAAACCCTAAACCCTAGAAGCAGCTACCTGAGGTGCTGGCTTCAAGACGGCCTGCCAGGGCGCTGGTTTGAGTGAGGGTTTTAGGGTTTAAGGTGTTTAAGGGTTTGAAGGGTTGGAGGTTTAAGGGTTTAAGGGGGTTTAGGGTTTAAGGGTTTAAGGGTTTGAGGTTTCAGGGTTTAAGGGGGTTTAAGGGGGTTTAAGGGGGTTGAAGGGTTTAAGGGTTTGAGGGTTGAAGGGTTGAAGGGTTTAAGGGTTTAAGGGTTTAAGGGTTTAAGGGTTTGAGGGTTTAAGGGCTTAAGGGTTTGAGGGTTTGAGGGTTTGAGGGTTTAAGGGTTTAAGGGTTTTGAGGTTCGGGGTTCAGGTTATACCCCTGCTACTTTGCGATGTTGTGAAGGCGCGAGGGTTTGGGATCTAGGGAGTTTGTGGGTTGTTACAGGGGTTTAAGGTTGACTAGGTTGCGCTGAAACCTAGGATTTCAAAAAGGGTGCCCTTGTTTTCTTACAAGGGGTTCAGAACCCAAGCCCCCTCAAAAAAGGAATAAGGGTACCACCGGGCATCCTACTTGAGGGGCTTGGCAGGATGGCCACCCTTAAGATTCCTGAGCCCTTCCCCCTAAACCCTGAAACCGCAGTTTTGGGGTTTGGGGTCTTGGGGTTTGGGTTTTCGGGTTTGGGGCTTAGGGTTTTGGGGTTGGGTCGTGGGGCTTGTATAGGGTTTTGGCGGCGCTGGGGGTTTGGGCTTGGGCTTTACACAGCGCGGTGCAACGAAACCGGCACTGAGCATGTTCGAACATCGACTACATGTGGGGAAGCTATTCTCCACAAAAGTTCGATACGGGGTAGAAGTTCTAGCTTCGCAGTCTGTCTGTCGCTTGCTGAAGGATATACATCCTACAGCAAGAGCCCCAAACCCCAAACCCCAAACCCCAAACCCCAAACCCCAAACCCCAAACCCCAAACCCCAAACCCCAAACCACAAACCCCAAACCCCAAACCCCAAACCCCAAACCCCAAACCCCAAACCCCAAACCCCAAACCCCAAACCCCAAACCCCAAACCCCAAACCCCAAACCCTAAACCCTAAACCCTAAACCCTAAACCCTAAAACCCTAAACCCCCAAACCCGGAGCAGGCCTTGGAACCCTGAATGTTAAAAACCCTGGGAGCCCAAACCCTTAAAGGGGGTGAGGGTTCAGGGGGGCTGGCCCCATTTCTGATCCATAAGACCATTAAAATCCTAAACCCTACACCCCCCAAGCCCCAACCTGCTGGCCTTCAACGTTGCCGGCGAAACTTTCTCCTGGCCCTTGCCGCCTCCTTTGGCTTTGGCCTTGCCTTTTGCCTTGGTTCAGCATAGTTTTAGGGATTGTAGGGCTTATGGATTGCTCGGGTTTGGGTTGAAAGGTTTGATTGGGTTCATAGGGCTTATTGTGGGGTATCACATTTAAAAGGTAGGTTCAGGGGTTAAGGTTTAGAGGGTTTCAAGGGTTCATAGGGTGTGTAGGGTTTATAGGGCAGAGGGTGTATATGGTTGATAGGGTCTACAAGGTTCATCAATTTTGAGGGTTTATGCAGGTTTAGGCTTTAGGGGAAAAAAAGCAGCCCTCTACAAAGACCCAATCCATATCACCCCTAAACCTCGAAAGCCCTTCATCCGAAATCTGAACCCAGACTTCACGAGAAGGCAGGCCGGTAGGCCCTGCCACCTCCAAAGCCAAAGCTCAAAAGCCTCCACGGCCCTAGCTCTATCTTATACCCGCCAGATCCCTAGGCCCTAAACCCTAAGCCCTAAGCCCTGAACCCAAAGCTTAGATGGAACAAAATACGCATGAAACCTGAGCTTTCACACAAAAACCACCAAACCCTTGAATGACTTGAATGCACCAAACACCTCAGGACCTAAGCCCAGACTCCACTAAACCCTAAGCTAGGGTTTAGGATTTAGGGTTTAGGGCCACCCTAATTAAACCCTAAACCCCAAACCCGAAACACAGAAACCCCGAAACCCTAAGCCCTAAACCCTAAACTCGAGACCCCAAACCCCAAACCCCAAACCCAACCCCCCTCCCCCCCAAAGCATAAAACAAAACAGGTCTGCAGCTGCCCTGCCTTGGCCTTGGCGCCAGCCTTGGCCTTGGCCGCAGGCTCCGCGGACCTGGGCTGGGGTTTAGGGTTTAGGGTTTAGGGTTTGGGGTTTAGGGTTTAGGGTTTAGGGTTGAGGGTTGACGAGCGCCTAAGTGACCATGAACCCCAAGCCCCAAAGCCCATCCTAAATCCCCGGAAGCCCCTAAACCTAACTTGTAAATTGGGATGTTCCCCTTATACCAACAGTCCTGAATAGGGTATCATCCCTACGAAGGACTGTTTGTATAAGCTTGTAAACCCCCAAAACCCCCTTTAAACCCTGAGCCCCAAAGCAACAGTATCGGCCAAAGAGCTCAGCGGCGCCCTTTCCTGCTGCTGCAGCCTTTCCCGCAGCTGCGTTCTTGGGCGGTCCAGCCTGCGTCAGGGCTGCCTTTCTGCAAGAGATTATCTGCCCCCTACATCCTCGAAGACAGATAGGGTATTTCCCAAGATAGGGGTACCCCTTTTATTGCCCAAATAGTATAGAGTTCCCGGAAGGGACCCCAAGACTGAAATTCTTGGGTCTCGTGTAGGTGTCAGCAAATGGCTCCAAGTTGGGAAGCTTCCCTTGCTTTGGGTGTGCAAGCTGTGGCTCGTGCAGCTCTAAGCCCTCGGTCGGCAGTCTCCTCTTAAGGCTCCAGAACAGAGGACCTACAGCTAGGTTGCCCAGTATACCTAGGATTAAAAAGGGTGCCCTTTTTTGCTTAAAGGGGCTTATAGGGGAACCTAGAGCTCCCAAAAGGGAATAAGGGCACTACTGGGCATCCTAGACAGGGAAGCGCCGCGTGAAAGAGGACACAGGTTCGAGCCCAAATTTGGGGACATCGAAGGTCCTCTGCGTGGTGAACAGAATTCTCGGGGTTTTGTGTGCACTTGGGGTTTAGGGTTTAGGGTTTAGGGTTTAGGGAGGGGGGGGTAAACTTGAGGGATGCTCTTCAAGATTTACTGGCACCGGCTCTTTACTCTGCCGGATTCAATGCGATTGTGGGCGTAGGAGTGCCCGGGCGAGGAGAAGAGCTGACGCAAAATCGAACAACCTCACGCCGCGATGGAGAACCAAAGGCTCAACCACGAGCCGTTAAAACCCTTATAGACTTCGAAACCTAGACCAACGTTAGCGCCCCCAAAACCCTAGAACCCGAAAAGCCCTAAACACCAAAAGACCAACAGAAGCCCCAAAACCCTAACGCCCCTAAACCCTGACCCCTAAACTCCAAAACGAATGAGGAGTCTCAAAGGCCCTGCCTAGACCCAAGAGCAACCAAGGAAAACGAAAGGTGCCATTTTTCAGCTTAAAGGGGTTTATAAGGCAACCCAAACACCCAAATAAAGGGAATAAGGAGCCGCTCTGGGTACCCTAAACCCTAAACCCTAAACCCTAAACCCCCCTAAACCCTAAACCCTAAACCCTAAACCCTAAACCCTAGGAATAAGGGCCTACTGTGGGCCCTAGCTGCAGTCATGGCCTGGCCTTGTACCGCGCCAGCAGTGGCGAAGATGCGAGGACCAAGCCGACCTTGCTCGAATTGGGTTTAGGGTTTAGGGTTTAGGGTTTAGGGTTTAGGGTTTAGGGTTTAGGGCTTAGGGTTTAGGGTTTAGGGTTTAGGGTTTAGGGTTTAGGGTTTGGGGTTTGGGGTTTAGGGTTTAGGGTTGAGGGTTGAGGGTTGAGGGTTCAGGGTTCAGGGTTTAGGGTTTAACCCTAAACCCTCACCCCTGAACCCTAAACCCTAAACCAAGCAAAAGCCCTAAAGCCTACGTGCTCCTAAGCCCACCAACCCCTAAACCCCAAACCCGAAACCCTACTGAGCCCTGACTCTGGGCCATGGGCCGTCGCCAACGCGAGCCATGTGGGGACCTGGTTTCGGGTTCATGTAGGGCTTGAGGTTTGGGGTTTTGGGGTTTGGGGTTTGGGTTGGTTCAGGGACTTTGAAGAAGGCTTTCAGGGCTCGACAGGTTGTTGAGTCGATTTTGTTTTTATTTTTTTTTGGGGGGGGGGGGGGGGGGGGGGGGTGGGGGGGGGGGGGTGGGGGGGGGGGGGGGGGGGGGGGGGGGGGGGGTGGGGGGGGGGGGAGGGGGGGGGGGGTGGGGGGGGGGGGGGGGTGGGGGGGGGGGGGGGGAGGGGGGGGGGGGGAGGAGGGGGGGTTTTAGGGCGCCTACGGGTGTTTAGGGGTTTGGGGTTCAGGGTTCGTATCATATAGTTCGGCAAGGTTTACAACACCCCCGAGGTTTTTGCACGTTTCAAGGTCCTCAGGCGGGGGGGGGTAAGAACGGCCATTCACATGGCCCGACCTTGCCCAACATGGGTATTTACAGTGTTTCTGTGCCAAGGATGCTTGACGTCAATGGAAAAATGCACGCGGTTACAAGCAAAACGCAGGTGTTTGCAGCATTTTTGATGATACAACATATTTTGCCTCTGTGCACGCATTTTGGCCTGCTTGTACAACATAGGCATAGGAACGCAGCGCGCAGTGCTTCGCCCGAGAAAAGCATCGCACTTCGCAAGTGTCGAAAGCATCGCTGTGCAAGGGATCACGAAAAGCCTGGTGGCTGTGGTGGACTGTCAAGATAGACAAGACAGGTCCAGCGGCAGCGACGGGCAAACACCTCGAGTTTTGCATGCTTTCCCACATCAAACTTCAGATGGCGCGCAAACACGCGGGGCCGCAATGTGTGGCGTTACCTTTTGGGTTCACTTAGGACTGAGGATGTGGGGCTTCAAGGGGCCTTACATGGCATTTGGTTCTTTTTACCTGTTGTTTTTTGGGTTTACGGTGAAGGCTTGTGGGCCTTCTGGTCTGGAGGGGTTTTCGGGGGCTCAACTGACAACCCGGCCCTGCTCCCTTGACCCACTCACAACCCAAGACTGAACCCTAACCCCGAAACCCTACACCCTCAACTCTGAACCCTAAACCCTAAACCCTACACCCTCAACTCTGAACTCTAAACCCTCAACTCCGAACCCTAAACCCTAAACCCTAAACCCTAAACCCTAAACCCTAAACCCTAAACCCTAAACCCTAAACCCTAAACCCTAAACCCTAAACCCCAAACCTAAACCCTAAACCCTAAACCCTAAGCCAAAGCCCTGAACCGGGGTCCAAGCAACGCCGCCGCTCGGCTCAGCTGCGGCTGCCTCCGCAGCCTGGTGTCGAAAGGAGGCTTAAAAGGTTTAGGGTTTAGGGTTTAGGGTTTAGGGTTTAGGGTTGGGGTTTAGGGTTTAGGGTTTAGGGTTTAGGGTTTAGGGTTTAGGGTTTAGGGTTTAGGGTTTAGGGTTTAGGGTTTAGGGTTTAGGGTTTAGGGTTTAGGGGGTTTAGGGTTTAAGGTTTAGGGTTTAGGGTTTAGGGTTTTTAGGGGTTTAGGGGGTTAAGGGTTTAGGGTTTAGGGTTTGGGGTTTGGGGTTGAGGTTGAGGGTTTCGGGTTTAGGGCTTAGGGTTTAGGAGTTAGAGTTTTGGCGTTTAGGGTTTAGGGTTTGGCGTGGGCGGTTTAGGGATTAAGGGCTGAAAGTTGGATGTTTCCAGGTGTATAAGTTTCTGATCATCAGGATGCTCGGGGGGAGCGGGGGCTCCGCTATGAAGCGTCTTTTTGTCAAGCACCTGCGGGGCTCAGCCGTGGCCTAAACCCACAACCCACTATGTGGCAGCTGGTTTCAGGGCGCAGCCTTCTGTGTCCGCAGCTAACGTCAACACCGCTCAACTTGCGGACGCATGAACGACACGCGCATGTAGAGAGCCACTCGGGGTGCCCAGCATTCAGGGCTCGAGGGTTCGGGTTTTTGTGGGTTTGGGGTTTTGGGGTTTCGGATTGAGGGTTTGGAGCCCGTGTCTTGGGGACGTGCCTTAGAACAGAGACATCGAAAAACCGCGTGGAGTTTGCACGCAACGAACGCCGATCCTGAATATGACTGTTCTACATCCGGAGGAGGCTCGGGGTTGCCTTTGCGGTTAGTGTTTAGGGTTTAGGGCTTAGGGTTTAGGATTTAGGGTCTAGGGGTTTTCATTTTAGTTTCTTTTCGGGATTCGCCAGGGGGACGAGTTTAGGGGTCTACGCTTAGGGTTTCGTTAGGGTTTAGGCATTTTCCAAGGATGGACTGAGAGCTTCTACCCATAAGAATCAACCACGCCCCCGCGAATACCTGATAAGCATACACCACGAGACTGCAGCCTGTAAGGGCAAAGCATCGCGCGGTCTGGGAAGCATACCCCCGGCTCTTGAACAACTCCGAAAGCCTAAACCTTACAGAGCCCCTATTAAAAGCCCTAAACCCTAAGCCCTAAAAGAGCCGTAAAAAACACGAATGCTGGTGCCTCCTTCTGGTTCTCGGCAGTCTTTGCCTTGAACTCCAGCTCGTCAATCTGCTTCTGGTCCTCGGGATATCCGGGGTTTAGGGCTTAGGGTTTAATTAGGGTTTGGGGTTTAGGGTCTGGGGTTTAGGGCTTAGGGCTTAGGGTTGCTTGAGCAAAGACAGGTTTAGATTGAACCCTAAACCCCGAATTCTAAAGGGACGACACGCTTGGCCAGGCCAATGGCCCCAAGAGGGTTTGGGGATTAGGGTCTACGACACACATCTTGCGCTCGTTCAAGGCTTGGGGCTGTGAACTTCCTCCCCCCCAAACCCAAAACCTCTAACTCTCTCCAAAGCTGGGCTTTGCCGTTTAGGGTGTATTCAACTTTTCGGTGTCTTGGGTTTATGATGCACGAGGACTGAAACCCCAAACCCGAAACCCTTAAGGCCTTGCTCGAAAGGGCCGCCGAAGCTCAATGGCTTAGGGGTTCCCAGGTGCAACGCAATAAGCCAGCCACCAGCGCCCCGCCCTAGGCCTCTACCCCCTGAACAGCCTAAGCACCAAACACCCTAAACCCACTAAGCCCTCAAACCTTCAAACCCGAAGTCAAGTACATCATGACTACAAAGCCCTGAAACCCAAAAGCCTGAAGTCCTAGCCCTAATCCCTAAACCCTAAACCCTTAACCCCAAACCCAAACCCCGAACCCTAAACCCCAAACCCCAAACCCCAAACCCCAAACCCTAAACTGCGCCTTCTGCACCTGGTCCTGGAGTTCCTTGATCTCTTCGTCCTGGAATTGGAATTGGGAGCTGGAGCAGGCTTGAGGGTTTTAGGGTTTAGGGTTTAGGGGTTAGGGTTTAGGGTTTGGGGTTTAGGGGTTCAGGGTTTTAGGGGTTTAGGGTTTAGGGGCTTAGAGTTTTAGGGTTTGGGGTTTAGGGGTTTAGGGTTTTAGGGTTTAGGGGCTTAGGGTTTTTTAGGGGTTTAGGGTTAAGGAGTTTAGGGGTTTAGGAATTAGGGTTTAGGGTTTAGGGTTTAGGGGCTTAGGGTTTAGGGGCTTAGGGGTTTAGGGGTTTGAGGTTTAGGGTTTAGGGGGGTTGAGGGTCTTTTTTCGGGTTTAGGGTTAGAACGGGGTTTATAGAGTTTAGGGTGTATAGGTTTTAGGGCTCAGGAGTAAGGATCTAGATTCCATACGGCTTAGAGGGTTTCAAGGTTTAGTTTTAGAGGGTCTAGGGTCTTGCACTGGATTTTGGGTCTTTAGGGCTTAGTGTTTAGGATCCATAGGGGGTTTAGATGTTTTAGGGTCTGTAGGGAGAGGGATTGCGGCTGTCAGATGGCTGAGGGCTTCTAGCTGAGGACTTTTGAAGGCTTGGGGGTGCAGGCTTGAGTGTATAAGGCTCAGGGGACTCTAGGCCCGAAACCCTAAACCCTAAACCTAAACCCTAAACCCTAAACCCTAAACCCTAAACCCTAAACCCTAAACCCTAAACCCTAAACCCTAAACCCCAAACCCCAAAGCCTGTGAGGGCGTCGGGTGGTTGAGGGATGCTTTTGGGAGGACTCTACAAAGTCAGGGCTTAGGGTTTAGGGGTGAATAGGCTTGGATTCGGTCAGGGATTGTGTAAGCCGTGCCTGTGCTTTCCAAATACCAACAACATTCAAAGGCAAATGAAGCCCAGGTGCGCTATACCTAAACCCGAAACCCAAAACCCCAGCGTAAGTTGGAAGGTACCAGCCGGCCTTAACTTCCTCAGCTGCGTCGTCCTCTGGCTCCTGCTGTGGGGCTCAGGGTTGAACCCTACTTTCGAACTCTCCACGCCTCCCCTCTGCCCTCCCCGAACCCCAAGGAGGCTTTGGGGTTTAGGCTTCGGGCCATGTTCAGTTTAGCCGAAAAATACCCCTTTGAGGGGAGGTTCACAAGTTGCCTACATCATGTCATGGGGACCCAACTTTCAGCAGGTAACGCAAAGCCCCTTAGGTCTCTTAGTACTCAGACAACCATCATGCCTCGTATGTGTCCACTGCAGTCTTCCGGGTGGGCTCGCAGAAATAATGACGAGCATCCAAGCAAAACGCACGGTGAGAGAACAGGGAGGGGAGAGAGATGAAGAGATGAAAAGCAGAGGGTTAAGGGTTTCGGGGCTAGGGTTAGCAAGTTGGTGTGCTCACGGCGCACGCCTTACAAATTACAAACCCACTAAGCTCTGAATTGCCACGGCAACCCTGTTTGCAGTCTTCGACGCCTGCTCCCTTGGTTGGCCCCCTTATCCTCCGTCCTTTGGTTCAGCAGTGCCCGACATGCTCATACTTCACATGGACGAAAGGAGGGACCGTTTCCTCGCCTAGCATCCCTGACAATTTCGGGCTTCTTATGTATAGGGTGACTATGTGAGGAATGTGTGTACATATCTGTCTAAAATATGTATATATTTCTGTGTATATGTATATGTATATGTATATGTATATGTATATATATATAAGTATACATAATGATCCTTTTGTTTCCTTGTCGTGATCACTATTTGGATTCAGGAGAAACCTGTAAATCCCAAAGCTGCAATTCCCTGACAAAGGATTGCAAACTAAAGTTTGACAAGGTAACTGAAGCCAGTATTTTATAAGGTTCTTGAAGGAGGGGGGCTCAAGGGGGGTATGTATCCCAAGGTTCCCTGATACTCCCCACTACTCCCTGAGAACTCCCGAAGCTTCCCGAGGGTTGTATTAGGTACCTACCCCCCATTGACCCCCCTCCCTTAAGAACCCTAAGCCCTATAGCCTAGAAGTATTTCTCATGGAATTGGGGTGAAAACTCCGGACAACAGAAGCCCTGCTCCTCGTCAGAGTCGGACTGCACATGCTCGTCGGAATCTGAGGATTTGGAGACCCCGGAATGTTTCCTACCGCTTCCAAGCCCTCAAATCCCATAAGCCCTCCACCCTAAACCCTAAACCCTAAACCCTAAACCCTAAACCCTAAACCCTAAACCCTAAACCCTATACGGGGGGACAACCAAGGAAGGAAATCAACTCCCCTAATCGCCCTGAACTTATATTTCCCAGATCGAACCAAGAAACAACCAAGAACACGGATAAGAGCAACAAGGAAGGGGCACCCTTACACAAGTAGAGGGGCACTAACCCAACCCTCACTCCCAAACACGGACTTTTTTCTTTGGACGGGCTGGCCATCCTTGAGCCAAACATAGTTTACGGGTTCATTAACCCTTTCAACTTCCAACACTAACTCCTTTCTACAATACCAATTGCAGCTCCGCACTCCCCCTGTCCTAGGATTTCCTAGGACACATTGGAGATGCAGGTCTTTTGGCCAAAAACTGCCATTAAGGCAGCAGCCAGCTGCTTGAAATGCAAGTTGTGGTTTAACGTCTTCCAGGACTGAATTATAGCACGTTGGCTAACCTACCACCCATAGAGAATCTTTTTTCACCATGATCCTCTCATCACTGAAGACTCCTTGGCCTTCTTCACCACAAACCGTGGTCTTCGCTACGCGAAAAGCTACTTACTTCTACTATCAGGGATTTCCATACCCTTAATAGTAACCACCACATTGTCAGCACATTGGCTGTTCCAGCGCACCCGTCTCCAGAAAGAGAAAAACTATCCCTTCATCCATACCATCCAATCACTTCTTTTTCCGATTGTTGGCAATCTTGAGGTGAAGTTGCAGCAGAATATACTCCAGGTCCGAAACTGTAAGAACAGGATCCTGTACGCCCCTTTGAATTGAGGATACCAATCCTTCTCTCTTTGCGTCCTCAATCGCCTGGCAAGATTGACCCAGCTCTTCATTCGCAGTGGCAGACCCTGGTGCATCCGCATCAGATGGACGATCCTTTTCTTCAGGATCTTGAACCATTACCACCTCTTCTTTTTTGGGACTCTGACTTTTCTCCCTCTTCTTTGTCTTTCCACCGACATTTGACTTTGTGCGCGTCTTCGAGGATTTTTCCACTGCAGAAGCCACCACATTGGATGTTGATCCACCCTTCTCAATGATCGTCGGCATCTTCTTCGGCTTTGGAACCATGAGAGTGTAAGGATCTTCGATAGCTGCAGCTTTCCTCTTCTTTTTTACCTTTTTCTTCTCTTCTTCAACGGCAACCTCCGTCTCCGAAGTCTCAACCACTCCTTTTTCGGCAGGAATATCCTTGCTGGACTCCCTTTCTAGGGATCTCTTTTTACCTCTTTTGGGATCCTTTTCCTCTCCCAAATTGGCTCGCTCATACCATATCCTCAGGTCATTGACCCATTCTTCCACCTCTGCGAGCGAAACCTCATACGACTTCACTACTTCGAGAAGTTCCAGCACGGACAACATTTCAGTGGTCCACGAAACCCATACTTGATCCATTTGGTCAGCATCTCCAGTGAACTTCAGGAGTTTGAACAATGGGTCCGCCTCTGCTCGAGCCAAATCTGGCTTGCCACCGGAGAGAAATGAAATCGCCTCCATCAACAGTTCCGTCATCTTGGTCTCTTCGTCATAAACCATAAAATCCTCCTCATCATCATCGAACTGTTCAGGAGAGATCTCCTTTTCTCCACCATTTGCACCAGACTTTCTCCTTGGACCATCCCTTGGGGGCGTCCTTGGAGACCTTGGCCTCTGTTTTTCCAACGGAACACCATGCTCGAAGACACACCTGTCACCAAATCGACACTTCCCAGACCGAGCAAACTGGACGCACCTCACACCAGTTGCATCATGCGAGAACTCACAATCCTTTCCAGCGAAACATTCTCTCCCTGCCACATAGTATTTGCACCAATATGAATGTAGCACCACATCATCTTCGGAATGGATGAATTTGCAGTCGTCACCGAATTTGCAGCGATCTTTCCCCCTGCCGAACCAATAGCAGAAACCCTTCTTCCTCTTCTCCAAGCGCTCTGCCTCATACCGGTCCATAGGGCGATTGTGCTCTACATGAACATTGCCATGTACCTGGGGACTGCTCCCTTCACCCGACGTGCTATCAGTATTTGGTGCTTGGAGTACAGCTGGAAAACCTGGCCTTGGTCCTACCACCTTCATGATCGGTTTTCCGCCAACTCCTGAGCCATGCTGAGACGATCCAAAAACATTGAACATCTTCATGAAGGCCTTTCTAGTGCCAATCTTCTGCACCCTTTTGATTGGACGTTTCATTGCTCCAACCTTGCATCCAGATGCGTTCAAACGACACAACCTCCTATAACCAACTCTATGTCCCTTCTTCCAAAGAGCCATAAGAATTTTAGAGGCAGTGACATCCTCCACCTCTACCTTTTCAAATGGTCCCTCACTTCCCGGAACAAACCCATCCATATCTGAAGACCTTTCCATCTTTTTTGACACCACTTCGTCGAGGTAGTCTTCTGAGATCCAGGGTAAGTTCCCCTTAGAGGAAGGATTGTCATCATTGTTTGGTCCTTCACCAGGATACCCTTTTGTGCTGTCAAAGATCTTACCAGTAGTGCGGTCCTGCATAGAGAAATTCGAAGCCACGCGGGAGTACACTGACCACAAGAAAATCCTTGTGTCCGCCAGTCTTGATGACCCACTGGATGTCTCCTCTTCCGGAGAAACTTCTGGCGCTTTGCCATCCCCTCCAGTGTCACCACTTATCTCACCTCCAGCATCTTCAATGGGAATAAGGGATTCATTGTTCCCTTGATCAAGCACCGCACCCTCTGGTCCAAAAACTTCCAGCACCGCTGTCGAAGGATCCACCTCTTCATCAGCATCGTCGTCCATCCTTCTCCAGAGAGCCTCCAATTGGTCCGCACAAGTCGCCGCTTGAAGGAACTCCATCAACCGAGCCCTCCCGCGCTGCCAGAGAAATTCCGAAACCATCACCGACCCTTGGGCTCCCAGATTCAGGAATGGGTGGACCATTTTGGCTACCCTCGCCATAAGTTCAATATGAACTTCCATGCCTGGACTGCGGCTCCAATCGTAGGCAATTGCCTCCATAGCAGCTCCAAACTTGTCAGTATTCTTGAATTCCCCTTCCAGACCAGGAGACAACAAGGCACCCATCACTGAAAGAGGATAATTCCCCACCGCCGGCAAGCACGGGTTTTCATGTTAACGAATGATGCAGGTCAGTATAATGTCCTTGATCTCTCCTTTGAAAAAGGAGTGCTCCAGTCCCTAGCTGGGCATTCATTTCATCCACTTGAACCATTTCAGCACATATCCTCTGTGCCATGTACGCCATTGCTGGCCAGACGGAACGATCGGTAAGACCGCGACGCATAACCCAATCAGTGTTGGCGACTGAATCAGCGTCCTTGGATCATACACCAGAACAACCATTGCACCGTCACCCATTGACTGATCAGAATCGTCCTCCAGTGCCAGGTTCTCATCCTGTTCGCTTGCACCCTCGGATGACATGCTAATAACCAAATTTCGATCCATCTTATTGGACCCTTTTTGGCAGTCTCTTTGCCCCACCGGCAACTTGCCAACTGCAACCTTCCAATAAATCCGAGTCAGAAGGCCTTTAACCAGCAATTGCTGAAGGTCACTCCTCACCGGACCACCATCCAACATCTTCGCATCATCACCACGGAGGTCATTGCTCCCACCTTCTCCTTCTTTTTGGTCAGTCTCCTCGCCAGAAATCTGTACTGCTCCTTCCGGCGCCGTCTCCTGTCCAGCCACTTCTTGCCCAGGAAGAACTTGAGCGCTTTCAGAGACATTCACCTGTCCAGCAACACCTTGCCCAGGTAAAACCTCATCCGTGGAGCCCACCGCCAGCGAACCAACCATAACTGAACCATCCCTTGCTCTTTTTTGAGACCGTTCAGCTCGACGAGAAGGTTGTGGTAGCGAAAAAACTTGTGAAGTCACTTCTTGGCGGGTCTCCCCCCGCGACGCTTTGTCGCGCCCTTCGCCAAGGTGAACCGATTTTTTCGGCCCGTCATTGGAGCCTGAAGAACCACTTTGCGGAACATTGCCACGATTCGCAGTTCTCTGTGAATCCCTTTCTTGCAAAAAGATTTCCTTCAGGCGTTGTACGGCATTGGTCTCCTCTTCGCTTGAATCGCTTGAGGAAGCGGCATACGAGACCAAAGCCTCCGCCTGTTCATCATCATCCACCACATCTGCCCACGCTCTGCTGAACCGATACGACAACCCACCACGAGGCTTCAGTTCCAGTGGCTTCGGCTTTTCCACCACTTCCGCCGGTTGCACTCGTCGTTGTGACCGAGAGCGTGGCACCTGTCGCACCTGTTTTTTGTCCAGCAAGGGCCTTCCCCTTCTCACAGGGTTTGATCTTGACCGATACTTTTTTGTTGGTGGATTCACCGGCGGCATTCCAACTCCCACCAACCGCAGCTTCTGTACACACAACGGAGACCTCTGCGCAAGCGTCCAACCATCACGGTACCTGACCTTATCAAAAAGCTCCCGATAGGAGCCTCTCGGCATAGTTTTTGCACCGGAGTCTTCAGCTTCACGCACCTGAGTGAGGGTTCGCACCGCCGCTCTTCCAGTCCCTTTGTTCCCAGAAGATTGTTGTACCCGTACAGATGCATCAGAAAGAACTGCCTTTTCCGGTCCTCCCGGTCGATATCGGACCTCACCCACCAATTGCAGAATTTTGCATGCGGTCACTTTGTTGATCCCCTTGTCAACCAAATCTTCCACAAAGATGAACTCTTGCAAGTCCGACACATTGGTCACACCAAGCGTAATCATCACCTCACTTACATGAGGGGTATACACCCACAGGTGTGCGTTGCGAGCCATCCAATTTTCAATTGGCTCCTCCGGATTTTGAAGCTGAGTACCAGTGGATGCAGCCACGGAATTCTTTTGTTCATCAGCTTCTGCTTCATCCAGAGTACCTTTTTCACCATCCTTTTGTGACACATTGGTCATTTGCAGTGCTTTCGGTGCCGAGGATGAGGAAGATTCAGCTCCCCCACTTGCAGGTGGCTGAAATGTGCTTCTATCCGTAATCTCCCATCCTCTCTCTTTTTCAAACCGGACCTGATTGGCCACCTGTACCAAGTGTTTCAGGAGCGACAACCGCTCCTCTGACATCTCGTCATGGGAGTACTTGCAGAAATTTAACCCTTTCCGGCAACGTCCTCGGAGGTAATAATCGAAACAGCAATTGTGGAACCCTGCGTCCCTTAGTGACTTCCTGGAAGCATTGTCCCAAGATTTGCCGGGCTCCCAAGTCCCTTCCAATGCTATGTCATCGTTGTGAAGGTACCTGCATGCAGTCCCATATTTACAACCACCTTGATTGTAGTACAGACACAGCCGACCTTTTGGCTCACCCGACGTAGGCTCACCCTTTGATGCACCTTTGCCAAAATTGTACTTGGCCCGGAAGGCTAAATCCTCCCGCTCCTGCTGTGCCTCATCCACTGTACCTTCCTCTGTGGGAGGGTCACCGATGTTCCCATCCTCATCATCAGCTTCTTGGCTATTCTTTGAATCAGTTGACCCTCCTCCTGGCCAACCTTCACCATAACGACGATGCTCATAGGAACACTCATCACCATTGCGACACCTTCCCCGATTGAAGAACTTGCACAGCTTGCTGTAACCAGGTGACAACACAGTCTTTGGTGTCATGTAAGCCTTTTTGTACTGGTCAGGGTCCATGTAGGCTTCCATTGGCTTGTTCTCCCTTTTGCTCATGGATTGCACTGCACCATCAAGCTCCTGCAAAAATAGCTTGGTGTCCAACCAAAGCGCGTTCCAAAACTCATCTTCCCCTTGATTCAGCACCGTTGCCACCGCTTCACCCACAACTGGTCGAGAAAATCTCCTTTTTCTGCATGCCAGTTCGAAAAGCGCGTTGTGGTACTGTTTTCGGGAAAAAGTGGTTAACTTCCCCAAGCCTGTGCTTTCTGTAACATCAGGCTTCCAACCATCATTTTGCAAGATGCCATACGCGCGCCGAGCTTCCGCATTGAGGAATGCCTGATCTGCAACACACTCCTGTAAATCTTCCATCGGGCGACCCAACAGCATCCCTGTAATTTTGCCAACATAGGCTTCCTCTTCGTTTCCATTCTCCAGAAGAGCTTTGTAGATCTTTTCTCCATAAAGTTGTCTTTCTTCTCGTTCTTCAGAGGATAACTCTTGTATCACAAGCTCCTCATCGGATTGCTCTTCCTCTTGTTTCCAGTCCCATTGACCGTTGGAATCTCGGTACCACTGACCAACATACCATGGATTCGTCCACCACGTACTCCAGCCGCTGGGTTTCCACTTCCGCAGCGTTGAGGAAGGGTCCTCCACGTCCTCTTCCAAAACCAGAAAGGTGTCCAAGATTATGGTACCATCATCTTCCACTAGTTTCACTGTTCCATTGACAGTGTCACCAAATCTGAAATGGCACGTATTGTTCCCTTCTGCAGGAATCAATACATTCAAATCACCATGGTCCAAAAAAGCTCCATACCCATTGATGCAGCGCACTAGACCCACGATCTCACCTCCCTCTTGATAGCAATGTGTCCCAGGTGATTCCAAGGCTCCCGCTCGGGGCACTTTCTTTGCTTGCTCTTCAGAAACCACCTCTGTATCATCGGCTCCTGGCGCATCCTTTGTTTTCACCTTTGAGTCACACTGCTCGTCCTGCTCCACGAGTCCCACAAGCTCATCTTTTTTGTGCTCCTGGACTTCAGGACCTCTCTTTTTCTCCGCCAAAGGCTTTGCCTCATCTGCTGTAATTCGCTCGGTGTCGACTTCCGGCGAACTTTCAGACGGCAACACTTCTCCCTTCATGGGAGTGGACCCATCATTGGAGTCCTTTGTCACACCTTCTGCAGCAGGCAAATCTTCCTCCACTGCAGGGCAATTGAGTCGATCATCCACGGCAGGCACGCTTTCTTCCACCGCAGGATCCTTTGGTTCCATGGCTTCCAAAGGAGAATTTCCACCATCATTGACCACAGCTGCCTCATTGGCTCCGGTGTAGCCCTTGTCATTTCGTTCCTCGCTGCTAACTTCAGGTTGCACCAGTGCGTCCACCTGTGAACCTCCATCATCAGCTGCTGCGGAGACCTGCGCCCCATTGTTGCAGTCGCCCGTGGAACGTACCGCCATATGCACCTCAACCCGTGCTTCCTTCGCACTCCAGGTAATATCTGGCGCATCGACCCGCGCATCATTGGCGCTCCAGGCCTCATTTTTCAGATCTTCTGTGTCTCCAGCTATTCCAGAAGCTTCTTTTTCCCTTTGAATGGCAGGAACCTTGGCACCAAACGAAGAGACCTCCTCAGTCGCAACACACGACCTTTTCCCTCCGTCTTCCAAAATCTCCAGGACCACATTCCCGAACGACAGGTACCACATCCACCACTCGATCTTCTGCAGCCGACACAGTTCCGATCTCCACATTGGGAATCTTTTCTTCTGGACCTACCGATTCCACCGCTGCCACACCCTCAGAAAGTGCTCCCATTCCTTCCCGATCCAGATGTTGAGCTCCAGCGATGTCTGTTCGGTTTCCAGGAATCTCCTCCTCAGCAGGAGAACCCGAGGTCGGGGCGTCACCACCAGCCCTAGGACCGCTATCCCTGATAGTAGAGGGAAAATCTTTTTCACCTAAACTATTTACACTACCCTGGAATGCCCTCGTAGACTCAGTCTTCGGAGTAGAGGATGAAGAATCCAGTGCCGCCTCCATTTCCAGCTCATTGCCCGAAGGAGACCCAACCACCTCGTCACTCTTCATCTTTTCACCTACCACCGGCAATGTCCACTTGCTTTCCTGCGTATCCAGGCAGTAATAATATTGTCTCCCATCCTCATGGAGGTGCCATTCCCACGTTGTCCCATCGCACGCTTTGATCAGATGCTCGTCTTTCCGAAAACCATCCCTTTCAGAGACCTGTCGCATCTCGTCCTCTTCTTCGGACAACTGTCGCAACCTCTCAGCCTCCATCTGTAGGATCTCCTCCTCCCCCATGGCGTATCCAGCAGCAGGTGCAGCTTCAAAGCTGTCCGCACCCTTCTGTCCATGACCGCTTCCACCACCTTGGGAACTCGAAGATGGATCCCTTTTGATCTTGTTCAGAGGCCTCCTGGCCGCTTGCAGCACTTCTCCAATCAGATCGGTCGGAGACTCTTGGTCTACCATTCGACCCGAAGTCGAAGACGACGGCTGATACCCGTGTTTGTGCAACACTCGTAAAACAGTCACCTCCATTTCACGATCTATACCACCAGTCGCGTCCCAGTTCCTTTTCTCACCAGGCTTTGGCGATACAGAAACAGCACGTCCTTCAGCTTCAGCATTGCTAACCATATCCCTATTAGGATTCATACCCACATTGGGGCTTTCTGCAACCAAGGCCTCTTCCAGATGTTCTTCAGCGCCGGGAATCACCTCTTCCAACACCGATCTTTCACCCAGAGACTCAGCTGCACCATTTCCAGCTCCACCATCTTGTCCACCATCCGAGGCAAGTTGGAGCCATCGCTTCGGAGAAGGCATTGCTTCTTGATCCCAAAAACCTTGAAAGAACACTTAACCGCAGGGAACCTAATTTGGGCTCATAACCTACGGGGGGACAACCAAGGAAGGAAATCAACTCCCCTAATCGCCCTGAACTTATATTTCCCAGATCGAACCAAGAAACAACCAAGAACACGGATAAGAGCAACAAGGAAGGGGCACCCTTACACAAGTAGAGGGGCACTAACCCAACCCTCACTCCCAAACACGGACTTTTTTCTTTGGACGGGCTGGCCATCCTTGAGCCAAACATAGTTTACGGGTTCATTAACCCTTTCAACTTCCAACACTAACTCCTTTCTACAATACCAATTGCAGCTCCGCACCCTAAACCCTAAACCCTAAACCCTACAGGCTAAACCCTAAAGGCATTCAGCCCTAGGCCCCCATGAACCTTAACCTGGCTCCCGCCCTAGCCCAAAGCCAAAGCCCCCAAAGCCACCAAAACCCCAGGCGCCCCAACCCCAACTGGAGTTTAGTGTTATAGGGTGGTTCCGAAACCAGAATCCCTACACGCTACACTCTAGAACACAAATTGGCAAATCCTGGGGCTTAGGGTTTCCCAATTAACAAGGACCTACACTTTGTCTGATCGCCAACTTTTCCTTGGTTCCATTCAACATGTTGAACCACTGACCTAAGACATGTTGGTTTAGGGCTTAGGGTTTAGGGTTTAGGGTTTAGGGTTTAGGGTTTAGGGTTTAGGGTTTAGGGTTCAAGGATTTTAGGGCCTAGGGTTCATGCGCAACAGGGCCCACCTCGCGCTGTGCGATCCTTAGACCACTGCGCTGGAGGGGGATGGGCGCGGAAAGCAACCCCCTAAACCCTAAACCCTAAACCCTAAACCCTAAGCCCTAAACCCTAAACCCTAAACCCTAAACCTCAACCCCTCCAAGCGTCCTAGAACTGGAGGGTGCACGGAATCAGCAGCTCCTAGACCCTAAACCCTAAACCCTCAACCCTAAACCCTATTTCGTCACGGCCTAAACCCTAAACCCTAAACCCTAAACCCCAAACTCTAAACCCTAAACCCTGGTGAGTTTGGGGATTCTGGCTTCAAGCTGTCGGCTGAAGATTGATGCAACGGCGGGATGACACCCAGTCGGGCTTCGGGTTTCGAGTTTAGGTTACGAACTTTCAGAGTTCCGCGCCGACTCGATGTGGGGGCTTACGACAGTAGGGGGACGCCCAATTTTAGATCCCCAACATAGTAGGATGGTTTAGGGTTTAGGTTTTAGGGTTTAGGGTTCCCCTTAGAATCAGGACCCCAAGAAGGTACCGCTAGTGTCGGCAACCCCACATCCACATGTTTCTAGGCTCAGATTGAGGGACTGGTGTGCCTTGGTTTACAAGTTTAATCTTTGCTGCGCAGGGTTCGGCATTCACTGGTTTCCTTCTGCAAGCGTCATTCTTCTTCGCAGCCTTCAATCTTCCCGGGTGCTTTAAGCCCATGTTAATAGAGCCGAAAAGGTAGCCATGTCGTCTGAGTCCGCTCGGCCCCTCATGTCAAAGACCAAACGCAGGTGAAAGGGACTTGGGTTCAGGGCCAAGGCTTTCGGATTCATGGTTTGGGGCTTGAAGGGTTGGGTCTTTAAGGGTTTAGGGGTTTAAAGGATTAAGGGTTTAAGGGTCTAAGGGTTAGGATTTAGGGCTTAGGGTTCATGGCCGAAGTCGAGTGGCCGTTGCCAGGGCTACTGCGGAAGCTTCTCCGGACCGCAGGGATCGATCCTTGGCACTCTGCGACAGAAGCGCTCGAGGTCATACATCCAAATGGGGTTTAGGGTTTAGGGTTTAGGGTTTAGGGTTTAGGGTCTCTGCCTTGAACCTCCACGGGAAAATCTTAGGAGTACATTAAGGGAAACCTTTAGGGGTGTAACCTTAGGGGTACGAGTCTTAACCCCTTGACCAATCACCCTTGTCAACTACATCCCTAATCCTCAGAGGACCTGTGGGATCTAGTCAACAACTGGGGTCTTCAGATTGAGCTCGCACTCTAGTACAGTTATGCAATATATAATTAATTTTAATAATAGCAAATCTACGTAAAGATAATTATTGATTACTCATTATATAAGTATTAATTAAATGCATTTTCGTCTGTTCCGGTACAGGTACTTGCCCAAGGCCTTCAGTCGTTCCTTTGAGGACAAAAGCAGAAGCAAAAGCAATGAGAACGATCATCATCAACATCACCAAAATCAAGTCGTGATCCTAATCAACCCAAAACCCTAAACCCTAAACCCTAAACCCATAATTTAAACCCTAAACGAAAGAATCATGATACTCCATGTGCGCATTCGGGCTAGAGACGGCTCTTCTCGCTCCACGAAGAACAAGTAGGGGCCCTAGCTCCTAACCCTAAACCCTAAACCCTAAACCCTAAACCCTAAACC
This sequence comes from Symbiodinium natans, assembly GCA_905221605.1. Lineage (NCBI taxonomy): Eukaryota > Dinophyceae > Suessiales > Symbiodiniaceae > Symbiodinium > Symbiodinium natans. Next base: position 40,732 of record CAJNDS010001025.1, read on the forward strand.
CTAAACCCTAAACCCTAAACCCTAAACCCTAAACCCTAAACCCTAAACCCTAAACCCTAAACCCTAAACCCTAAACCCTAAACCCT
>CAJNDS010001026.1:0-40764 GCA_905221605.1 Symbiodinium natans
ATGGCAATGAATCGGTTCGGGCCTATGTCGAAGCGGTTGATACGCTCACGACTGCTAGCAATGAATTTGTTCGCAGCCGCATCGTTCGCATACCGGGTAACAAGGAGAAGGACACACATAAGCTCCCTTTTGATGTGCACGATTTGTACCGGGGGCTACTTGTAGCCACGACACATACGATTGTGGCAAGGCTTAGCTTTCCCTACTCGCAGCTCATTAACCGTCTAAAGGATGTTGAGTTGCTCCTCCGAGATGAAGCCCAGCAATTGGGCACGCCTGGTTCCAACACCATTCTGGCGCACATCAAGCATGCACTTGCTGTCATGATTGGCGACCACAGACAGCCCGCTGGAGGATCGCGACCCAATTACCACTTCGTCACGGAGTTGTTGGAGCAAAAGATTTGTGGCCTCAATGCGGTCCCTGCCGACCTCCACACGCCAGCCACCTTGCCTGCGGCCCTTTTGCGGCAAACGGCCCAAAGTTCCGGCCCGTGGAAAAAGGGACAAGGCGAGATGCCCTCTTGGGGCAAGCCCCACCGTTCCTCTGGAGCGTCTGAGGTATTGTTCTCAGCGGTCTCGATGCTGGAATCGATTCTCTGTATAAGCATCGTCAAACCGAAGCAAGCCGAGACAGTCATGCAGGCCGCCGGGCTGAAGGCCATTGTCGGACCGGCTGTCAACCTCTCGCTCTGTTCATCCATGCGCCTCCCTCCTGAGATTGCTGCCATTCTATACGCATGTCGGTACTCGGAGGCGTGCCGCTTCGAGCTGATAGGCAGGGTCCCTCGGCTACGTATGCCACCAGGTCCCACGATGCAGCACCTGCTCGGGCGGCCACTGCGTAGCCTTGCAGGCAGGTGGATGGAAACGTGTCGATGGGTACGGGTGCAAGATCAGGATGAGACCCAAACCAAAATAGGCAGAAGCTACGACCTCAGCATGGTCCTGGCGGGCATTGTGCTCACTTTTGGGCACCAGGTCTATCCTGACTCCCCTATCGGGATGGTCTCTCAGTATGCCAGGATTGTTACCCAAATGAAGTTTATGCTGCAGTTGAGTCTCCCCGCAGACCAACTGGGCGATGACGATATGAGCCTACTTGAAGCCTGCCAAACCGCGGAAGACTTCCCGCTGACTGGCGCGCCCAACACTTGGAGCCTTGTGACGTTTCGGACCTTCCTCATGAATCGCATAGGGTCCCTTAAACGCTTCTTCGGCGCTATCACCACGGCCTGCTCCACTGGCCCCACATTTGGGATATGTGTCTTTGTGACATGTCGGGCTTCTGGATTCCTGTTTAGTAGCGAGGCAGGGTTTGCCCGAGCCACCTCCTCCTTCACGAGAGGGCTTGGGGCTTTGGTTTTCGTGGCACCGCACTACTCTGATGGTATAGGTGCATGCTTCCAAATGGCGGCCTGCGCAACCGGGGGCCTAATTGAATGCGCTGAATATGTGCGCACACAAGCCAGCTTGTGGAGCATGGATGGCCCTGGCATTGCAACGGCATTACACAAGCAAGCCTTCCGAGAATGGACAGTAGCCAGCATCGTGCTGCCTGCGGAACGCAAAGTTGGGCTGGACCTCTTTGGAACACCACCCCTGCATCAAGCGTGGGCTTTGAAGGCCACCTGGGGAGATAAGCGGGAGGTTTTTTACCGCACACTTCAGCAAGAAGGATGGGGGAGTCCCTCTTTCACCTCCAACTCCTACTCGGGCACCATTGTTAGTCTGCAAACGCGCGGCTTCGTCCTGGAGCCCTGCCCAATGCTGTGTATTGTGTCCCCTTCCAGCCGGTGAGGAAGGAGATGGGGTCGCCCAGTACCTCACCTGCTTGCTAGGGGACACCAGCATTAGGATGCCGCCCAAGAGGGGATCGGCTCAACGCGCTGACCCTGCTTTCGAACACAAGGCCGGCATACTGCGAGCCCCCCGTGGTCTTCACCTCCTACCTGTTCGTACGGGTAAGGCTGCCTCCGAAACTGCGATTGATGTGGACTCTCCGGGAAACAGCCCTGTGCCCGCGGGTAGTAACAGTCCCGACGTGGTAGTTGCTACTGCAGTCGAGGTTCCTACGCCGCAGCAGTCGCCAGCCCAAGGCGAGGCTACCACAAACACGCGCCATGGCGAGCGGTGGGGTACACCATGGCTCCAGCCTCGGGCCGCGAGGGGCTCCATTGCGGCAGCTGTCAGCCCGCCTCCGCCAGCTAGACGGGACGTTTCCCGAACCCCTTGCGGCACCCCAACGCGGGAGAGAGGACCACTGACGAAGGAGCCTGCAACGAAAGAGCCTGCGGTTGTGCCGGCCGCGAGTCCTATTGCTCTGGATGCTTGTGTGACGACTCCCTCTAGTGAAGTTGATCACAGGATCGGAGGGGGTAGCGCCGCCTCGTGTCCACCCCGTAGTGGCGGCAACATTAGGGACCCGCCGCCTGGCGTACGACGTCCACCCAGCGCCCGGACACGGCCCACGCACACAGCATCTCCGGATGGGATTATGACGGTTGAGGCGTCACAGCCCCCTTGCGCTAAGTCTCCCACGGACTCACTTGGCCTGACGGAACCAAAATCGGATCTCCCTATGCCTCCCCATGGCCTGACGCCCATCCCCGCCAGGCCTGTGCCCGCTGTCCAAGCTCGCAAGGAAAGTCGGCCTCTCGCTTTGGACAAAGACGGCTCTCAGCAGCTGGAACCACCAAAAGCCAAGCCTCGAGGGCCTAGCGAGCCCAGCGGCACCCGCGATCCCAGCGTCAGCCTGCGCACCCATCATGCAGAGCAACACAGTCTCGGTCTGTGATCTCATGTGGCGCGCACTTGCAGCGGGACATCACTTTGGTAAGAATGTCAAACCTCGGCCCTACATGACCTGCGTGACTCGCAACACCTCACAACACACTGCCAGCAGCTTCGGGCATATAGGGCCTATGAGGTGTTTTTGAACGGCATACCGAACCAGCTGCAAGACTCGGAGATGCTGATCGGAATCGCTGACACGCTACTGCATCTGCCTGAAACGTTTCCGGCAGCGTATTTGAAGGTTTATGACCCTATCATCACGCAGTGCCTTAGATTGTCGGGGGCATTGCAGCATTTCGACCTTGCTGAAATGTTGGATTGCCCGGTCCCGCAGCTGGACAAAGCAAGGCTTTCGGAGTCCCTGGTGGGGTATGGCTTTCTTACCACAGCGCAGTACATCGCGGATCTTTTCTCTGCGGTGTCGGACTTGCCGAGTGTCATCAATGCCAGTTTTCCTGCAATGCTCAGCTACGCTGACCCAGATTATTGGCTGGGTGCACTTCTGCTCGCATTCGAGTCCCACCAAAAAGGTCCCCTGGAGCGTACGGCAGGGCTGCCCATTGTTATTGGTTTTCCTGAATCTGACAATAAAATTACTGACCTGCAGATCAATGTGCCGCCTGCAGCCATGGTGGCCTTCTTGGCTGGCCGCGCTTATCGGTGTCCCACGTGCCCTACTACCAAATATGTGATGGACGCGCGCAGTGGACTGCCACAAGTCACTGGCCAAGCCTCCCAAGAAGCCTTGCAGGCATGAGCCGCAGCTGCTAAGCACACGGACGTGGAAACGGCCAGGCTTGCCCAGCCCAGCCTGAATACGTTCCTAGGCATCACGCTGCAGGGCACACAGACACTTGGGCAAAGGCACTATCAAGAATTTAGGCCGGACCTCCCCCCTGCCCATTTCCTTGACGCCATCCGGCTTGCTCTTGCGGCCTCGGTGGCCAACCAAAACATTGAACATTTTTGGTCAGTTTTTAACTTGGAATGGCCTGACACTTCTCACAGAATGGCTGTTTTTCTACGGCGAGTGTTGCCCCTAGAGTGCTTGCTCTCCTCGCCCTGTGCTGCGCCTGTGGAAGCGAACACTGCAGCAACCTCGCCGGAGGTCGTCAGCATCTCTTCCGAAACTAACGAAGGCTCTCCCTGCCCGATGGATGACATGTCAGACGCGGAGGACGAACCCGAGGCACAGGTGAATGATTGGCGCTTCTCGGAGCTGCGAACCACTGACCTTGCAGCTTTGCGAGAAGTGGATGTCTCCGCCCCTTTCCGGCTGCCAGTCATCTTTGATGCGCATTGGAAAGGGATCAGCACCACACCCACCAAGCATGGGCCCCAACGTCCCCAAAATGCGTGGTATGACGCAGCCACTGCTCATTGGGCTGCCATTAAGGGGCTCATGCGAGCCAAACATCCAACCAAGCAGCGACTCAACAGCTTCTGGTTTAGGATGTACTGTCATGGCACCCCCAAGGACCCTGATCCTTCGGCCCTGCGTGCTGCAGTTACCTCCTTCCCCTTTCAGTATAAGGACGAAGGTGTTGTGCAGTACAGGCAAATCCAGGAAGCTGTCCGGGTGATGTGGCTCGCGGCCCAAACCTCAATGACAAGATACATGCGTATCCCCATTCCGGACGGCATCCCTGAGTGGGGGGTTGATGAGCAAGAGCTGCCTCCAATGCAGGTCATGCCCAGCCGTACCGCAGATGCAAAGGAGCAAAAGATGACCGAAGGTGGCAAGTCCACTCATAGAAAGACAGGGAAGCGTTCCCATACCACCTCAGCTGGCCATCGCTCCCGGCGTCCGGACTGGGATGGCTCCTGGCAATAGACAGCAAACTGTCATCTGAGGGCTCCTACTGACGCCATGCGAACGCACCATTGAGTCCTTTCATGGCATGCTGCCTAGCGTGATGTGAGCCCTCACATCTCCTCGCCGATACATGCCGCAAGACTACCTCGGGATATTCTTGGTTTGGCAACCCTCTCGTGGTCTATGCCACGGATTGGATCGTGCTTGTCTTTTGTGTGCTTACAGCTTGCAGCTGTGAACACCCTTCTGGGTCGGCCCCGCGGTGTGCCTGTGGGAACGGGGGGCCTTTCTTTCGTGGTTGCTCCACTGGCCATCTGCCACGGACTACCCTGGACCGGTCCTGCCTGGATGTTCCAGCTTTGTCATCGGTAAAACGGCCAATCTTCCTTTCCTCTGCCCCCTCTAGGTGGGCAGGTTGCCTGCTTCTATGTGCTACGACCGTGTGTGAACCCCTCGGACTTGAGTGTTGACCATCTCTCGTCTGGACGGTGACACCCCCTTGTCGTACAACGGCGTCATGCCAATTGGGAGAGACCAGCTAGGGGATGCTGCTTCTGGGTTGTGGACACTTCTACGCGGAGATCAGGTTTCCACTTCCCTGGCAATGTGCCATCGAGCACCTGTGGACAACCTGGCCTTCACGAGAGCCATTCTCGCCTGTGCTTGGGTTGCTGCGGGGTTCCCTGCCTGCTTGGGTGTATATCTCTGCTTGCGTCAAAGCAGCCATACATGACTACCTCCCCATCGGTAGGTGGCCAAGCGTGATGTGAGCCCTCACATCTCCTCGCCGACGTCTGTCGGTTTGGGCATGGAGGGTCTGATTCTGGTTATTGAACCCTCAACCCTCACCGGCCAAGGAGATAGTTGCTTGGCCTTGAGTGCGAAGTTTCGACTGGGGGACTCTCCCGCTTCCTGCGGGGCAGGTGGGGTCCCCGCCTGCTTGGGTTTACCTGATGGCTCTGATTGGAACGAAGCAGTCAAGCCTGCTTTGGCCGTCGGACGAGACTCTTGTGAGTCAAAAGAACGTTGCGCCTTGTGCTCGGAGAGGCTCCACTGGCTGACCACCATGGAGTGCTCTGGGCTGGTCCTACCCTTTGTTCTTGCCGTTAAGTCCCCACTGGCTGACCACCATGGGGCAACTTTATACTTCGGATCAAGAAGGTTGACACCTGCAACGTCCCGTGCCAAGGCACGACTATGCCCCACCTGTGATGGCGGACTTGTGAACCTTCTCGTGAACGGCCTTGGCTGGTGCTGAATGTATTCGCATCGGTGGCTGCATGATGGTGGTTTTGTGAATCTGGCAACGTCGCATTTTGCGACGCACCTGCGCACTCGGTGCTACATGTGTGCTCCCGGCCTCTTCGACGATTTCGAGTACTGAGTGCACAGGGTGACCTAGCAGTTCGGCGCGCTGGCTGTGGACACTTCTACGTGGAGATTATGCACCCGCTGACTTGGCAGGGAGCCATTCCCCACTTGTAGAACAACCTGGCCCTCTGGAGACTCTAGAGGGTCACCCTCGTCTGAGCTTGGCCTGCGGCAGGGCAAGTGGGCTCCCGCCCGCGTGGATGTTACCTGAAGGCTCTGATTGGACCAAAGTAGCAATACCATGGAGATCCTTGCACTTCGGCACCAATGTGATGTGAGCCCTCCCATCTCCTTACCGACGTACCTCGCGGGTTTGGGTTTGGAGGGACCTGATGCGTGCCGATGCGCAGGCCAGCGCCAAGGTTGCGTGGCCTTGTGTGAGATGCCTGGACTGGGAGGTTCCTCGTTGTTATTATAAACCCTGTGGCGTTAAGGGTTTGGTAACTCGCTGTGGACTCTCCCCGTGGAATCGGTAGCTGCAGCTACTCTCGCCCCCCTCTGGCCGTGCGCGGGCACCTCTCTGGGTGGGCACTTGTACGCCAGGTTGACTGAGAACCCTGTGCTCGGAGCCACTCCACTGGCTGACCACCATGGAGTGCCCTGGGCCGGTCCTGCTTTGATTGTTCTTGCTGTTAAGTCCCCACTGGCTGACCTCCATGGGGCATATGCCCCCTGTGCCGGGCGCGGACACCTCTCTGGGTGGGCACTTGTACGCCAAGGTGAATGGAGCACCCAGAGCTCGGAGCTACTCCACTGGCTGACCACCATGGAGTGCCCTGGGCCGGTCTTGCCTTGATTGTTCTTGCTGTTAAGTCCCCACTGGCTGACCACCATGGGGCATATGCACATCTTTCATCCCCCCTAGGGAGTCTGACTTGCAACATCCTTTCGCCATTGAGTGTCGGTTGTCTGTCCTTGACAACGAGTACGTGATCCGAACCTCTTCTGATGACCTCGGTTTGAATAACCGCTGTCGCACCAGTGGCTACATGATGGTGGTTTTGAGAATCTGGCAATGTCGCAATTTGCGATTCCCCCACAAGCTCTGTGCTTCCTTGTGAACCGGGACTTCATTGGCGACTTCGAGTACTGAGTCCGTGGGGTATCTAGTAGTTCAGCGCGATTGCTCGCTTTGTTTCTTTGGTGTCTGTTTGCTTGGTGGTTGCTTGGTGTGTCTGGCGGATTGTGTGCGCTGACTTTGTTTCACCCTTTACGTCGAGCCCAACAAGACCGGCCTACTATGCTACTGATGTAGTAAAGAGGCGTCAGTCCAAAAAAAAAAAGCCGTCAGGTAGCATCCAGGCAAGCGGAAAGCCAGCCTGCCCTGCCACAGGCCAAGCATAGGCGATGATGGCCCTTTTGAAGGCCAGGTTGCTCCAGTGGGTGTATATTCTTCAGACATAAGTGCCCGCAACCTGGAACAAGCAGCACCACTGCGTTGGCCTCTCCAGAGTCGTCCTTCGGCAAGATACCACAAAGGAAGGATCGCGTTGCCGTAACTCACTTTTAAGTCAAGCGTTGTCTTGTCTGGCTGACCACCATGGGGCAAATGCACGTCTTTCCTCTTCTTGGAAAGTTTGACCTGTCACACACCTCTGCCACTGCGGGTTTTTTTCTGTCCTAAACAGGCTGCGGGCACTTCTATGTGGGAATAGGCACCTACTGCCCTGGCCTGGAGATATCGAATACCTGTGGAATAACTTGGCCTTCAAAAGGGTCATCGTTGTCTGTGCTTGGCTTGTGGCAGAACAGGCAGGATCTTCGCCCGCCTGGATGCTACTTAATAGCATTGCCTGGATGAAAGCTGTGTATACCACGGAGATCTTAGCGCTCTTGCAGCTTATTGGCTTGGACTATGGAGGGACCGTTGCCTGCCAGATTGCGGTCCCCGAAACCCCGGCGAGCTTTCGGGCTTGCGTGTGTGGCCTCCGCTTTGGCTGTCTGCTAAGACTGTGCTTGTGCGCGGACATCTATCTGGGTGGGCGCAGCTTCCGCTCGGAGCTGCTCCACTGGCTAACCACCATGGAGTGCCCTGGGGTCGGTCTTGCCTTGATTGTTCTTTCTGTTAAGTCTCCACTGGCTGACCACCATGGGGCATGCGCACGTCTTTCCTCTTTGGGGAGTCTACCTGTACCATCCCTTTGCTAATGCGGGTGATTTTGAAGATCTGGCAGTGTTGCAATTTGCGACTTCCCGCATGCTCAGTGCTGTATGATTGCACCGGAACTTCAACGACGACTTCGAGTGCTGAGTGCGTGGGGTTTCCTAGTAGTTCGGCGCCTCTGCTTGGTTTGTTGCTTCTGTTTTCTTGTTTTTTGGGTGGTTGCGTGGTGTTCTTGGTGGTTTGCGCGCGCTGACTTTGTTTCACCCGGTTACGTCAAGCCCAACAAGACCGGCCTACTGTGCTACTGATGTACTGCCTGGCTTCCAGTTGCCTGCTTGCTTGCTTTGGAAGATTGGAGTCCCGGTCTGTCGCCTTGACTCCAAGGTCGCCCTGCAGGCTAACCTGCTCTTGGATCGCCTCTCGCGCCGCCAAGCTGCTCTGCTGTTTGCCATTGTGCCCCCACCGGAAGGCGAGTCCGATGACCTGGGAACCTTTGTGCTACGGGCCATCCGTACATGCTTGCAGGTCCAGCTGCCCTTCTGTGTTGGAATGCCTTCTCGGAGTCGGCGTTGGGCGTCGTCGGAGTGGTGGCTGCACCTCCGTGCCTGCTGTGGCTGCTTTGAGGTGGACATGTGTATGGGGCGCGGAACGCACGTTGTCTGTGACCTTTCTGCACAATGTGCCGGCCTTCGCGTCTTTGTCACGCCGCTGTGATGACTTCCATACTCACTTGCCTTGGTCGCAGGATGAACCGCCTGCCTCAAGTGACTCGATTCCTGCCCTCTGGGTTCTGTGATGCGTTTGCTGAGGTCGCCCTGCCCTTTTGCATTCCGCGATCGCTGACCTGCCTCTGCGCGTCGCCAGTGCAGCCACTGAAGGTTCCTTTCGCCCTAGCAAATTCCCGCCCTTAGTGCCGGAATTTCGAGCTGTCTACCGGATTCGTGTGCCCTTGAGATGCCCGCGAAAGTGCCCCCTGACGGGTTGCCTGGCTTTCCTCATGTTGCCTCGGGTTCGGTCCTGCTTTCCGGGGGCCGAGCCCTCTCTGCCGCTGTTCATCAGTTGCGAGGAGGGGAAGCGCCCGAACAGCAAAGGAAGGAACTGCAGCAACCAGATGTGTTATGCCCAGGAGAGCATTCAGCCATGGTTGAACCAAGCCGGGTCGTGTATTATGCTTTGCCCTGGAACGTGCAAGGGTTTGTGGACGCTGCGCTTCAGTGTAAACATCCCTGTGACACCTTTGTGTGCAGTGACACTGCCATCAAAGAAACTGTTGACTGGATTGCATCTTCTTCACCCGGTGAGGTTTGTGCGCTTAGAGCTGGCCAACTTAAGCGCTTTCTCCACTTGGCTTCCGGGTTGGCTAAGGAAGAGAAGGCCCTTCATGCCTCTCTGCATCCAGAGGTGCGAGCGGTCCTAAGGGGGAAGAGAGTACTCCTTTTTCAGGCTTTGCTCCATGAGGCGGGGATACAAGATAAGCACTTAGTGAAGGAGATGCTTAACGGATTCAGCCTCGTTGGGGAGGTCCCAGCCTCGGGCCAATTCCCACCTTTGTACACTCCTGCATCCATTTCGCCAGAAGAGCTGCGTCTGCTTGCGCCCTGGGTGCGCGGTAGGCTGAACGCTCAACGAGGTGGCCGTGATGTGCAGGTGGAGCAATCGGTAGCAGATGAAGCAAGTCTGCAAGCCTCGGATGGCTCTGGTTGGTTGCTAGGGCCCTTCTCGGAGGAGGAACTTGATCGATTCTTTCCTGATGGTTGGGTGCCATCCCGCAGGTTTGGCATTGATCAGGGGAAGAAAGTCCGAGGTATTGACGGCCTCAGTGCCTCGATGGTTAACTCTTCTTGTGGAACCAATGATAAGCTCACTCTTCAAGATATCGACGTCATCGTTGATATTGCCCGTGCGTTTGGTCATGCAGTTGCCCGTTTTGCGCCAACCTCCAGGCAAGGGATTTCGGGCCGGGCGATGGATTTGAAGAGTGCTTATAAGCAACTTGCGATTGACCCTGCAGGAGCCCTGGATGAAGGGTGCCCTCCTGGCAGATCTTTTCCACCAACTCCAGAATGGCGGCAACTCGACCCTCCTTGTTCGCTACGCGAAGAAGGCCACGACACGCTTCATTCAAGTCAAGCTGTACTCCAAGAATGGTAAAGAGCTTTGCAAAAGGAAGTGCTTTGTGTTCATCATTCGCCACAGACCACCCAAGCAACTGCATCACAGCCAAAGCAAGCTCATGCGACGTCTCCACCAAACAGTCCAGCTCCAGATGACAAAAGTCATCGTAAAAATTGGACACCACTAATCGGAAGACTTTGACCAGGATCTGCCTTACACCTTTCGCCACTCTGTTGAAGGCTCCAACCGCGTGAATGGAGCCAAAAGGCAGTGTAGTGAATCTGTAGTACTCAAATCTTTCTAGCTTCGGGTTCCACACAGCCAGGATGGCTGCCCATCCATGAGGCCAAGCTCCGAGGCAGGATGATGTATGCTTCTTCACACACGTTTGGGAGAGTGGCAGTGCTGGCAACCAGGGTGCTCTCACGCAAGCTGGCGATTGGTGGTCCCGTAAAACTGACTCGGAAGGAGATTGATGTCATCCGGGGTGCTGCGGACCTACTAGCTCGCTCAGAAGCCCGTGAAGTGTGTTTCCTTCAACCAGAGTGCCCGGTGTTGGTCTTCACAGACGGCGCGTGCGAATCCAAGAGTCTCTTGACTACGCATGGTGCAGTACTCATTGATCCCCTGCAGCAAGTCAAGAAGTTTTTCGGTGAACCTGTCCCTGAACCTCTACTAGATCGATGGAGGCAAGGGGGAAAGACGCAGTTGGTAGGCCAAGCAGAAGCACTGCCGGTCCTGGCTGCAAAAACTTTGTGGCGCCTCCTTGCTGGTACATCGGAAAGTGCTATGGTTCTTGGATAATGAATCTGCCAAGGCTGCATTCGCTAGTGGCTCTTCTGCGGTGGATGATACCTTTGAAATTGTGAGCCACTCCCTTGTGCTGGACCAAGAGCTCAAGGCTTACAATTGGTACTCAAGAGTGCCGTCGTGTGCAAACATCAGTGACGCTGCCTCTAGGTTGGCCTTCGAGCAGTATGATGATTCATTCAGGCGTGAACACTTGGACTGGACGTGTGAACCTCTGGCATCCCTCTTGGAGGGAAGGGATGCGATCGCCCAGCATGTGAAAGGGTTGTAGTCGCCTGGGGCGATCGGGAGCTTGGTGCTCGTCCTAACCTTCTCACTTCGGTTGGACCGAAGCGAGATGCTTCGGGTTTTTTGGTTCCCGTGTGTTTTCCCACAAGTGAATCATGCACCGCTGTTTGCATTAAGCCTAAACAAGCCTTGCGCAGCTGGAGCATCTCCGGCTCACAGCTGGCCTTGACCTAACCCCTAGGTGGGGCCTTCTGCTTTTCGGTCAAGGCCTTCTACGCTCTTAGTGCTTTCTAGAGCCTCCAGGCCTCGTAATCCGGGTGTTTGTAGCCTGCACACCCTGCCATGGCCTACCGCGCGAACATGCCCATCCGCACAGAGGTTCGCAGCTCTTCAGATGGCGGACGCTGCGACTACGTCCTCACGTGGGATGATCTGGTCTACTTGCATTTGAACAGACTGGCCCTATTTGCACAACCTGCCCAAGATGACTACGCCACGCCTTGTCCTGGCTACGAACCAGGCCCAGCGGATACCACCCCGCCGGTCCGCTTCAGGGCCCGCACTGCGCCCACTACCGCACGCCTGAACCAGCGATGCACACTCCTCTTGGAGCCTCTGGTTTGCCTACTACAATGGATGCACCTATGGGCCCTACCGAGCCCCTACGAGACCTACTCCTCTTGGAGCCTTCAGCTCGACTTCCGCAATGGATGCGCTTATGGGTCCCGCCGGGCCCCCCTTTGAAGCTAAGCGTGACACTCCTCTTCTACAGCCAATGACTTCATGCCTTCAAAGCCCAACGAGCCTCACGACCTGGTGCACATCAGGTCCCTGCTCGTTTATATGCACAATCACCTGGCCTGCCAAGACGCAATGGGCCGCACTCTGATGCAGGCAGAGGAATCCAGACGCCTGGAGCTGCAAGCGGTCTCTGCCCAACTGCAGGAAATACGCACCAGCCTAGCCTTCGTCCAGCAGGCCTACACCGATCTCAGGCTTGAGCTCGACAGCATCGCAGCCGACTTTCTGGCCTATCGCATTCGCGCAGAAGCGGAGATGGCAAGCCTTAGGGAAGCCTTGGGGCCCATGCCCTCCCAAATCAATACCCTCAAGCGTATTGCAATACTGCCCTACAATGCACACCTTCAGGCCCTGCGTACCTTTCAGGTCCCGGCAAACAGGTGGGAAGAGGCAAATCCCCATGCCCTGTTGCGTAGAGAGCTTCTACACCTAGAGGACCGCCTCCTTCGCCTAGAAGCTGCCCAGCCCCCGGTGTGGTTCTGATACCTCACGCAGTTATCGGCTCTTGGCGTTTCTTAGGGACCCCTTTTGGCTAGCTTTGTTGTGTCACTTCGGGCCCATGCCTCCTCAGCCTAAAAGCCCAGCTTTCCAACCCTGCCCCTGGAATGTCCAGGATTGGAGTGGCACCGAGGACAGCAGTGACACATGCCCAGACGCCACAGCGTCCTCAGCGCAAGAGCCCTTCGCACACAGCTTCGCTCTTGCACAGGTCAGGCTGCCTCACCAGGTCAGACAGCCTACGACAGCGCCCACGATGCCCCAGCCTATTAATAGCCCTAACCCGCCTGCCGACCCTAATACGCCCATACCCTGGCCTAAGCCTAAGCCTCCGCCGCCACAGCGCCTGCTGTCTAATGCTGGCTCCATACTGCCCCCGCTGCCCGCTGGCCCCAGATTGGCACAGCACCAATTCTTCGCCTTCCCTATACAAACTTCTGCTCCCGCTATCAAAACCGCACATGCCGCCGACAGTGTGCCTTACACATGTCGGCACTGCAACGCGCCCATGCCCACGTGTTCGCCCTACATGGTCTACCCGCACAGGCGCTCATGCCCCAGGTTGCACGGGCCAGACATCTTTTCAGCCTCAGCAACATACTGGCCTGCATCTGGGCTCACATTAGCCCACAAGATCGCCGCTCATTTCACGTCATTGACTGGTGGTCTGCCGCCGATGCCCGCTGGTACTTGGCAGGCCTGCCAATGCCTGACTCAGATGACTACTCCGACCAGGGGTCGTCATCGGGCACTAGCACCGCTGCCTCAGTGGGTGCCTAGCCTATGCCGGTGCTGTGCGTGAGCACCTCTCTGCCCATCCTTTGCACGTGCCTACCGGAACACACGCCACGCTGTTGTGAGCCTCACGCTGCCTGGCCTAGTGCCCCCCCCCTCTGTGCCATTTGTCTCTGGACCCACCCATCCTGCCCCTTGCCTGCAGGTACCTACGCCTTCGAGCTCGGCATCGACTGCATGCACATCCAGGTTGCCGGTTGCTACCTTACTCTGCCTAGTTGCATACTGCCTTGAGAGTTGCTAACCAGTTAGCGTTCACGCCTCTTCACTGCCAGGCCAATACGCACTTTATGCCTGCCTCTCTCGTTCGACTTCAAGGCCGGCTGTGCTCTTGCAGTCGTTCGTGAGCATTGTTGCCGCATATGCCCTGTCCTCTGTACACTGACATGCCTGCCTATGCGGTCTCCGCAGCCATACTTTGTTGCTTTCAGCGCCGCTTTCTCAGCTTCAAGCCTCCCCAGATTCTGTGTTTGCCCATTCTCTCGCCCAGAATGGACACGGCCGACATTCAGGGAAAGCTGCTTGCCTACTTCAATCAGCTCAGCCCTGAGGCCCGCGATCGCCTCCTAGCCAGTGCCCCTGCACAGGAGGTACAGCCACAACCCGCCTCGGGTTCAGGCAACGCACAGCCGAGCCAGACAATGCCTACCAAGGCCCCGCCATCCGTGGTCACTGGCAAAGCCCAGGCCCAAACGCCTGATTCGGGCCCAATGCCTAATCCAGCCTCGGATTCTGCCTCGGCTCTGCTCACAGATGAGCTAGCCGCTATGAAGGAGGCCGCCTCCACCCGCCGCGGGCAAAAGGCCAAAGCCCTCTCGCGCAAAGACTGGGATTTCATTGACCCAGCCCAGAAGCTATCCTGGTCGCAAGACCAGATCCTCCTACTGGTTCACTCTGGAAGAAGAGCCAGCCCAGGGGCAGCCAGCCCAGCCCAAGGGTCCTTCCCCATGCCCACAGCCAGCACACCCGCCTCAGCAGGCCCAAGATCCCCTTCAGCCGCCGGGAACCAAAGCCCCACCGCCACCTATGCCACAAGAGCCAGAACCAGCCCAAAAGAAGATCACGTGCTCGGTCTTCGGAGCGGACGGCTGGATTCTCAGAAAGGACCAAAGAGGCAGGGTGCACATCACCGAAGCCGACTACGCCAGCCTAATTGCCCATGCCGACCAGGGCGACCCCCGAGCCCAGGAAGTGCGCTCCATGGGGTTCAACATATGGGCCCCGCAGTTTGTTGCGGGCCCTGTGGTGCCTTTCTCTATCATCAGCCCTCCGCCGGCACAGCCACAGCCGGCCCCAGCCCAGGAAGCCCACACCACGCCTCCCACTGCCCAAGAGCGGGCCGACACCCAAGACGCCCAGCCCCAGGACGACTTCACAGACTTGCTTGGCCTGGGGCAAGATTCCTCGGATCGAGGGCTCCGCAACCCCTTCCCGAACCCACATCGCCCAGGAGGTGACTTCCGGCCCAAAGCAACCAGCGCCAGGTCCATGCCCTGCCCACACCTGTCCATCACGCCCAATGCCGACAGACGCTACCGAGGCACGCTCATCATGCCTAGTGTCTGCCTACAAGCTTTTCGGCTCAACAGTGACTGTGTGTGGGTGTGTGTGTGTGTTGGTGCGCGCTGTTTGTGGCTGTGAACGGGCTGTGCTTCAACGTGGCCCCGCTTCTAACCAGGCTCCCCTTCGACGCTGTAGTGCAACATCTTCGCCATGGCCATGACTCGATTTGTCCTCTTCATGCTGCTTGGATGGTACCTCGTGCCACATGTACTGGCAGGGAAGCGAGGCACATCCGGAACTCCCCACAGGAATCCGAACCAGCAGAATCTCCCGACGCAGCGTGGCACCAGCTCCCATGGCGATGCGGGGCAGGCTGCTTCCTCCTCCTCCGGTGCTACCAATTCCAGGCGCGCACAGAGTTCGGGCGCCCCAGGGACTGGCAATGCAACTACACCCCCTGACCTACCATGGATGGTGGATAAGCACGCATGTGCGGAGTATCAAACCTGGGCCAGGCGTGTCCGTCTTTTGGAAAGAGGAATGCCCCAGGACATGGGCATTGAGGCCTTTGATGTCCTCTATAGGTATTATACCTCCACTGGACTCACCGCGGAGAAGATAGCTGAGGCAATTGAGGTCGGGCTACGCCAAGCTGATGTCGAAAGAGCGCCCCTTGGACAACAAGACCTTTACCAATGGGCCTATGCTCGACTGACGCAGCTTGGTGACGCAACCCTGCCACCGCTTACTACTGACACTGGCGGCCATACCTCATCAAGCTCGGGCCAGGGCCGGGGTGGCAGCCACGTGCAAAGCTCGGGTCCCACGGATTCACTGTACTCTGGGTATGAAACCTTGACCTCGGACACGCACTCATCAACCGAACGCATGATAGATGGAGAATTGTGGGTTCGAGTGGAGGGCGTTTGGTGCAGGGCCTACGAAAGAATCAGTGATCCCATTGATACAAGCAGGGCGCCGCTCATACGCTCGAGCTTTGGATTACACTACTCTACGCCATCCACAGCGCAGCCAGCCCCTGCTACACCTCCGCGGGAAGGCCGCCTCTGCAGAACTCTCCGGGAAGCCTATGCCTCGCCTGATGCCGAGATGGGAAACGGGTCTTTGCCGTCCAACCTGAGTACACTTGATAGACCTGCAACTGGCTCCTCCCCTGGGGTGCCAGTATCTGGCCCCACGGTGCCATCCCCAGCGCTACAGTCCCATGCTGCGGTTGGCAGCCCTGACAGCGCTAACAATGGACACCCCAGTACAGACATAGCTGGCCCTGATGCGGAGACTGATGGTTCGTGCAACGCTGCTGTTGGGACTACCTCTTTGGTATCCTGTCAGGCACCTACGGTGAGCTTTCCGCGCCCGGATGAGGCAACCCTTGAAGAGGCATGCACTTCCCTGTATCTTGATCTGCTACAAGCACATGAGAGAGATCCACTGGCACCGTTCCTGTTGCTGCTTCGATTCCTTCCAATCGAGGCTATCTTCGACGCAGTGCTGGCCCAATGCACTACGGAAAGGCAAAGAATCATGGTCACGAACAACATTCTGAGGCTGTGGCACCTGGCCAGCACTGATCTACCGAATGACTCGGTCTTGGCTCGTCCTCGACGAGGTGCAGCTTCTGTCTCCTCACAGGACACAGGTGGGAGCTTCCCTCTTTCATTTACTTGTATATTGCAAGTGTTCCACTGTTTCTTGCATGAACATGTGCACTGGCAGGGGTTGTGGCGCAGGCCTCTGACTCTTAGGAGGTGCCGTGCCTACTTCTTCTCTCTCCCAAACAGACCTCCCCTAACGCGTAACCAGCTCCCAGGCCCGCTCGATACGGGCGCTACTACCGGATGTGATGCTGAGCCGCTGTTAGCGAAGGTTTCTCCACTCCTGGGTTGCCCCTCCTTGGGCCCCAGTGTTGTGTTTTTGATTCATGGGGGAGGGCCCTCCTCTCAGCCTAGTGCTGATATTGGCAGATCTCGATGCCTTTGGGCAGGAGCAACACCGAACTCTCTCCGCCTCGCAACAGCGGTTGATCATTGCTCACTGCATGGCGTGTACCAGAGCACTTCCGTGTACGTGTGCCGCAGCATTACCGTCATCCCCAATAACAGGTGGTTTAATAATAGCAGTCCCAAAATCCCCCACTGATAGCCTGTCTACCGTCGGACATTGTCTCCCCCCTAAACTGCCCGAGGTCAACGGACTGAGTTGGTTGTACGAGTCTCTTGCCACACACCTTTGCAATGATCTAGGCCTGATTTCTCTCCATGACACTGCTCGTGTTGGCCCTAAGGTCCGAAGCGCTCCGACTGACACGTGGCCTCGCACCCCTGTGGGCGAACAGGACACCTTTTGCTGGGCACTAACTCCAGAATCCCTAGGGCGCCCTGAGCCTGAACCTTTGCAGGAGGTAGATCTAAGCATCACGACATGGCCGTGTGCTCTTATGTGTGACCTCCACTATGGTGAGCATACCGCGCCTCGTGGCTATAGGGATCACAGCAAGCGCCCAGATACGCCTAGCAGTACCCGACCATGGCTTCCTCAGATAGCGAGGACTCGTTACTGGGCATGCTATTCGACTCCCAGGGCAACCCAGTCAGGCCAGAAGGCCGCTCGCGCAGCCGTCGCAGACGAAGCAGAGGAGCCAGCTCATCTCGAAGGGATAGCGGCTCTGTGCCTGCCCCATCGACCCCAGTGGCCAACAGGGGAGATGCTGGGCCCCCTCCGCCTACACCGACCTCCACGAGCCCGACCGCTACTGCCTCTGCCGTGGATCGCACTGCCCCCCCCAGGCCAGGGGGACCACCCCCCCCGAGGGCAGCGACGCGAATGTCCCCTGACCCGGCGTCGACAAGGACTGATGGAGAATCTACAGCCTCTTCGCCAAGAACACGCACTGGGCCACCGACGACAGATAGGCCACAGGCAGGTTTTCTCCAGTCCAGTGGAGTGTACAGGTCCTGGCACCTGCTACCAGGACCGGTGGTGCAGTTTATCTCCCCCTCCTGGGAGCCACATCTTGGCCCCAGGTCCACGCAGACGTGGGTGTTTGTGCCGGGTCCGGAAATGCAGTCAACTCCTGCTCCACCCACGGTCGCTGCGGCTGACCCACTGCACTTTCCCTGAGGTGTATGTGCCAACCTGGGCATTGCTTGCTGGTGAAAATGAAGCACCTCTGCTAAGAGCGAGTGCCTGCTGCATGTGTCATGGTGTTGTGGGGTCCGGCGTGCAGTACTGGCTTGTACACTGCACTGCGTGTCAGGATCGAGCCTCCCCGAGTGGTGTGCGGAACCCTACTGCTCAGCACACTGCTCTCATCACCCATGCTTCCAGTGCGGCTCTTGAGTTCGTCACTCCTGCTACCATGCATGTAATCACTTTGTCCCTGGGTGGCATCCCTGCCCCAGGTTGGTCGTCTACACCTCTGGCCCGACTCTCCGCCTTTCCCAAGACGACACGGACCTGGACCACAGGACCGACTGTTCTCAGATGTTGCTTGTTTAGTGCGCGACAGTCCTTCTGGCAGCGGTGTGTGCACAAGCCTGCTCAGCCACGGCAAGCCTTACTGTCCTGGCCATGCTGCGCATTGGGCTCCACCTCTGCCTTCTTAGTGAGACCCTGTGCCTGCCAGCCCCTCCCTCAAGGTTTACAACCACCCTTACGCTCCTTGGGTGTTCAGGGCGTTGGGGTTGAAGTACCTGAATTTCGGTCCACCCCTCGGGTTTGGTGTGGCTTCCCACCCTTGATTAGTCCATATGGCCGATCAATGGATGCCCCCTTGGTGACAATGGAAACGAATCCTGGAGGGGCCAATGACGCCAGCAGACGACCACCGAGATCTCGTAAGAAGGCTGACGGAACCAGGCGACGGACTCAGGGTGAAAAGGAGGCTAGATCGCAGCGGCCTGACAAGCGGGCCAGAGCTGCAGCAGCGGCAGCTGCAAAGGGCAAAGCCAAGGCCAAGCAGCAAGCTGGACGCTATTCTGGCACCTGGGAGGCGCTGCCCACCACGCCCCAGGAGTGGCAATGGAGCGAGCATTGGAACACCACATGGTCTAGCTGGAATTGGAGACAGTCCAGTACCCTGGATGAACAGGAGGATGGTCAGAGCTTTGACTGGATCGCTGACCCCAACGTCGACACGGCTCAGCACTCCTCCTCTACTGACCATGACGATGAAGGTGCTGCTCCCTTGCAGGGTCCCTCGACCGCAAGATCCTCACGGGATGATGCTGTTACTTCCAGGCCCTGGCATTTGGAGGGACGACACGGGGATGGGCGGGCATCCACGGACCCCGCCAACCTAGACCACTCTCTACAAGGTCTGCCGTTGGAAACACGGTCGATCTTTAAGGCCGAGGATGCCGAGCCAGCCCTGGATGACTGGGCAGCCGAAGTGCAGGCAACCGCCACTGTCGTCTCATCTGAAGATGAGCTCTGGAGCGAAACGCCACCGGGTAGACAGTCGGACCGGCGCGTGGAGGCGCTCACACCCAGAAGATCCATGGATGATAACTCATCTGGTGTCAGTTCCCCTGAACTGTTGGCTGAGGATGCTGCCCGAAGGGTCCGTGACACCTTGGCCACTCTTCCGGGGGGCATTCGTAGAGCCCTTGGGCAACCGGAACCGGGCATATCCCACACCGGATTGCATCCGCCTGCACACACGGGACCATCCTCATCCTCTGGACATGTGCACGAAGAGACCTCCACTCAGCCACCTCCACGCCCAGCTGGACAAGGCAAGGTGAGGTGCGCTCTAGAGGGCCTGGTGGATTGGCCTTCCGCCCAAGGAGGGAAACTGTTTCGAGGGCCCTCACGGCGATCCTTCGCCATGACGTCGATGGGGCGAATCTCCTACGGGCAGATGGCTTCCTTCCGCTTCATGCTCTCCTACGTTTACCCACAGCCAAGAGGCATAGCCTAACGCTCGACGAGATAGTCACTGAGTGCTCTGTCAACGAGAAGAACAGATTTCAGCTCAGTGACGACGGTAAGGCGATCAGAGCAGTCCAGGGACACAGTATCAAAGTCCAACCCGACCTTTTGATGTCGATGTTGGCGGCGGCGGACATGCCGTCCCTGCTGCTGCATGGTACGGCACGCAAGCACTACACCGGAATCTATAATGCTGGCCTAAAGGCTGGGGGTGTGTGGGGCTCTTCCTACCGACAACACATCCACCTGACCACGGCTTTCCCCGGCCAACGCATGATTTCAGGCATGCGTGAAGACTGCGAACTGGCACTGCATATAGATGGCAAGCTCGCCTTCGAAGCTGGCATTGTATTCTATAGAAGCGCCAATGGTGTAATCCTGACGGAAGGACAGGCTGGCACTCTTGTCTGTCTCTTTCTTCGAGGCGTCACATTGCTAGCCCCGAATCATAACAGACTTTTCCTTACCGACAACGGTCTGTTGCCAGCTCCGCTGGTCGTTTTCAGGGAATTTGCCAAGCTAATGCGAGATGGCCCTCAAGATCGCCCAGCTGCATACTCTTCTTCCCAGGGTAGCCGGTCTTCGGCCCCTGGTTGCTCTGAGCATGGTGACAGCCGTAGTGTACAGAATGCACTGGCCCACCCTCAGCCCAAGCGTTCAAAAGGAGCCACCTGCCACTCCCTCGCGCATAGTACCTACATGGCAGACAAGCTCCTCTCTGTTCACAAACCGCTTGCCTTGGCCAGGACTGAGATGACGCCCTGGTGTTGGGGCCTTGGCCTCTGCGCTCTGCTCTGTATGCTCAGATTGCGTGCGACCAGAAGACGCAAGCACTGCTGGCTTACCACCAGAATCATCAAGGGTGTCTATCGTCGCAGACACCACTGGGATGCATCTCCTTCATGCCCATTGCATATAGTCCCAGGCCTTGCGACTAAAACTCCCTTTTGGTCACTAGCACCCTTAGGTGCACACACACACCCCCGAAACAGAGCTCACCCTGATATGAGCTCTTTCATGAGCCGCCCTGGTCCCAATTCCAGGGGAGTCCCCGCATCACATTTATACGTGGTCTCTCATGAAGAGGGTGACTCAAAAGCGAGGGTTGCTAGTGTTCCCATGGCACTAGCTGCAGACAGACCTATCTGCTCCAAAAATCCTCATGACTTGTCGAAGCCTTATGGGTACCACCCCACGCTACACTCTGTAACTTCTGCTCCATGCTCTCACTCTCTCTCTCTCCCTCTTCTCATTCAGGAGATGTTTGCCCGATCGAACATCTCCGCCGACGGCTCGCTATGCTCTAAGTGTGTACGCCACCGGGTTGGCAGTGGTGACAGGAGTCATCGCTACCCTTTGCTGCGCCTTTGGGTATCACTTCTTGTCTTGTTTTCGCTCTTCTCTCCGACCGAGACTGCGTGCACACACCCAAGTGACCACTCCGCAACGTATCAGCCACTTCCTGGAACCTTGTCAGTCCCACCTGAACATGGTGTTCGCAAAAGATCGTTTCTGAGAGCCTGTAGGAGAGCTCTGAGGTTTGGTCAGACTATGTACAAAGGCAGGCCGCTCAGACAAAATCAAGTACCATCGGCAATCACTACCCCGGTGATCAAATCAGGCACCAAGCACGCCTGTAACAAAGGCCTACGCACATTCATGTGGAACTGTGGTGGCCTCGGCGGCGGCCTTTACGAGGAACTAATGGTTACCTGGATAGATCGGATCTTGACATAGCAATCATTCTTGAAACGAGATGGTCTAAGGACCTTGAATACTCCACCGACAAATGGCACATGGTACATTCCGCCCCGAGTGCCAAGGACCACGGCGGTATTTTGGTTGCTGTCAATCAACGCCTCTGTCCCAGCCACAAGTTGCAACTGCAAATGCATATTCCCGGACGTGTACTGCAGATCCGCCTTCCCGCACCAAGGAATGCGCGCAATATCCATGTTCTTGCAGTCTATCAGAAGGCTTGGAACTCACAGGATCCTGACATATATGATAAGCGGCACAAAATATGGAATAGTCTAGACTCTGTTATACGAAGCGTCCCGCAAAGGGACCACCTTCTTCTCACAGGCGATTTCAACACACAACTATACCCACAAGCACCGACTGTGGGCCCGGTCACAGGACCGCTTGCTGCTGACAGAGCTTTAGACGAAACCACCTTCCTTGATATGCTAAGAACACAGTCCATGATTGCCCTCAATACGTGGACAGGCACCTCCAAACGCTCTTGCACCTTTGTGTTTGGTGACTACCGCTCGCAAATCGACTACATCCTTGTTCGAAGAGGCGACGCAAGCCTGCAGGCCCGACGATGTACCACAATTCCGGGTTTCCAAGTGGGTGCCTCTAGAATGGGTGGAGCACATCACCTCCCCCTCGTGGCCCAGCTTCCTCTGAGGCACTGGCAATGTTACCAGACTGACCTTGCTCTGCCCGCTGCCAACCGACAGATTGACCGTGAACAGCTCATTGCCTGCACTAAACCATGCTCATCCTCAGTCAAGGCGCACGGTGCCTCCTCTGATTGCGCTGGCCCAGACCCTGAGCTGCCCAAACTTCATATATACCAGCAGAAAGTTCAAGAGGGACAGTTCCGCAGAGCCCACGAAGACCCATGGGGCTGGTTCCATGCCTATGCGCCCTAAGCCCATGTGGCACACAGGCTTTTCCCTAAGGGATCTGCCCATAACTTTCCGCCTAGCCTGCTCTAGCCTCTCAGCCTTAGCCCATCCTCGGCCTAAGAATTGGGCCTTATTTTGCATCCGCCGCCGGCCCGAACAAGACAAAAAAGGAGGGCATGCCCATTACGCACTCACATTGTCCCATGCGGTTCGACTGCCTTGTTCTAGTGTGTATGCCTACCTGACGCAGGTGCCCACCATCGAGCCCATCGAGATGCAGCCGGAGCCCTGTATACACCGAGAAAAGCCTCCTGCCTGGTTCTTTGCATTGCCCGTACAGGTTTGTGCACAGCTTGACACTTTCGTCCAAGTTTTCACATACATGGAGCGCCTGTCGTCAGCCCACTGTGCGACCCATTCTGGCAGCTTTCACTCAAGCCGCCGGGAACATGCTTCCGAGTCACAAACCGCGTGTCGACTGGAGCCCTACTCCCAGTCGTAAGAAGCCCAGACTGCCTAATAATGAAGATCTAAGGCCTAACCCGCCCTCCCCTGCCTCCCTGCCGGGGTTCGCGACAGATCTCCTTTCAGAGGTTGAGCTCGACCTCGACCCGATCGAGGACTGGGACCCCCCGAATGCTCCCTCGAGCACTGGGCATGATCCCATTGAGGACTGGTCCCCAGACAACGACGCCTCGATGCATTCTCATCCCCGGCAGCAAGCCAACACGCCCAAGTCGGCCTCCGGCTCCTCTCCCTCTTGGGAGGTGCTCAAGGGCCGACATGTCAGTGTCAAACTTGTCCCAGCACCTGCCCAAGCCCGTACCCAAAATGCGCGGAAGGCGCCCGGTGCAGGCTCCGCACAACACAGCCTCACTGCTCATGCCCATATCGGCCTGGCCTCAGCCTCCGTGTAAGTCCCCGCGTTCGGGGCCCTGCCCTAAACACACTGCCCTCACACTTGGAGGCCCAGCCCCTCCTGCATGCCCCAAGAAATTTCAGACATGCTGGCACGCCACGTCTCCACTGCCCAAACCCCCCCCTAAGCCCGCACCTGCCAGTGCCTATATCAACAAGCCTAAGCCCTTGCCGACACTGCCACCGGAGACCCCTAAGCCTGCTAGCTCCCACTCCAGAGCCTGAAGCATCCTCGAGGCGCCAAGAGACAACCATTCAACAACAACGTGCGGGGCCGCCACGCCTTCAAACGATGCTTGCCAAAGAAGATGCCCGCAAACTGGAGTGCAACCGCGTGTGGCTGCTCCTTTTGGACAAGCTAGGGAGCACCAGCTCCCTCTGGACGGAGACGACCCAATCTCTCACTCCTGAAAGACTTCGGGTCCGAGCCATCTCAGCCTACGCAGCCTCCAGCCTCGAAGCCTACCTGTCCAGATGCACAAGATTCCTTGATTTCTTGCAGGCACATAATATAACGTTTTCAACACTCTCCCTGGCGGAGCTAGCCGACTACCTGGATGCCGCTTACGCCTCTCTTGCCCAGGACAGAGACGTGTGCCAGATCTCGCCCAAGACGACCCTCAAAGCCCTGTCTTGGTTGTCGCGCATGGCCCAGGTGCGGCACTTGCTAGAGTTACTCAGCAATCCGCTCATCTCGACATTCAGAATCGACACACAGCCCAGAGATCGCAAGGAAGCCCTGCCCATTCCCATGGCATGCATTGTGTCATGGGAACGCCTAGTGTGCAAACCTTCTACAGGCACCCAAATGGTCCTCCTGCTCGGAGCCTTTTTACTAGCCTACCACGCGTGCCTGCGCTTCGGCGACTTGCAACGCATCCGCCTAAGCAGCCTCAGCCTGACAATGCAAGCCCTCCGGGGAATTTGTTGGACGACCAAGACCTCTAGGTCAGGCCAGCCATTCGCGGTAACCCTGACCGGCCTATCAGGACGAGGCCCCTCGACCTCGTGGTGCCTGGCCTACCTCACACGCCTACACACCTCTTGGCTTGCAACGGAACGTTTCTGGCGCTCCTCATCCGAACCGGATTTCATGCTGCCCATTCTGCCAAATTGGTCCAACCCATCACAAGCGGGGGTTGCATTCCAGTCGCCCATGTCCTACACTCAGGCCCTGCCGGCACTGCGCTCTGCGCTGCAGCTCCGCG
This sequence comes from Symbiodinium natans, assembly GCA_905221605.1. NCBI lineage: Eukaryota > Dinophyceae > Suessiales > Symbiodiniaceae > Symbiodinium > Symbiodinium natans. Next base: position 24,555 of record CAJNDS010001026.1, read on the forward strand.
AAGCAGCCTCGCCAAGCGCCCTCAACGCCCAGGAGGCACTCAACTTCACCCTACACGGCCTCAAAGTGGGGCTCCTTAGCCCAGCCAAGCAATTACGGTTGCACAAGGTCAGCTCCGAACTGTACGGGAGAGACGACACCATTGACAGCCTATGGGTGCAAGCCTCGGTGACACGCAAGGTTTCCACAGGCTGGAGGCCCACACGCCCCATAGCCCGTGGGGGACAAGCCCCCACTGTCGAGCCCAGCTTCCAGGTGCCGCCGGGCCCAGTGCCTAAATCCATGCCTATCAGCCACATGCTCCCCATTATTCCCCGATTCATGTACGCACGTGAGTTTCAGACCCAGGGCGACATCGACGACGACGCCAACGAGCCTCCTTCGCCCTCGCCCTCAGGGTCTGGTGAGGAGCAATCAGCCTCAGAAGATGCCTCCGACGAGTCCACGCTGGATGGAGACTCATACTCCTCCAGTGAAGACGACAGCCCACACAAAGCCCCGCAGGCACGCCACCCCAAAGCCCCCCTGCACCCCGCCACTGCCATCGTCGCCAATGGACACTGGGGGGCAGTCCATCTGGCCCATCCGATCTCAGACACTCACTCGCGCACTGCTTGTGGGATAGTCATGGGGGACGCCGGGGTCATCATGCCTGAGCCTGACCCATCTAGGATGTGCCGCCACAAAGCCTGCCGCCTCGCCCTGGACGCCTTCCAGAGCCTGCCTTCAGAGTAAAACAAGCACGGCCCGCAGTGCAAACATGTTAAGCCGAGCCTACTCTGCCCTCCCCGCAAACCCCCCTGCCTGCCTGCCCAGGTGCTCGCCTACACCGCAGCCGTTCAGATTTTCTCGAGAACGCCGTGAGCCCCCACTCCGTTTTTCCGCGCCATGGACTGCCCGGATGCCTTCCGGGACCTGCTCAAGGAGTGTCGGGTACACGCCTCGCTGTGCAGTGCCATCTCAGATGGCGGCTACCAGTCCATGTCGGACTTCGCTTGGGCTTACACTCCCTGCCTGAAGCAATCACACAAGATCTCGGCCCCGGAGGCCTAGACTCCTCCGTGGAGATCGCCCGCCTACGACGCGCCCTGGACAACTGCCACAAGCAGGTCCAGCGTGCAGATGCCCAAGTGCCCTCGCCAAGCCCAGCCCAATTGCCCACGCCTACCATGCCTTCTCAGCCATCACAATGGATGGAGCACCTGCCACCACGCCTAACCCAGGACATTGTCCAGGATATGGTGGACAAATTCAAAGCCAATTACCCAGGCGAATTGCTAGATCAAGACAGTCTGCCCAGTATCCGCCTACTCAGCCTTGTACACCACAGCCTAAAGCCTGGGGAAAAGATCCGTTGGATCCCTTGGCAATTTCGCCTATCCGCCCGCCAATACCAGGAGCACATGGAAGCCAAGACTGCCAAGCCCCTGCGCACAGAAGCCCAAATCATTGCCTCTGCCTTCTTTGATGAGACCCCAGAAGTGCCCGTAGAGCACATGCGCCTAGCGGCGGCCTGGTTAGACAGGATCCAAACTGTCTTTCGCAAACGCCTGGGCTCTATGCGGAGCCGCACACCTGCACAACCTTAAGGCCCTAGACAAAAAGGTCAAGGAGCTCTGCCTACACCAGCCTGATGCACAGCTAGGCCTAAGAACGCCCACGACCGCCGAGCTCATCTCTGCCGACAGAAAAATCTGGGCCTCGCTGTCCGAACTGGTGGCCCAGTCATGGAGCCTAGATGATGCCTTACATGAGATCACCTCCATCAGGAATGATCTCTCTAGCCTACTGCGACTACGCCCAAAGATGCAGCCCGAAAAAGGCCAGCCCAAGGGCCTAGGCAAGAACGCCGACAGCCCCAACAAGCGCAAAACGCCTAACACCCCCCCCCCCCCTCCCAAAGCAGACAGAGGGGCAGAGAGACCACCCAAGAAGGGGAAGGGGAAAGGGAAGATTACGAACCTCCCATCCAATTGGGTCGCAGTGCACAAGGGACAGCCCATTTGCCGCCGTTATCAAAACGGACAATGCCAACTCAAGGAGTGCAAGGTCGCCCACGTGTGCGCAGTTCGAGGGTGTGCCCAAAAACACCCAGCCAACGAGCACGGCAAGCCCAGGACCTGAAACGGTCCGGGCCTCGCACCCCCAGTGGCGGGCCCGGACCGTCCCCGACAACTGGACCACCACTACCCGACACGCAGAATCCGCAGCCCCCGCCCACGTCGGGAACCTCAGCCTTTCGGACTCCTAGCCCTCAGCCTCCTCGGGACGAGGACCGATCATCGACCAAGCCAACAGCCAACATGCCGTCAGTGCCACTCCGCCTACCGCCCACGCCCCGCACAGCCGTCACGGAGCCAGGTAGCCTACAAACGACAGAGGCCAGACCTCGCACAGCCTATTTCCCGAACATTACCTGGAGACGCCCTGCAGACCTCACACAGATTGCTGTGAGCGAACCCCACAATGATCGGCCCACGCAGACACGCAAGTTACTGGACCTGTTCGTAGGACGGTCAGCGCCCATTTCAGCGGCCGCCAGCCTGCAATCCATACCGCGCTGGGAGCCCATCGACATTGCCATAAATGCCCAACACGACATCCTGCAGGATGCCTTCTTCCATCGCCTCATGCAACTTGCCTGGTCGGGGTCCATCGGCCTCCTTGTGGCCGCACCTCCGTGTCGTGACTACTCCATTCTTAAGCTAGCGCCTGGGGGGCCCCCGCCATGCCGATCTCCAGAGCACATAGACGGCCTGCCATCTAACTCGCCTAAGCTCCGCCAGCAAGCCCTTGAGAGCAAGACAATACACTTGAGATGTCACGAGCTCTGCCGCGCGGTTGCGGCGTCGGGGGGCATCTGGGTTTTAGAGAACCCGCCCACAAGCATGGCCTGGCAAGAGCCCTCCTGCCAACAACTGCTCCAGTCGGCATCAGCTCATGTCGTGCACGTCGCTGCCTGTGCACACGGATGCACGTGGTCCAAAGCCTGGGCGTTTGCCTCCAACAGCCCACACATACGGCCCATACAGTCCTCGTGCAAGCATGCTGCACGGCACGCGTCAATCAGACGCAAAAGGGACCAGGCAGGAAATTTCATTAGCTCGCAAACAGCAGAGTATCCTGCATCTCTAGCGCAAGCCCTTTTGGGCTGCTTTAACTTCCTCTGGCCCCAACCAGGTGGGCCCGCAGAGGCCATGCCTGACTCACCGACTCCTCCGACGCACATGGCATCGAACGGCCCAAGAGCCCCGATATGCGACGGGGCTGGCCTACGCAGTTCCGCGGACTGCGCCACGCCCAGCAACAAAACTAGCCCACTGAGACCCCTATCGGCGGCGCTCCAGAAGTGGTGCTTGGATGGGGACAGATACAAACGCATCACTGCACACCTCGCACAGGGGAAGCCTGAACACCCCATCTCGGAGACAGAGCAACAGGCCCTCATGGAGGAAGTGGCCTTGGCCCTGCACATGCACCCCTCCGTGGCATGCCAGACAGAAGAGGGACAGCCGTTTCGCCTATCGCTGCTTGCCCACCTAGCACAGCTCACAGCCGACATAGACAGCCACCTTCCCTCCATCCTTCAGGAAGGAGTGCCCACCGGCATCTTCGAGCCCATTCCCAGCAGCCATCAGTGGCCCTCCGTTGATGGGGGTCAACCACTGGACACGTGCCTAAAGGAGTGTGACTCCAATTGGAAGAACGAAGCCCAACCCGGCCTACTCCAACAGCTCAGTGATGAGGAGATAGCCCAGGGATGGGTAGCGGAAGTCCACGGAGGCGAAGCCGCCGCACGCCTACGCTGGCCCAAAGGCATAGCCATCGGCAAGCTCAACGTGGTTCAGGCCGACGGCAAGGATCCCAGCATGGTCCTAGACAGCTCAGTTTGCAATGTGAACCCACTTTGCTCCTTGCCTGAACGCGTCTGCTTGCCCACATCTGCAGACGTCAGGGCCTCCTTCAAGCCCAAAGACCCCAAATACGCCTCCCAAGGGGCCGCCCTAGACTTCAAAGCCGCCCATAAGCGTGTCAAGGTCAAGCCCTCGGATCAAGGCCTATTGCTTTTCAGGCACGCCGGACGCCTCTTCGCCTACGTTGTGTGCCATTTTGGCGCACGCTTTTCAGCCTACTGGTGGCAGAGGGTTGGAGCCCTGCTCCTGCGACTGCTACATCATGTCCTAGCCCACGAGCCCCACAAAGCCTGGCTCTACGTTGACGACCTACTGCTATGCCTCCTCAGGCACAAGGCCCCGGAGCAGCTAGCCCTCACAGTGGCCTTCCTCACGGTCATTGGTGCACCAATCAGCTGGAAGAAAGCCGCTTTCGGCGACCAACTTGTTTGGTGCGGTTGGAAGTTCTGCTTCGCCACAGAATCCGTATGCCTAGCCCAGCCGAAACTGGATAAATTACGCGCCCAGCTGCTAAGCCTCCTGGAGCACAAGCGCGTCCCTCGCAAGGAGCTCGAATCCTGCCTCGGCTTACTGATGTGGGCCACCAGCGTAAGTTCTCACTTGCGCTGTTTCGCCGCGCCGCTATGCCTGGGACCCAATACCCCATCCCGCCTCGCAGCTGGTCACAGTTCCTGTGGTGCCTAGACTCCCAGTGCCGAGTCACAAAAGATGCCTCGTTCCTGCAGCTGCCCATCAAAGCCAGGGTAATCGAGGTCAAAGGCAAGCCGGGGTCATCGAAAACGGACATCTGGCCCATCCCAGCTGCAGATAAGACCGTATGGGTGCGCATCGCGGACCCAAATGCACAGGAAATCACTTTGCGCAACGACAGCAAAGCCGCCCTGCACTGGCTCGCCCAATGCTTTACCCACGAATTCCGCATGCCCCTAGCCCAGCCGCCCCTACTGCCATGCCTCTCGGCCGCGGACGCCATGGCAGATGGCTCTCAAGTTGGGATCGGGGGCTGGTTATGCGCATCCAGCCAAACCTTCTGGTTCGCACAGCAGTGGTCCATAACAGAGCTTCGCGCCCACTGGCCTTTCCTCACGAAGGACGCCCAGCAACACATTGCCTGCTTCGAAACAATTGCCCAGTGGGTCCTATTGCAGATGGCCTACGCAGCCACCGGCTGCTCCAACCTTCTCTTTTGCTTGCCCACTCTCAGTGACAACAGCCCCACACAAGCTTCAGTCAATAAGCTGTTTACCACAGCCTTTCCCCTCTGCCTCTTCCTACAGAAGGTAGCCTCCTGGGCCCACGCCAAGGGCCTAAGCCTAGAGGTCGGGCACATACCGGGCGTAAAAAACACGGACGCGGATGATCTCAGCCGAAACCGCCTACAGAAGTTCGCCTGCACGACCAAATCAAAGAGATTCCACGTCCATCTGCAAGACCTGGCACGGTCGGAGCACGAGGTCAGCCTATGGCCCACAGACGCCAACTGGAGCACTGGCCTCGTGCAGGTCTCAGCACATTCAGCCTAGTGCCCGGGTACCAGCCAGACCGCCCGCGGTGGGGGTAGAGAGGCCTAATGCATTCACCGGTCTGCCCTGGGCCCCTGAAGTGGGGGTGTGATGGCCTTACATGCTCGTGGGATCTTGCCCAGCCTCTCCCACGATGCATTTCACTCTCTCGCCCAGAGCAGCACCGCTGAAAACAGGAGAGCGAGTCGTTGGTACCCTAAACCCCTCCCGGTTGGGATATAGGATTAGGGTTTGACTCCTCTCCCCAGCTAGGGTTAGGTCATGCAGTGCTTGTTGGGAGAACGCTTCGGGTTTTTTGGTTCCCGTGTGTTTTCCCACAAGTGAATCATGCACCGCTGTTTGCATTAAGCCTAAACAAGCCTTGCGCAGCTGGAGCATCTCCGGCTCACAGCTGGCCTTGACCTAACCCCTAGGTGGGGCCTTCTGCTTTTCGCCCACCCACCACTGCCCTTACGCACTCAAAGCATATCAGCCAAAAGCCTGGATCCATCCGGATCCCGCCTCCCAAAGTGGAGTAGCCCTCCAGAAATGCCCACTTGCCTCCCAAAGTGGAGTAGCCCCGGTCCCGCCTCGGGACCTCATCATCGCACCTCAACAGGGGGTGTGATGGCCTTACATGCTCGTGGGATCTTGCCCAGCCTCTCCCACGATGCATTTCACTCTCTCGCCCAGAGCAGCACCGCTGAAAACAGGAGAGCGAGTCGTTGGTACCCTAAACCCCTCCCGGTTGGGATATAGGATTAGGGTTTGACTCCTCTCCCCAGCTAGGGTTAGGTCATGCAGTGCTTGTTGGGAGAACTGTGTTTTCCTGATGCTGGGAGATTGCACCTCATTGGAAAAAGATGGGAGTTCGCATGTGCTTCTTGTTGTGCAAGTAGAACCGGGATTCTCATGGGAATGATACTTGCATTTCTACGTTTCGAAGAGTTTGCCAATTTTTACGATAAGAGCCATTTCGCGAATGCGATAGTGCTTTATCGTTTAGGATTGGCAAATTGTTTTTCTACCTGGGGTAGAAAAAGAAATCTCTTTGAAACGTTGTCTTTATTTTTTTCACGTTCACGTACATGTCTGTAAGAGCAAGGTTTGGTACCTGCATCTTTTGGATTTGTACTTTTCTTGCCAACATGCGTAACAGCTTCTCAGTGCTTGTTGCATGAGTTGTGAACATGTGTGGCATGTTTGTCGCTCAAGCTTGGGGCTTGAAAATTTTTCACCCGCCCGCCCGCCCGGGGTTGTAGTCGCCTGGGGCGATCGGGAGCTTGGTGCTCGTCCTAACCTTCTCACTTCGGTTGGACCGAAGCGAGATTGTGTTTTCCTGATGCTGGGAGATTGCACCTCATTGGAAAAAGATGGGAGTTCGCATGTGCTTCTTGTTGTGCAAGTAGAACCGGGATTCTCATGGGAATGATACTTGCATTTCTACGTTTCGAAGAGTTTGCCAATTTTTACGAAAGGCCACAAGAAGAACTACCTCTTGCCACACGTGCCCAATCCCTCCGGGATATCTGCCTCCCAAAGAGGAGTATTCCACTTTAGGAACGCCGCGTCCGCCTCCCAAATTGGAGTAGCCTAGGGGGTATACTACGCCTGTGGGATCTCTTCTCTCGGACAGCTTGCCATTCGCCCAGAGCAGCGCCCGTGAGAAAAGAGGGAAGTGCGCTGTTGAACCTTATACCCTAACCCCAAGGGTTTCCTGGTATAGGTGGTTCGCCTTCCCTCTCCATATACAGGTTAGGTCATGCAGTGTGCGTTGGCTGAACCAAGCATTTACAGCTCATGCACAGACATGCTGCCACAGTTTCCTTTCCTAGTGGGACCAATGTTTACCTTGTGAACGCCGTGCATCTTTCCCGAATGGCCTCTTTCGTCAGGCCCGCCGGCGAATAGAGCGCTAAGACATCGTTGTGGACGGGGCGAGGTGGGTGTTTGTTTGTGCGCTTCTTGGTTAGTAAGAGCAAGAACGCTGAGGAAGCGCATAGCGCTGGCCTTTTTTTGCTAGTACGAGCGAGAACGCAGCAAAGGTGTGTGTGTGTGTGTGTGTGCCTTCGACGGGCCTTCGAAGCATCCAGTTCGCGCGCAGTGGCTGTGCTGCTGCTGTGTGGCTGTACCAGCCATTGCACGCGTGGGCTGCGCTGCTTATTGTGTGGCTAAACCAGCCCTCACTTGTTGATGCGAATGACCACGCCCTACACCCAGCAGCGAGCCTGCCTCCCCCGTCCCTGCAGCATGTCAACAGCTCTGCAGCAGCGAAGTGCGCTTGGGGCGATTGCCACGGCCCCTTAGCTCGCAAGAGCGAGAACGCTACGTGTGCATATCGATGTGTCAGCTCGGGTTGGCAAGAGCGAGCAAGCCTGTTTCCAAGCCAAGCTCCCCCGTCTTCGCGTTTTGTCGCCAAAAGTGTCCTGGCGTCCCAGGTTCAGCAAATGCCACAGGTCCTCAGGTCCCTATTGCATGCTGCAGACCACCGTGGGTCTTTTTGCCAGGCGTCCCAGCAAATGCCGCAGGTCCTCAGGTCCCTATTGCAGCGCAGACCGCCGTTGGTCTTGTGCCAGGCGTCCCAGGTTCAGCAGATGCCGCAGGTCCTCAGGTCCCTATTGCAGCACAGACCACTGTGGATCTTGTGCCAGGCGTCCCAAGCTCCAGGTGCCAGGTTGAGGTGCGGTTTTAAAGATGTCCTTCGGTAGGCAGTCCCAAGTGTGCCAGGCGGGTTGTGGTGCAGCCTGAATCGCTGCTTAGTTTTCTGGTCAGCCCGCCTCCCATCCGTTGCAGTGCAGGCGTTGAGTGCCTTGTCGCCAGGTGCCTGAATGTGTTGTCCAAGGCAATATCGGGCTTGGTGTTGCATGAGCTGCTTGAGGCGGGAGCTGAGCTCTACAAGGAACTGGCGTCTTGGAAGAAGCGAAGAGCAGCATTTTGCTGCAAAACCAAAGGCTGAGAGGCTTGCTGCGACCTCCTTGGAGCTGATGAGCGTTGCGGCTCGTCATTCTGGCGAAGGGGGGCGTGTTCAGGTTGCGAGCTGCAACTTGTTTGTATGTGGCAGTTGGTCACGCACAGCTGCTCCCTTCACACAACTGCACGTTTCAAGAACCAGTGCAAAAAGAAGGGATCGGTGCGTTTGCTTCTGACAGTCATGTTCACGTCATGTTCATGTTGGCGGGCTCTTAAGCAGCTGCCGAAATTTTGGGGACCTTTGTCGCTGTTGTCATGTGATCGGCTCCGTTTTGGGCCTGCATGTTGCTTTCTTGCTAAAATCAGGAAAACTCGTTTCTTTGAGTTTTTCCTTTCGGCCTCACAACCCCGAAATACAGCCCATTCATCTTCCACCTGTCACCAGCTTTCGGGTGAGAATCTTCGAAAAGCGGAGCCGCATTTGTCATACGCGCGTGACGCGATTTGACATCTCAGCTTTCTTTAAAAATCAGGTTCTGTTTTGGAGCGCGAGGCAAGCTAGGTCTCGTTCACTGTGCCAGACGAGCACAATGACATCGTGCCTGACTGTTTGCCTTCGGCTGCGGGCTTGAGGTTTGCAAATCTGTGTGGCGGGTTTACCTTTAGCATAGCTCCTCACAGCCACTGAGCCCATGCTTTCAATGTGTGGCGGTGCACGCAACACCACGGCTGCAGGGCCAAAAACCCTAGTTATCCCGAGTGGACATCGAGCCGTTAGGGAGATGTAGGACCGGGAATCCCCAGCAATCCTGAAGGTGACCATCTGATGAGATCATATGCAGGGTCTCCAACAATGCCCCCCGAAAGCAGCAGAGAAATTCTTCCGACGCCGCCCAAACAGCAGGAGCGTCCTGTTCTTATCAGCTTCGAGATCGGAACCTATATTTTAGAGTTTCTACCCCCCCTTTTGCCCCACAAACAGCGCCTTCTCCCAGCCCCACAATTAAACGGCTCCTCAGCCACCCCGTCTTGCGCACAGGAAGTGCCGGTCCAAGATCCCAGTTTCTGCGCATCCATAAGCCTCTGCAGCCCTCGCCGTGTCCTAGGCTGCCTCGCAGCGCCGCACGCCAGCTGCAAGCGGGACTCCCGGGACGGTGCCCCGCCAACACCTGCAGGGCCCCCAGGTACAGTGCTCCCGGTTCGTACCCTGACCGCAAACTCCCGACATGTATTGGATGGCCCTGAGCTCTCAGCCTAGACTCCACAGCAATATTCGGTTCAATCCAGGAGTGGCCGGACCATACCCCCAGCAAGGCAGTGATTCACAGATGCGGAACCTCGGGCGGGATGATCGCATTGCTCGACACGGGACGGAGACCGCTCAGTATGCGTTTGGTCACCTGGATGGTGCCGCAAGCGTCGGCTTGAATGCCGGGGGCAGGCTTTGCTGCATGTGCTGCGAGTCGCTTGGCAAGCTGTCGTGCAAAAACTGGTGCTTTCTCATTCTCGGCGTGATGATTTTCCTCATGTCATTCTCGGTCCATCAGCAGGCAAGCACTTTCGTCTTCGTGCTCTGGTTACTTTTCCTGGTTGGTTGCGGTGGTGCAGTTTTCTTTGCATGCAAGAAGTGCAAGGCCACCGGGAATGGACCTGGACAAGAACCTGGTCCAGCTGCGCAGGTGCCAGGAGCTGTTGACGCGACAGAAGCAGAGCCAGCGCCCCACGAACCTGATGATGTTGAAGTGAAGCGAAGCTTGTCCGGCGACCTGAGCTCAGCTGGACAAGCTGCTTGTCCAGCTGAGCAAGTTCCAGGCGCTCGGGCTTTTGCTTCGCCAGAGCTGCAGCGAGCACCTCACCAATGCGATGATGCTGAAGTGCAGGGGAGCTCCTCTGGCGACGTGCCAGTTGCACAGCTTGTCGAACTGTAGCCTCTAGTGCCGCAGTTGAAGCATCTGATGTAGAATGTACAGTGGCTGCTTTGTGCCCTAAACAGGTTGGTGGTCTCTGTTTTTGGGCATCTGTAAGGAGTAGGGACCTGGGCCTAGAGGGGCAGCAGATCAACAGACCACCAGCCTGTATCATTTGTACCACGGAGGCGCAATCTTGCTACGCACTTGTCCTTGTCCGACAATCCTGCCGCTGATGCCCTGAAACCTTGCTAAAACTTCTTGGTCTTCATGACGTTTGAAGCTCGAGGTTAGGCTGCAGGGTTCAGGGCTTTGAGTAAATCGATTCTTTTCTTGGAAGCTCGTGGCGTCTTGTGCGGAAGCCCTTAGCCCAAGCTCAAGCTGCCAGAGCCAAGCCAGTCAGATATCAAAGCCTAGGCGGTGTCAGTGTAGGCGCACAGGGTAGCGGGGTAGGAGGGTGTAGGAGTGCTGGCGGTTCAAAGTGTTTGAAGTGGTGGCTCCGAGGCAGCCAGGCAGTGTCTGTGCCCCACTTTGCAGGACCATACCCAACCCGGGAACCCCTCATGGCTCGATCCAGGTGTGAGTGCTCTAAGCTCCCAAACCCGCCCCCGCAACACTGGAGTGCCCTGTGCTCCCCATCACCCCAAGGTCTTCATCGACATTTTCGTCCGTCTTCGTGCCAGGCTCTGAGTGAACAGACGCTTTAGGCAGCTCCGCGACCGACCCTTTCTTTGAGTGCTTTGCCTGCTTATCAAGTACCTTCACTCCCGTTTTTGGTGGCTTCACTCGTGCCTTCCCGTGTTTGGTGCCTTCACCCGTTTTTGGTGCCTTCAGTCCCATTTTTGGTGCCTTCACCCCGTTTTTTGGTGCCGTTTCCCCTTTTTTTGGTGGCAACGAGTCGATGAGCAGGTTGTGCAGTTGGCGGCTGGCTTGGCTCATGGGTGCTCTTTTGGACGAGGCGGGCTTTCCTTTCTCATTTATCATGCACGTGAACATGAGCATGCCAGCATGCTGTTGGCAGGTGCGGGCTATGGTCCAGCCTCCAACAAGTGGATGAGGCCTCTGTTGTGCAGCTGTTGTTCGCGCGGGTTTGCATTGCAACATGCTGGTTGAGCGTACCTCCGTTGCCACCTTGCTGCGCAGTGCTTTGGCAGATTAGCGGAGTTTTTGAAATCCCCCAGCCCTTCACTCCACAACCGATTCTTAAAGCAACAAGTTGATCCCTTCGCACTTGCGAAGCAAGGGAGGAAGTCCCCCCTTCCCTTGACCCCATTTGTCTCGAACAAGATGAGCATGGGCCTGAAGATTCGTTTCAGCAGAAAGTAAGTGGCACGTGGAGGTTCCCGCAGCTTTGTTATGCTCGCGTCCAGAGAGGTTGGACATCATTCGATTGTTGAAGGTGAGTCGTTGTATCATGTATCGGCTGTGTGTAACAATTTACAGCATCTTGACCGAACGTGTATCCGTAGCTTTCTTGAAGCCTTTAGTGTCTTTGGAACGCATGTCGGAAACACAGGCAGCATGCAGCCTTGCAGCATTTTATGTCAGAAGCATGCATTTGCTTTGAATGTAGCTCAGATGACCCAACATGGTAAAATCCTGGTGCCATTGGCTTTGGCCAGTGGCCCTTGCAACATGGGAGGCTGCGGGCATAGGAAGTGCCCAAATTTGAAGCATTCAGGAGTGCGTTGGGGGTAAGTATGTCAAACACACACTCGCAAAGTAGTTGCAAATCAAAACAAGTAGCCCCATTCAACGTTGATCTAGATTCTACACCTTTGAGGATGTTTGCTGAAGTGCTGCAGGATTCAAGGTACCATAAGCTCCAGTGCAAGCTGCAGGAGCTGAACCCTTCAAACGCGCCCAGTGCAAGGGCTTCCCATACTGCCGTCTGGGATGCCAGTGACAGCCAAATGTTGGTGTTCGGCGGCATCGCGGCCGCATTGGATTTAGAGGGCTTTAGCCTTCCCAGACAATCCGTTTCTGGAGTTGAGAACTTCAATCGGCGAAGTAGCTTTCAATGAGATTTCACAATTGTTGCGCAACAAGTTTCGACATTTGCAAGTTTGCCGAAGTTCCAGACACCTGCGGGATGTTCAAGCTTTGTCTATACACCATGAACTTGGAGCTTTTCGATGTCCCTGAAAGGGGACAGACATCCTGTGAAGGTTCTGACGAAAACTAGCCGGACCAACGGAGGGTGTTGGATGCACAGATTTTAAGTTCTCTTCCTATGTTAGGACCTGTCGTAGAACAACCCTAAGCCGCCCGAAACCCGTTTTTGAAGCTTTAAGCGGCCTGAAGGTTTGAGTTTTAAAACATGAATGTGGGGCTTTTTCGGATAGCCAGGCAATCCAGAACCACAAATCCTGACGCCTCGCAACTCCAACGTTGAGTCCAGGCAACCAAGACGGCAGTACCAGATTTAGTGACCTTCAATCCTATGGTTCCTCCAAGACCCTTGGAAGCATCTACTGGGACATGCTTTTGCAATTCTGGGTTTTTCGGGTTTTGTTCCGGGGTTGAGGTTTAAGGGTCTTGGTTTGGGATTGGGAGATCTCCCCCTTGCAAGCACCAGAGCTGTCAAAGCAACAAGTTTTGCAAAAGCTTCACATTGCATAGTCTTTGGAACGCCTCTTAGAAGCGAAACTTCAAAGCGTTAATGCCATGTACCCCTAACCCGTAAATCCTACAAAGCACCTCCGAATTTCCATGAGACACCCAACATGTTCTTCTCAACCATGTTTTTTTTTTGGGGGGTCTTAGGGTTTGGGTGCAGGCCTTCTTTTTTCCCGTAAAAAAGCACCTAGACGTGTACGCATTCTGTTTTGGGATCGAGAGCGACCCATGCAATCCCTGATGTTCTCCTGGTCGCACATCCTCAAGCTTGAACGTTTAGGGCCGTTTAGGGCTCAAGATCACTGAGTTCAGGAACACATGGTCGGAGATCATTGACGAGGCGGGCGTTACGACCGCTGTAATGCAGCATAAAGCTGCTTGGAATCCGACCGACCGTGTCATGTACATCGTGGGGGGGAGTGCTGGCCAGTCGAATTACGGAGACTTGAGTAGCTACAATGCGCAGACGTCGACCTGGAGTTCTAGTCCATCTGACCTGTCCGAGCCGCGATATGCCGCTTCACTTGTCTGGAACTCCAACGACAATGCGCTGGTGCTTTTTGGTGGTCAGAACTTGGACACAAATGAAGCCTTGGCATCTGTACATATTTACGATGCCACGAAGAACTCTTGGAGCAGTCCGTCGATTCAAGCGACCCCCACAGCCCGCTGGAGCCACGTGGCCGCCTGGGATTCCGGTAGCAAGAAGATGCTCGTCTTCGGTGGTCAATCCAGCAACGGCCTGTTGTCAGACCTATGGGAGTTTGACTACGACCAAGAAGCATGGAGTGAGCTGTCACCCAGCGGTACCAGTCCCTCCGCGCGGGAAGGTCATGCAGCAGTTTGGGATCAGCCAGCTACTTCGATGTTCATCTTCGGCGGCACCGATGGATCTTCTAACCTTGACAGCTTGTTTCTTAGGGATGCTTGGGAATAGTTTTTGATTTTTTGGGTTCTCTAATTCCTAAGACACAGCAACAATTTTTATTCTTGCTAGGGTTCCAAAATCAGTATAGGTTTCAGTATGATGCAACTGCAGATGCATGGACGGTGCTGGAGAGCGGGGCCTCCGCGCGAGCCTATCACTCGGCAGCCTGGGATGGGAGCCAGATGTACATCTTCGGGGGTTGGAATGGGCAGCAGGTCCTAAATGATGTGTGGGTCTATCGCACCTCAACATCAACGACCACGCAGACTTTTACATCAAGTACAACATCTTCCACTTCCACTTCCAGCACAAGCAGCTCTGTCTCCAGCACAAGTACAACATCTTCCACTAGCACAACGAGTATCTCGGCAACAACATCCGTCACAACAACAACCTCCGTCACGACAACGACAAGCCAAACGACTTCCTCCACGGTCAGCTCCACCAGTACCCGCAGCACATCCAGCACAACCTCCACCACCTCCACCACAACCACCTCCTCGATCAGCTCCACCAGCAGCACTTCCACCAGCAGCACTTCCACCAGCACCCGCAGCACCTCCACCACAACCTCTGGCACCACCACCTCGTCGGTCAGCTCTACCAGCAGCACCTCCACCAGCACCCGCAGCACCTCCACCACAACCTCCAGCACAACCACCTCCTCGGTCAGCTCCACTAGCGGTACTTCCACGAGCACCCACAGCACATCTTGCACAACCTCCAGCACCACTACGTCGATTTCCACGTCATCAACACTGACGTCATCGACGTCATCCAGCAGCACCACAGGATCGACTTTAACTGCTACTGAAACGAGTCTCACACCAACCTCCACAGCATCTTCGACCCATAGCACTAGTTCCATGTCCTCGACGGGCACAACCAGCTCCACAATGAGCACTTCCACCAAAACTTTGATGGCCGCAGAGTACGCCGTGCTGGAACAAGAGCGAAGGCGAGAAGTTGCACGAGCCTTGGAGCAGCTTGTTCAGACGGAGGCTGCGGCAGTCCAGCAGCTCGTCGCCACGCTTCCAGAGACCTCTTCTGCAGGGGTCCTGCAGCAGGTTCAGTTGGACACGGAGAGCGGTGTCATTCAACTTGCAGCTTTTCGTGTAGAGGCCCGGAGCAAAATGCTTCAGTACTCCTCGAAGTTTATATGCTATCTTCACACCCACTTCTATACGTCACCTGCTATTCAACCCTCCTGTCCGCAGCCCTCACAAGGCCCGCAATCCACCAGGTAGCCCTGAAAAGCCTTGGCGCTCAGCCCCCAAACCTTAAACCCTAAACCCGAAACCCTAAACCCTAAACCCCCTAAACCCTACACCCTATCATCCTCAAACCTTAAACCCCTAGCATCCTCAGACCTTGAGAAGGAGCTGTCCTCAGACCACAACGTCAGCAGCTTGCCGGGCCTGGGGTGGCTGACGATGCCTCGGGAGGTCTTGGCCCAGGCGGCTGCGGGGACGACCAGGCCCTGGGGCATCTCCACCGTTCTCCCCTGGTAGGGTTTAGGGTTTGGGGTTTGGGGTTTTGGGTTTAGGGTTTGGGGTTTAGGGTTCAGGGTTTGGGGTTTAGGGTGTGCTGCAGGGTTTAGGGTTGGGGGTGAGTCCGTTTATAGCCAAATCGGGTGACTGGGTGACTGCAGCGGGAACTTGCCCCATCCCCACTTACACTCCAAATACTCCAAGCCGAAAACCTCAAACGAACCATCTTGGCAAGGACCGTTGATCATGATGATGATTATTATTATTACTATCATTATTCTTATTAATAAGTATAACTATTATCATTATTGAGGCCGGTGGTCGTGAGTGTTGTGGCCGTGTCTGACCGCGTGGCGTCGGCGGTGCGGGCGGATGACCTGCGGCTCATGGGAGAGGACAGCCCAAGCTTCGGGCGGCGACTGGCGTCCTCCTTGAGGTCGAGGCCAATAAGCACCTTGCCCGACTACAGGGTCCAGTGAAGTTCAGGTTGAGATGTCCCCCCCCCCCCTAATACTAACAGTCCCTAAAAGGGATTATACTACCCTCTACTACAAACCCTATTCAGGAGCTGTTAGCATAATGGGAACATCCCAAAGTTCAGGGTTCATGGACTTGATGCGAGGTTTGTGATCGGTTCTACAGGCAAACTCCTGAAGAGGATCCTTCAGAAGCAGTGGTAAGGTTTTTTTTAAGGAGAGCAGGTAGGCACTCGAGAAGGTGGCCGCAGGCCTCGAGTTTTGTGAACCTTCGGGTTTCTGCCCCTACATTCCTAAAGCCGCAAACCCTAGGCCCTAAGCCCCAGAACCTTAAGCCTCCAAACCCAAACGCCAGCAGCTCCCCACCTACGAAGCCCTCAAGACCCCAAGTGCTCAAAGAGCTCGATTACTTCCAAGACACATCAAAGGACACGGACACACGGACACACGGACACACGGACACAC
>CAJNDS010001027.1:0-5000 GCA_905221605.1 Symbiodinium natans
GTTTTTTCGAGTTTTTCAGGGTATTTCAAGGTTTTTCAATGTTTTTTAAGGTTTTTCCATGTTTCTTCGGGTTTTTTCAGGGTTTTTCTGAGCTGCCCCCGCGACCTTTTCACAGCCTAATTTCGGTCAAGGGGGGGTCGTATTTTTGGATTTTAAAGGCAAAATAGTCTTTGGAGACCCTCCTTGCCTCAAACTCCGACCCCCCTTGAGAGGGAAAGTTTGCTTCAAAAAACACCCCAAAAGGGACTTCAGGCTTGGCCTAGACCCGCAATGAAAATGCGAATTTTTAGTACTGAAATCGAGGGTTCTGGGTGGCCTCTCGTTTTCTGGGTTTTTGTGTTTTTCAAGTTTTTCAAGACTTTTCCGCGACCTTTTTCACAATGATTTTGGTCAGGGGGGGGGGTCATTTCTTGCGTCCCTGGTGGTATTCGAGCAGAAGTCTCGATGCCAACATTTCCACTTTGGTGGTATCTGTGTGGGGGTCATTTTTCGATTTTAAAGGCAAAACAATCTTCGGAGACGCCCCCCTTGCCTCGAACTCCGACCCCCCCATGAGGGAAAATTTGCTTCCAAAAACACCCCAAATGGGGGGGACCCCAAGCTTTTTTGTTTCTCCTTCGTTTTTTCAGGGTTTTTTCATTTTTAAAAAAATGTTTTCAAGGTTTGAGCCTCAGTTTAGGATTTCAAGACCTCAAAGCCTCGCGTGGTTTAGTATCTCCACCTCCTCGTTTGTTAAGTGGAAGTCATTCATTTTGTTATTGAACCATCCTAATAAAAAGAAGAAACTTTTTATTTCTTAATGTTATGGGAACTTCGGGTGGGTGGGTATTCTTCGATGTTCTAAACACAGAGCCTAAACGAGAAACTGCTCGACCAGGAGCTCTTGAACCCTAAACCCTAAACCCTAAACCCTAAACCCTAAACCCTAAACCCTAAACCCTAAACCCTAAACCCTAAACCCTAAACCCTAAACCCTAAACCCTAAACCCTAAACCCTAAACCCTCAAGACAAAATAAATAGAAATTGTATGTGGTATCATTCTGAATTTCCCAAGTTATTTGTCTAAACAGCTGACAAGCAGAGTTTGAGTAAACTAATCCAAAACGCTTCTGGGAGGCCGAGTTTAAGTAAATTGATTCAAAATACTACTGGGAGGCAAAATATTCAATTTACTTAAACCTGCCTCCCCTGACCTCCCCCTCAAAACCCCCTCCCGCCCTTTCGGCACCTTTCGGCCCCCCACCGCTCTTCCCCACACCCTCCCCCCCCCTCCTCCCTCCGCCCCCTCCTCCGCCCCTCCTCCCCCCCCTCCTCCCCCCTCCTCCCCCCCCCTCCCCCCCCCCCCCTCCCCCTCCCCCCCCCCCTCCCCCCCCCCCCTCCCCGCCCCCCTCCCCCCCCCCAGCTTTGGGAGCTAATTTTGAGCTCCGGGAGCTAATTTTTAAAGCTGCGGGAGTTAAGCTAATTTTGAGCTCCGGGAGCTAATTTTGAGCGCCGGGAGTTAATTTTGAGCTCTGGGAGCTAATTTTGAGCTCTGGTCCGGGAGAAAATTTTGAGCTGCGGGAGCTAATTTTTGAGCTCCGGGGGCTAATTTTGAGCTCTGGGAGCTAATTTTTGAACCTCGGGAGCTAATTTTGAGCTCTGGGAGCTAATTTTTCGAGGTACGGGAGCTAATTTTAAGCTCCGAGAACTAATTTTGAGTTTGGGGAGCTAATTTTGCGGGAGCTTATTTTAAGCTTTGGGAGCCAATTTTGAGCTCCGAGAACTAATTTTGAGCTTTGGGAGCTAATTTTGAGCTCCAGGAGCTAATTTTGAACTCTGGGAACTAATTTTTGAGCTCCGGGACCTAAGCTCTGGGAGTTAGTTTTTTGAGCTCCGGGAGCTAATTTTGAACTTCGAGGAGCTTATTTTGAACTCCGCGAGTTAATTTTGAGCGTGAGACTTTATTTTGAGCTCTGGGAGCTAATTTGAGCTAATTTTGAGCTCCAAGAGCTAATTTTGAGCTCCGGGAGCTAATTTTGAGCTCCGGGAGCTAATTTTGAGCTCCGGGAGTTAATTTTGAGCTCCGGGAGCTAATTTTGAGCTCTGGGAGCTAATTTTGAGCTCCGGGAGCTAATTTCGAGCTTTGGGAGCTAATTTTGAGCTTTGGGAGTTAATTTTGAACTCCGGGAGCTAATTTTTGAGGTGGGGGGGGCTAATTTTGAACTCTGGGAGCTAATTTTGAGCTAATTTTGAGCTCCGGGAGCTAATTTTGAGCTCCTCTGGGAGCTTATTTTGAACTCCGCGAGTTAATTTTGAGCGTGAGACTTTATTTTGAGCTCCGGGACCTAATTGAGCTTTGAGAGCTAATTTTTTGAGTTCCGGGAGCTAATTTTGAGCTCTGGGAGCTATTTTTTAGCACCAAGAGCCCGGGAGCTTTGGGAGCTAATTTGGAGCTCCGGAGCTAATTTTGAGCTTCGGGAGCTAATTTTGAGCTCCAAAAGCTAATTTTGAGCTCCGGGAGTCAATTTTGAGCTCCGGGAGCTAATTTTGAGCTTTGGGAGCTAATTTTGAGCTTCAGGAGCTAATTTTGAGCTCCGGGAGCTAATTTTGAGCTTGAGGAGCTAATTTCGCCGGAGCTTCCAGAAATCAAAATTAGCTCCCAAAGCTCAAAATTAACTTCCAAAGCTCAAAATCAGCTGCCGGAGCTTCCAGAGCTCGGGCTTTGGAGCCATTTTGAGCTCTGGGAGCCAATTTGGGCTTGGGGAGCAAAAATTAGCTCCCAGACCTCAAAAATAGCTCCCAAACATCCCGGAGCTCAAAATTAGCTCCCGGAGCTCAAGATTAACTCCCGGAGCTCAAAATTAACTCCAGCTCAAAATCAGCTCCAGGACCTTCCAGAGCTCAAAAGGAGCTCAAACTTAGCTCAAAATTAGGTCCCGGAGCTCAAAAGTAGCTCCCCCGGGGCTAGCTCCCCCCGGAAGTCAAAATTAGCTCCCCGGACCGAAAAAAAGCTCCCAGGGTTCAAAATCAGTTCCAGCCCCAGCCCCAGCCCCACCCCAGCCCCAGCCCCAGCCCCAGCCCCAGCCCCAGCCCCAGCCCCAGCCCCAGCCCCAGCCCCAGCCCCAGCCCCAGCCCACCTGTTTTGGTTTCTGACCATTGTTGGCTTTCACAAAACCCTCATCGAGGTGCGGAACGACAACATCTGAGCTCAGCTTTCTCTTGTTTCCTGTTTCAAGTGAGAGATGTGAACACTTGCAACCCGGAGGTCAGCGTGCGCCGTGCCCGAGGGGCTGGTTCCGCTTGTCTGCCATTGAAGGCGCGCCTTCTATTACCGAATATGCACTATCAAAGCACGTAAGCCATGCAATTGCACGCTTTCTCCATGAGTTTTTCTTCGCCGCAGTTGTCGTCGAGCTCCCATTTGTCACCAGTAAGTCAGTAAGTAAGTAAATTTGGAGCTGCGTTGCCATGCCGAAGTACTGCCTTGGCTTGGAAGATCCTGCAGGCGGCGAATCCAGACCCTGCATTTTTGCTCAGGATGGAAATGGTGGACGGGCGCAAACCAGCTCTGGCAAAAGGCATTGCGCCTTGTGCAGCTTGGAGAACCTCGACCAGGCCTTTGGGTCTCTTGTGGGCAAAGGTAACTTGCAGAGGCAACTCAAGCACTGGCGGCGAGTGGGATCTCCAACGTATGAAGCTGCATTTGCGCTCGGCGCGCTCGCCGCACTATCTGCTGGCGAGCAACAACTCCTTCGTGCAAAGGCGGGGGAAAGAGGCAAGTTCTGGAAGCAATCGAGCTGGCTCCACAAGAGGAGGCTGCGTCTCAGACACTTTTTGCTAGGCAGGCCGATTCCCGTGGCAAATCTCAGCCCAAGAAGCCACCGCTATTTGCAAACAATTCTTGCTCGCAAAGGGGAAGGTTGGCTTCTGCATTACAACCTGGCTCGCCTCCGCAAGAAGGAACCATTTGCCAACGTCAGCAGCAAGCACAACGGTCGCACATATTGGCGAGGCAGGCCTGCTGATATGAGGAAAGGGCGCAGCGCTTGGTGGCGAATCCGCCGAATCCTCAAAGCCAAATGCGTGACGGCAGTGGCCAGAGGGCCTCCCTTCGATGACGAAGGATTAGCTTGGGCTATGGACGAAGGAATCTTACAACGTGGAGCTCTGGTCGCCCTATCTGGCTCACAAGAATCCAACCCAAGTTGTTGCTACTTGACTGAAGCTGGAGACAGCCTCTTTTTCACAAGGCTCAGTGGACGCATGACATTTCCAACGAAGCAGTTGGCGAGCGCCGAATGCTCTGTGCGCAATGTCCTGGGAGGAAAAGTGTTGGGCATCGACATGTCGGAGGCACAAAGACTCCTGACAGACCGCGGCTACGTGTGGGAAACGCACTTGCTTTGCTACGCATCAATTCTCGCACCGCTGGTGCTGGACACGTGTCTGCAGCGAGCTGGCTTCAAGCTAGAGCTCTGGAACAAACACACGCAGTGGCCCGCTCAAGCCACAGGGATCTTGCAGATCCGCGGCGCAGCTCAGACGAAGTTCTGGGCTGCTCTCAAGGCTTGCGCAGACAGGGTGTACATGCTTGATTGTTTCCTGAGTGAGCCCACGCTGATCACGAACTGGCACCACGCCTTACAAGTGAACGAGACATACGCAGTGGTTCCAGTACAGGCTAGGGACACACACTAGTTTATGTTCTCAGATGGTAAGTTTCACCAGGCACAGATCTCGAGCTGGGATGGCAGCGCAGTTGCAGGGTTCGCAAAATGAGCTACTTTCAAACGCAAGTCTTGCGCCGCTTACTTGCCATCTCCCTCCGGACCCCAAACCGAGAGCAGCCAGGTGGAAAACAAGCGCTTGACGCGCGCACGGCAGCCCCGGCCCCGGCATTGCATTGCTAGAACGCCCGATGCTGCAATCGGGAGCGCCAGGTGCAGAAGAGGGTCGGGCTGTGGATGAGCAGGGCGTCATCTTCGGCGTCTCTGATTGGCGAGGCGCTGCGTTCGGGCGC
>CAJNDS010001027.1:10000-40681 GCA_905221605.1 Symbiodinium natans
CCCGAGAGCTCCAGGTTTCCCCTCCTTTAGGGCCACCCGAGAGCTCCAGGTTTCACCTCCTTCAGGGCACCCGAAAGCTCCAGGTTTCACCTTCCTTTAAGGCCACCGAGAGCTCCAGGTTTCACCTTCCTTTAAGGCCCCCGAGAGCTCCAGGTTTCACCTCCTTAGGGCCCCCGAGAGCTCCGAGAGCTCCAGGTTTCACCTCCTTTAGGGCCCCCGAGAGCTCCAGGTTTCACCTTCCTTTAAGGCCCCCGAGAGCTCCAGGTTTCACCTTCCTTTAAGGCCCCCGAGAGCTCCAGGTTTCACCTTCCTTTAAGGCCCCCGAGAGCTCCAGGTTTCACCTCCCTTTAGGGCACCCGAGAGCTCCAGGTTTCACCTTCCTTTAAAGCCACCGAGAGCTCCAGGTTTCACCTTCCTTTAAGGCCCCCGAGAGCCCCAGGTTTCACCTCCTTTAGGGCCCCCAGAGCTCCAGGTTTCACCTTCCTTTAAGGCCCCCCGAGAGCTCCAGGTTTCACCTCCTTTAGGCACCCCCAAGAGCTCCAGGTTTCACCTCCTTTAGGCCCCCCCAAGAGCTCAGGTTTCACCTCCTGGTGAATTTTATGAAGGAGAAGTACCTGGAAAGGCTTTCAAAGAGCTGGAAATCCTTATCCTGGTGCATTTTATGAAGAAGAACTACCTGGAAATGCTGGAAATCTTTATCCTGGTGCATTTTATGAAGGAAAACTACCTGAAAAAGCCTTCAGAGAGCTGGAAATCCTTATCCTGGTGCATTATATGAAGGAGAACTTCCTGGACAGATTTTCAAAAAGCTGGAAATCCTTATCCTGGTGCATTTTATGAAGGAGAACTTCAGGAGAACTACCTGGAAAGGCCTTCGAAGAACTCGAAATCCTTATCCTGGTGCATTTTACGAAAGAGAACTAGCTGGGAAAGGCCTTCAAAGAGCTGGAAATCCTTATCTTGGTGCATCTTATGAAGGAGAACTACCTGGAACGGCCTTCAAAGAGCTGGAAATCGTTATGCTGGAGAGCTGGAAATCCTTATCCTGGTGCATTTTATGAAGGAGAACTACCTGGCAAGGCCTTCCAAGAGCTGGAAATCCTTATCCTGGTACATTTTATGAAGGAGAACTACCTGGCAACGCCTTCCAAGAGCTGGAAATCCTTACCCTGGTGCATTTTATGAAGGAGAACTACCTGGCAAGGCCTTCCAAAAGCTGAAAATCCTTATCCTGGTGCATTTTATGAAGGAGAACTACCTGGCAAGGCCTTCCACGAGCTGGAAATCCTTATCCCGGTGCATTTTATGAAGGAGAACTACCTGGCAAGGCCTTCCAAGAGCTGGAAATCCTTATGGTGCATTTTATGAAGGAGCACCACCTGGCAAGGCCTTCCAAGAGCTGGAAATCCTTATCCTGGTGCATTTTATGAAGGAGAACTACCTGGCAAGGCCTTCCAAGAGCTGTAAATCCTTATCCTGGTGCATTTTATGAAGGAGAACTACCTGGCAAGGCCTTCCAAGAGCTGGAAATCCTTATCCTGGTGCATTTTATGAAGGAGAACTACCTGGCAAGGCCTTCCAAGAGCTGGAAATCCTTATCCTGGTGCATTTTTTGAAGGAGAAGTACCTGGCAGCCTTCCAAGAGCTGGAAATCCTTATCCTGGTGCATTTTATGAAGGAGAACTACCTGGCAAGGCCTTCCAAGAGCTGGAAATCCTTATCCTGGTGCATTTTATGAAGGAGAACTACCTGGCAATGTCTTTCAAGAGCTGGAAATCCTTATCCTGGTGCATTTTATGAAGGAGAACTACCTGGCAAGGCCTTCCAAGAGCTGGAAACCCTTATCCTGGTGCATTTTATGAAGGAGAACTACCTGGCAAGGCTTTCCAAGGGCTGGAAATCCTTATCATGGTGCATTTTATGAAGGAGAACTAGCTGGCAAGGCCTTCCAAGAGCTGGAAATCCTTATCCTGGTGCATTTTATGAAGGAGAACCACTTGGCAAGGCCTTCCAAGAGCTGGAAATCCTTAAGGAGAACTACCTGGCAAGGCCTTCCAAGAGCTGGAAATCCTTATCCTGGTGCATTTCTGGCAAGGCCCTTATCCTGGTGCATTTTATGAAGGAGAACTACCTGGCAAGGCCTTCCAAGAGCTGGAAATCCTTATCCTGGTGCATTTTATGAAGGAGAACTACCTGGCAAGAGCTGGAAATCCTTATCCTGGTGCATTTTATGAAGGAGAACTACGTGACTACGTGGCAAGGCCTTCCAAGAGCTGGAAATCCTCATCCTGGTGCATTTTATGAAGGAGAACTACCTGGCAAGGCCTTCCAAGAGCTGGAAATCCTTATCCTGGTGCATTTTATGATTGAGAACTACCTGGCAAGGCCTTCCAAGAGCTAGAAATCCTTAAGGAGAACTACCTGGCAAGGCCTTCCAAGAGCTGGAAATCCTTATACTGGTGCATTTTTTGAAGGAGAACTACCTGACGCAGGCTCTGTGCGCTGGACAGCTGCTGGGCTGAATGAACCGGAAGCACACAAATACCGTATTGCCATGCTGTTTCGACCTGTGAGCTTCTAGGCCCTTCAGAACGTCACGGTCGGCGACGTCATCTCAGCCATGGGATCTGAAGCCCATAGTCACGAAGCACTGTCGCGGCAGACGCATCTGGCAATCCTGATCAACGGACGATGGCAGCCAGAAGAGCAGCCAGTGGCCGGACCGTTTCTTCTCTTAGAAAAGCTGCCGCGATGCAGGCTACGGCACAAGCAGTCGCTGGCAGAACATCTGTTTCACGCCAATCTTCATTCGCTCTGACTCTCAAAATTCCACAAAAACGGCCGGTCATGGGCTACTCGCTTCTTCTGTGCATTGTTGAGCCATGTTGCACCTCTTTCTTGAGCTTGTGGGAAGGTAGGGACGGCCGAGCCTTCCCGTGCTTTTTGTTGCTTGTGCAGCGTGCTTGGGCTCAATTCGAATCGTTTTAAAGTCTTCATCCGTGTCCCGCTGCGGCCAGGCAACCATTGGGGTACAAATCTCAATCGTCGCAGCTGTTCGTTTCGTTTTTGGAACATGGCCGCTGTCTTGTTTCTCAGGTCGACTGGTGCGACAGCATGCTCGAAGACATGTGCGAGGACTTGGAGAGCATAGACCACTCGATTCGCGACTCCGAACAGGCGGACTTCGAGGACGGGTTCGACGACTGGGACTGGGTCGACAGTGAGATGCAGCGCGAAGCCGAGGAAGATGCGCGTGAGAGAGTACAGTGGAGCAAAGAAATGGAAATCCAGAATGAATACCGCCAGCGTCTCGCCAACATGACGGTGAAGTACCTGAACATGCAAGGTAGCGAAATCCACACCTCGAAGCCTTATCCACTCTGCCATGTCGAACCGTGCGAGTCTTTCCGGGAAGCCTGGCTGCACACTTTGCACGAAGGAAACAACCCAGATCGCTGTCTCTCTCTGCACCAACTACGTCACAGACGACAAGAAACAAAGAAACCTATCCCGGCAGAAACGCTGCAATATCGCAGCGCCAGGGAAGTCTTGCTTCACGATTTGGACAGCGGTCCTGCAGGACCCATCCCCCTCGACACCACGAAGCTGGTCTTGGGCGGGGACGTGATCACAGACACCTGGAGCTGGCGTGAACTGTTGGGTCACAGCTTGAGCAACGACGTCGTGCACGTGCAAGTTGTCTACATCTCAGAGAAAGCCACAGGCCCGTAGAGCTGCCCATGTGAGTACGCTATGTCTCAGCAAGACAAGCCTGCAGAGCTCCAGTGTGTGCCACGAGAAAGAAAGCAGCGAGCAAAGGCAGGACAGCTTTGTAAGTGCTCGAGCATGGCTTCTCAAGTTGCTTCACTGAGCCTGCTTGCAGTGTTTCGGATACAGCCCCTAGGTGCAAAATAGAGAGCTGAGGATTCAGGATTCGTTGCCATGGCCCCTTGTCATCGGTGCGGCTTCGGGACAAGGAGCGGCAGAGGACAGGGATGGTGCAGCAATCCGCAGTGCCGCCAAGCCGAAAAAGAGGAGTGCCTGGCCCAGAAGAGCGCAGAGAAAATTGCTCGGCAGCAACAACGGGCAGCGCAGGGAGCGGGCAGTCGTGGACCCTTGCGCGAAGAGAACAGCAGAAAGGCAGAGCGCCGACAGCTGCATGAGGAAAGGGCGCGGGCAAAGGCAGAGGAGGAAGCAGGCGGCCGTGGACCTTTGCGTGAAGAAGACAGCAAAGAAGCAGAGCGCCGACAGCTGCGTGAGGCAAGGGCGCGGGCAAAGGCAGAGGAGGAAGCGGGCGGCCGTGGACCTTTGCGGGAAGAAGACGGCAAAAGGGAAGAGCGCCGACAGCTGCGTGAGGCAAGGGCGCGGGCAAAGTCAGAGGAGGAAGCGGGCGGCCGTGGACCTTTGCGGGAAGAAGACAGCAAAGAAGCAGAGCGCCGACAGCTGCGTGAGGCAAGGGAGCGGGCAAAGGCAGAGGAGGGAGTGGGCGGCCGAGGGCCCAGGCCCATCGCCTCGGAGATTCAGCAGCAGGGCTACCCTTTTCCAGACGAGGACACCTTGACCCAGGAGCAGGCACAAACCCATTACTTGGCTTTTGCGCGGAGCTGGAGTAGATTTGGCCTTTCTCGCGTGTGCCAGAAGTGCCAGACTCTAACACCAGGGAGGCACTGCAGAACAGCCAAAGGAAGTGGCCAGCTGCTCTGCAGGAATTGCCGCGAGAATCGCACCAAGGTGGTTTTGCCAATCCCGGCCCCCATCCCAGAAGCACTGCAAAGTCTGCAACCCATCGAGCAGCATCTCCTCGCCATGGCACGCATCTCGCAGGTCTTGTTGGACAAGCTGCCATCAGGCGGCCCGAGCGCGCAGTGGGGTCGCATGTACGCAGTGCTCATGCAGGATCCTTTCATCTGCGACGTCCTCGAAGGCGCCACTTTGGAAGAAGACGGTACAGTGCTGGTCGAGGGCGTGGACGGCATGACCGCATCACCAGCGCGTTTGGAGCACCTACACGCGGCCTTGCAGGCCTTGAAGGAACTGCACTGCCTCTATCAACGGAGCCCGGCAGTGGACAGAGCTCTGGCGAGAATGGCTGCCATCCTCGCCAACAAGACATCCGCTGCGGCTGCGGTGCCAACAGACCCACTTGCGGGAACAGAAGCAAACCAAGAGATCGAGATGACATACCTGGTGCCGAAGCAATTCCAGGCCCCAAAAGCCGACGTACAAGATTTGCGAAAAGTGCGAGGATCCGCAGACCTCAGCGATGGCATGGATGCAAAATTCTTCCCACACTTGTTTCCCACCGGCACAGGAGGCTGGCAGAACGACAACGGGAGCTTTTCCCAATATGCCCGGAAGCGTCTGCTGAGCCTGGATTCCCGCTTCGAAGCGTCCACGGCCTACATCATGTGGCTGCTGGAGATGCAGACCAAGAAGCGACTTTCCGGAAACATCAACGTCCGGATCGGCAACCAGCGGGTGCCCTACGGCAGTAGCGACTACGAGAACGGTAGCCGTCAGGTGTACGCTGCCTTGCGGGACATGCCTGGCACGCAGCCGTACCTGTACGCCAAGAAGGGAGTGGCGCTCAACATGTACGAGCAGCTTGGCGCTCCCAACTTCTTCATGACACTGTCCTGCCACGCGCGCCAGCCTGCGTTGCTCCTCGCGGCTATCTCGGCACGGCTGCTGCGGCTGCGTCCCGACCGCCCTCAGGCAGAACTGGAGCAGCACGCTGCAGAGATCCTATTCCGCTACCAGAATGACAAGAACTTCACTTGGGATGGGTTGTCGCCCAACCAGTTGTGCAACCAGCAGCCGGCAGTGGTAGCGCGACAATTCATGCACCAAGTCTCTCAGCTGATGTGGTGGCTGTCCAGCACGCGCGGTCCGAAAGTCCACCTGCACGAAGATGCTGATCCACAAGATGGAGTCGAGGAGAGCGACTGCGAGGACGTGGAGGACGACGCCCAGGCACCCGCCACGGATTTTGCAGGCCTTCATCGCCGCATGCGCAAGGAACGGCCTCCTTTCAAAGTGTTGGACTACATCATTCGCATAGAATGGCAAAAGCGGGGCTACCCCCACGCTCACATCCTGCTTTGGATCGAAGAGTGGGCCAAAGCAAAGCAGCAGCCAGACAAGATGGCGCCCGACGGCGAAGACTCCGAACAAGCAGCGGAGACACCGGTTCCAGACTGGTCTGACGAAGAGGCCATGGAGAACTTCATCCCCAAGTGTGCGGAGGACCTCAGCGACAAGTACATCTGCACCAAGTCCCCGAACACGTGGCGCCAATCCCACCGCGTACCACCCAGAGATAGAGAAGTGAACGCAAAGCTGTCCGCAGAGGTGGTGCACAACCACACGCCATATTGCGGCATGTACTCAGAAGGCGCCTGTCGATTTGGATTTCCACATGATGCAGAGCCCCGGACTCGGCGTCGAACATCGCAGGAGCAGTACGCCAACAGCCGCTGGAAGAGCAGCCTTGCGACGAGACGAGTGAAGGGAGACAGCATGATGGGACAATACAACATTCGAATATTGAGAAGGTGGAGGGCAAGCATGGACCTGCAGGTCATCTGCGAGCTCACCAGCGCGAGTCGGTACATACTGGGCTACACTTTCAAGTCGGAGGAGGATCGCGAAGCGCAGCGGCGAATGGAAAACATCCTTGCCATCCTAACAAGTCAGAGCGCAGGCGCCGGCCTCGACAATCAGAAGATCTACAAGGCAGCCCACGCGGCGTTGCAGGGCAGGACCACGTCGACCTTCGAGGCATGCCACCTTCTGCTGGGCTTCCCGATCATCGAATTCTCCAGGGACAACGTCTGGGTACAGGTAGGGCCTCCAGACACCTGGACAGTGTGGGTGCCCAAGCACGAGGAACAGGTGGCCTTGCAGCAGCCCACTGACTACCGCAACAAGAAGATGCGCCAAGGTGGGAACCTGCCTGTTGCTCATCACTGGTACCGGGAAATGCAAACCACCTTCGGTGAACATGAGACGACCTTGCCAGTGGAAGGCAGGGAGCCGGTTTCCTGTCGGTTTAGTGAAGTCACCTTCCTGGACTTTTGCGCGGCTTTCAAGTACATCGGCGTGCAAGAACCACAGCCTCGCAGGCGCCCTGCAATCGTCGGCTACCAGAACTTCAATCCGGACGAGGAGGCCGAAGCTTTCTACTACTCCAAGTTGCTGCTGCACCTGGTGTGGAAGGAACCTGGAGATTGGCTGTTGGAGCAGGATGCAGGAAGCCATGCAGCAGCGTTCCAGCGCATCGCCCGAGACGTGCGCGGCCACCCAGACTTCCTTCGGTCGAGATGCTTCCCTCAGCTAGATGGGACCGTCGACGCCGCCCGCAAGCTGCAGGCCGTACAAGCGACGATGTACATGAAGGCCAAGATGCATCCGGCAAACCTGCGGGACGGCTGGGCCAACAGCAAGGTTGCCGAGGAGAACTACAAGGATTCCTTGCAAATATTGGAGGCACTGAAGGAGCGGTATGGAGGAGACATCGACTTCCTGGCCCCGGACTCTGTGCCCACCGGAGCTGCCCTCAATGCCTTTGCGCCGGTCGAGGAAGGCGAAGAATCATTCGAGATGTTGACGGTTGAGAACCCCTGCCCGGAGACCACGCGCCAGTGCCAAGCCATGGAGCACATCGTCCAGTCAGTTCTGAGGCAGCCGAACACCAAGGACACGCAGAATACTCAGCGTCTGCACATGCTCCTCCACGGGCCCGGCGGCAGCGGCAAGTCCGTGGTGGTACGCGCAGCAGCTCACGTCCTGCGGCAAAGCAAGAAAGGATGCATCATAGCGGCGCCCACGGGTGTGGCAGCATTCAACATCAACGGTGTCACTCTCCATCAATGTTGCTTGCTCCCCGTAGTGAACCAAAGCCACGGCAAGGCCTGCGACATGCCGCTGCCGGACCGCCAGAAGTTAGCCACTCTCAGAGACATCTGGTCGAAGGTCAGCGTTCTGTTCGTTGACGAGATGAGCTTCATCCCCTCCTGGATGTTGGAGCGTCTGGATCAGCATCTCCGTCTTGCCAGAGATCTGCAAACCCTGCCCTTCGGAGGACTGCACGTCATCTTTGCCGGGGACCTGTATCAGTTGCCTCCACCAAGCGGGCTGCCGGCCTTCGCCAGCCGGCTTTGGCTGCTCTTCCAGCTCTGCGAGTTAGAAGGAAACCAGCGGGCCGCACGCGACCCAGCCTGGGCCGCTCTGCTGGCACGCGTTCGCGTGGGACAGCAGACCGACGCCGACATTGAGGTGCTGCGGAACATGGTGATCAAGAAAGGCAGCAAGAAGCGGCCCGCCCCGAAAGCCGTGAACCTATACGCCACTCGCCAGGCAGTCGCCGAAAGCAACCGCCGCTACAAGGAAGAGCACGTCTTGAACACAGGAGAACAGCTACACGATTGCCCGGCTGTTGACACCAACGTCAAGACCGGTGCGCCGCTGTCTCCAGATGCCGTCTGGGCCGAGCCGGAGAACACGGGTGGCTTGGTAGGCCTGCTGCAGGTGGCCATTGGGCTCCGTGTCATGCTCAGATACAACATCGACGTGCGAGATGGCTTGGTCAATGGCGCCTGTGGCACGGTGGAGCACATTGACACCGAGAAAGCCGGCGGGGAAGTCGAGAGGATCTGGGTTTCTTTTGAGAAGAATGCTGGGGCCACTTGGCGAGCAGAGCACGAAACCTC
The DNA here is from genome assembly GCA_905221605.1 of Symbiodinium natans. NCBI lineage: Eukaryota > Dinophyceae > Suessiales > Symbiodiniaceae > Symbiodinium > Symbiodinium natans. The sequence continues at coordinate 18,712 of CAJNDS010001027.1, forward strand.
CTGCGTGGCAATCTCGAGGCGCTCGGCCACGTACCTTGACAGAGACGGCAGCAAGGCATCGAGGCATCAATTCCCGCTCGTTCTCGCCAAAGCCATCTCGATCCACAAGAGCCAGGCAGCTACCTGTAAGGACGGAGCGCATACCCGCCTCGATCACACCATCTTCGCAGAAGGTCAAGCCTACGTCGCCCTGAGCCGCTGCCCCGAGCAGGCACTCTGCAGCTTGGAGCACTTCAACCCCAAGGCTTTGCGGTTCAACGCCAACGCAGAGTGGGCCCTGACCAAGCTGAGGGCGCAACAAGCCGACCGGGACGGCCCGGATCTCTGGAAGGCGTTGTTCAAGCCGGAGCAGAACAAGGAGTTCTATGAAAGACGACTAGCTGAGATGGGGACGCCCGACTGGAACCGTCTCAAGCCAGACCACGGCGAGCGCATCGAGCGGCCCTGGTGTTGTGCACTATGCGGCACGGAGGCTCCCAACACCAAAGCTGCCATCAAGGCTCATAAGCGCAAGTGCCCGGCCAAGCCACCAGCCAAGACGAACGCCAAAAGCAAAGCAAAGGCCAAAGCAAAATGCAAAGCAAAGTTCGTCTTCATGGGCCTAGGCAAACGGGCTGCAGAAAGCTCTTGCGCGGCCGGGTCTTTGGCCAAGATGCAACGGACAGGCAGCCGACCCGATCAAGACACACCTGCAGGCCTGTATTTTGAGGCGCAAGAGCAAGCTCTCTGCGGCATGCACGCCCTGAACATGGCCTTGGGGGCAGCCTTCTTCACTGAAGCGGACATGGACAACGCCGTGCAGGTTGTCCTCGAAGAAGGTGGGGTGGAACGAGGTGAAGCTGCAGAGGACCACGCGGCGCCAGGTGGCTTCTACTCCTCGGAAGTGCTTGCGCAGGTACTGCAAACCAAAGCCATGGCTGCTTTTGGTCGTGTGAGGTGGCAAATGGACCTTCAACCCGTCGTGAGCAAGCACGATCTGGAAGCAGCTGCCGGGGCGGTGCAGAACCGGGACAACGCACACTGGGTGGCATATCGATATTTCCATGAGAAGATCTTCAGGTTGGACTCCCTGGCTCGTACCCGCAGAGCAGAGCAGATACCGGAAGCCGTCTTCTTGGCGGAGCTCGCTCGACATCCCGCGACCTACTGCATCCGAGAGGTCTAGCCGCGGCTGCCATCTCCTAACAATGTTGTGATGCCGCGAGGACACCTCTGGTGCTCCACGCCAACGTTTCACCCCCCACAGACCAGCGTTCTCACGCAAGATCGCACAAGGCGAGGCAGAAACCAAGGCGCCAGCTCATGCTCATGTGATGGATGGATGTGTGGCAAGATTGGCGCCCCAGCAAACCCGAGCAACAACTGCGCCGCTCTTCTCTGCGGGCTCAAGATTAGAGTTACCCCAAACGAAAGACATGGTTTTCTTTCAGCAACCTATCCAAAAAGCGAGACGAGGTGTCGAAACAATCAAATCAATATCACCATGACAAGACGAAAGACAAGAATTACAAACATTGGCTGTCAAGAACCAACATGCTCAACTTCTCCTGGCCCAGAACTGCAGACATGGACAGACGACCACCAGACCTTCAAGCATCAGGTCCGTCTCTTCCACGGAGTTCAGAAAGGTTTTCATGAATTCTTATATCAAATGTTGCCGAAGAGACACCTCCAGCAACAAATCAAATTCTTTTCCTCCCCGAGAAGGCTCAAGAGATCGTGGGACCGAAAATATTGTCCTTTCCACCCCAAATAGTCCGGATACAATATCCGATTTCATAGAAATTATGTTCAGATATCCAGAATTTACCAAATCCTTCAAAATTTGAATTCCGGAAATTCCAGAGGTTTTCGTCCGATATCCAAAGATTCCCAGGCCTTCAAGGTTTTTATTCTGGAGATGTTAATCAAATATCCATTGGATCCATATCCAAAATTCCAAGACTTTCAAAATTTTAATTCTAGAGGTTTGGGTCCGATATCCAAAGATCCCCAGACCTTCAAAATTTGAAATGTAGAGGATTTACTCAGATATCCAGAATTTACCAAATCCTTCAAAATTTGAATTCCGAAAAGTCCAGAGGTTTTGAGTCGATATCCAAAGATCCCCAGGCCTTCAAAATTTGAATCCGGGAGGAATGCTGGAGATTTTGATCAATTATCCAGAAATCCCCAGATCTTCCAAATTTGAAATCTAGAGTTTTGGGATCCATATCCAAAGATTCCCAGGCTTTCAAAATTGTAATTCTAGAGGTTTTGGGCCGATACAGACCTTCAAAATTTGAATTCTGGCGCAAGCCCCCCCCATTCTAGTTCCTCATCCCCCCCAAGCCCAACCAACAAAAATGTAAAACATTTAAAGGCAAAAAACAAAACCCGGCAAAACCCCCCAAAACCCGACAAAACCCCCCAAAACTCCGGACACAAACCCTATACAATTTCTATAAACCCTAAACCCTAAACCCTAAACCCTAAACCCTAAACCCTAAACCCTAAACCCTAAACCCTAAACCCTAAACCCTAAACCCTAAACCCTAAACCCTAAACCCTAAACCCTAAACCCTAAACCCTCAAGACCAGGATAAATAGAAATTGTATGTGTTTCATTACGAATAGCTCGATTCCTGCAGGCAAAGAGGATTAAGTAAATTGAACATATTGGCACAGTTGACCCCTGCAAACCCTTATCCTGGCTCACTAGTTACCTCAACTAGGGAGGAGAAGGCCAAGCTCCTTGATTGCATTCACACAAGACCCGATCCCTGACCCAAATTCAGGAGGCTAACGCAAGGCTCGTATTCACACAGGCTTTGATCACATCCCGACCTGGAATGCAAGGCTCCCGACCCAGTTGTGGGGGGGGGGGGGACGCAAAGGCTCCTTCAGTTACATAAGCCCTGCTCACACACCGACCCAATTAGGGAGGTGAATACAAAGGCTCCTTGGCAGCATTCACACAGGCTCTGATCACATCCCGACCCAATTAGGGAGGGGAACGCAAAGGCTCCATGGCTGCATTTACACAGGCCCTCATCACATCCCGCCCCAATTAGGGAGGGGAATGCAAGGCTCCTTGGCTGCATTTACACAGGCCCTGATCACATCCCGACCCAATTAGGGAGGTGAATACAAAGGCTCCTGGGCTGCATTTACACAGACCCTGATCACATCCTGACCCAATTCGGGAGGTGAACACTGCATTTACACAGGCCCTGATCACCTCCTGACCCAAAGTAGGGAGAGAAACAAAAGGCTCCTTGGCTGCATTTACACAGGCCCTGATCACATCCCGACCCAATTAGGGAGGTGACTACAAAGGCTCCTTGGCAGCATTCACACAGGCCCTGATCCCATCCCGACCCAATTAGGGAGGGGAATGCAAGGCTCCTTGGCTGCATTGACACAGGCCCTGATCACATCCCGACCCAATTAGGGAGAATCACAAGGCTCCTTGGCTGCATTTACACAGGGCTTGATCACATCCCGACCCAATTAGGGAGGTGACTACAAAGGCTCCTTGGCAGCATTCACAGAGGCCCTGATCACATCCCGACCCAATTAGGGAGGGGAATGCAAGGCTCCTTCGCTGCATTGACACAGGCCCTGATCACATCCCGACCCAATTAGGGAGAATCACAAGGCTCCTTGGCTGCATTTACACAGGTCTTGATCACATCCCGACCCAATTAGGGAGGTGAATACAAAGGCTCCTTGGCTGCATTTACACAGGCCCTGTTCACATCCCGACTCAATTAGGGAGGGGAATGCAAGGCTCCTTGGCTGCGTTTAGACAGGCCCTGATCACATCCCGACCCAATTAGGGAGATGAACACAAGCCTCCTTGGCAGCATTTTCACAGGCCCTGATCACATCCCGACCCAATTAGGGAGAATCACACGGCTCCTTGGCTGCATTTACACAGGTCTTGATCACATCCCGACCCAATTAGGGAGGTGAATACAAAGGCTCCTTGGCTGCAGTTACACAGGCCCTGATCACATCCCGACCCAATTCGGGAGGGGAATGCAAGGCTCCTTGGCTGCATTTACACAGGCTGACCCAATTAGGGAGAGAAACACAAGGCTCCTTGGCTGCATTTACACAGCCATTGATCACATCCCGACCCAATTAGGGAGGTAAATACAAAGGCTCCTTGGCAGCATTCACACGGGCCCTGATCACATCCCGACCCAATTAGGGAGGGGAATGCAAGGCTCCTTGGCTGCATTTACACAGGCCCTGATCACATCCCGACCCAATTAGGGAGGGGAATGCCAAGGCTCCTTGGCTGCATTCAAACAGGCGACTTGGGCACATCCCGAACCCAATTAGGGAGGGGAATGCAAGGCTCCGTGTCTGCATTTGACCACCCTGATCCCTCCTGACCCATTTAGGAGGGCATGCAGGCTCACCCTGCTGCATTGACACTGCCGCTGAGGGAATGCACGGGCTCTTTGATGCATTTACAAGTCCCTATCACATCCCGAACCCCAATATGAGACTCACAGGCTCTTGGCGCATTTAACACAGTTCTGGTACTCCGACCCAGTGGGAGAGAAACAAAAGGCTCCTTGGCTGCATTTACACAGGCCCTGATCACATCCCGACCCAATTAGGGAGGGGAATGCAAAGGCTCCTCGGCTGCATTTACACAAGCCCTGATCACATCCCGACTCAATTAGGGAGGGGAATGCAAGGCTCCTCGGCTGCATTTACCCGCCAGGCATGAATCACATCCCGAACCCAATTAGAAAGTAAATACAAACCTCCTTGGCGGTCATTTTAACCCAGGCCCTGATCACATCCGACCGCAAATGAGGAGGACGGCAGAGGCTCCTTGCTGCAATTTACACAGGCCCTGAGGTCACATCCCACCCAATTTGGAGGGAACTGCAAGGCTCATTGGCTGCATTTACAAGGCCCTGATCACATCCTGATCCAATTAGGGAGAGAAACACAAGGCTCCTTGGCTGCATTTACACAGCCCTTGATCACATCCCGACCCAATTAGGGCGGTGAATACAAAGGCTCCTTGGCTGCATTTACACAGGCCCTGGTCACATCCCGACTCAATTAGGGAGGGGAATGCAAGGCTCCTTGGCTGCGTTTAGACAGGCCCTGATCACATCCCGACCCAATTAGGGAGGTGAACACAAGACTCCTTGGCAGCATTTTCACAGGCCCTTGATCACATCCCGACCCATAGGAGGTAATGCCAAGGCTTCTTGGCTTCATTCACACCGCCCTGATCACCAGATCCGGACCCATCCGGAGGAAGTCACTTCAATTGCTCCTTGGCTTGCAGTGCCACCACATCCTGACACCCAATTAGGGAAGGAATGGCAAGGCCCTTGGTTTTTACACAGGCTTTCGTGACCCAATTAGGGAGGGGAATGATAGGCTCCGTGGCAATTAAGGAGGGGAATGCAAAGCTCCTTGGCTGCGTCTACACAGCCCTGATCACATTCCGACCCAATTCGGCATCCCGACCCACTTAAGGAGGGAAACGCAAGGCTCCTTGGCTGCATTTACACAGGCCCTGATCACATCCCGACCCAATTAGGGAGGGGAACGCAAGGCTCCTCGCTGCATTTACACAGGCCCTGATCACATCCCGACCCAATGAGGGGAACGCAAGAATTTACACAGGCCCGGATCACACCCCGACCCACATTTTGTGAAGGTGAACTACCTGGACAGGCGTTCCAAGAGCTGGTAATCCTTATCCTGGTGCATTTATGAAGGAGGACTACCTGGCAAGGCTTTCCGCGAGCTGGAAATCCTTATCCTGGTGCATTTTACGAAGGAGAACTACCTGGAAAGGCCTTCCGCGAGCTGGAAATCCTTATCCTGGTGCATTTTATGAAGGAGAACTACCTGGAAAAGAGCTGGAAATCCTTATCCTGGTGCATTTTATGAAGGAGAACTACCTGGAAAGGCCTTCTGCAAGCTGGAAATCCTTATCCTGGTGCATTTTATGAAGGAGAACTGCTTGGAAAGCCTTCCGCGAGCTGGAAATCCATATCCTGGTGCATTTTATGAAGGAGAACTACCTGGAAAGGCCTTCCACGAGCTCCTTATCCTGGTGCATTTTATGAAGGAGAACTACCTGGAAAGCCTCCAAGAGCTGGAAATCCTTATACTGGTGCATTTTAGGAAGGAGAACTACGTGGAAAGGCTGTCCAAGAGCTGGAAATCCTTATCCTGGTGCATTTTATGAAGGAGAACTACCTGGAAAGGCCTTCCAAGAGCTGGCAATCCTTATCCTGGTGCATTTTATGAAGGAGAACACACAGGCTTTGATCACAGCCGGACCCAAATAGGGAGGGGAATGCAAGGCTGCATTCACACAGGCCCTGATCACATCCGGACCCAATTAGGGAGGGGAACGCAAGGCTCCTTGGCTGCATACACACAGACTTTGATCACATCCGGACCCAATTAGGGAGGGGAATGCAAGGCTCCTTGGCTGCATTCACACAGGCCCTGATCACATCCTGACCCAATTAGGGAGGGGAATGCAAGGCTCCTTCGCTGCAGTTACACAGGCCCTGATCACATCCCGACCCAATTAGGGAGAGAAACACAAGGCTCCTTGGCTGCATTTACACAGGTCCTGATCACATCCCGACCCAATTAGGGAGGTGAATACAAAGGCTCCTTGGCTGCATTTACACAGGCCCTGGTCACATCCCGACTCAATTAGGGAAGGGAATGCAAGGCTCCTTGGCTGCGGTTAGACAGGCCCTGATCACATCCCGACCCAATTAGGGAGATGAACACAAGCCTCCTTGGCAGCATTTTCACAGGCCTTGATCACATCCCGACCCAATTAGAGAAGGGAATGCAATGCTTCTTGGCTGCATTCACACAGGCCCTGATCACATCCGGACCCAATTCGGGAAGGGAATGCAAGGCTCCTTGGCTGCAGTCACACCACATCCGGACCTTGGCTGCATTTACACAGCCCTTGATCAATTAGGGAGGTAAATACAAAGGCTCCTTGGCAGCATTCACACAGCCCCTGATCACATCCCGACCCAATTAGGGAGGGGAATGCAAGGCTCCTTGGCTGCATTTACACAGGCCCTGATCACATCCCGACCCAATTAGGGAGGGGAATGCCAAGCCTCCTTGGCTGCATGCAAACAGGCCCTGGTCACATCCCGACCCAATTAGGGAGGGGAATGCAAGGCTCCTTGGCTGCATTTACACAAACCCTGATCACATCCTTACCCATTTAGGGAGGGCAATGCAAGGCTCCCTGGCTGCATTTACACAGGCCCTGGGAGGGGAATGCAAGGCTCCTTGGCTGCATTTACACAGGCCCTGATCACTTCCCGACCCAATTAGGGAGAATCACAAGGCTCCTTGGCTGCATTTACACAGGTCTTGATCACATCCCGACCCAATTAGGGAGGTGAATACAAAGGCTCCTTGGCGGCAGTTACACAGGCCCTGATCACATCCCGACCCAATTCGGGAGGGGAACGCAAGGCTCCTTGGCTGCATTTACACAGGCCCTGATCACATCCTGACCCAATTAGGGAGAGAAACACAAGGCTCCATGAAGATGGCACTGTCCTGGTGGAAGGAGTGCAGGGCAAGACCGCTTCCCCAGCTCGTCTAGACTGCTTGCACAAAGCCTTGCAAGAGCTGACAGCGCAGCACCGCCTCTACCAGGCAAACCCAGCAGTGGAGGGAGCCTTAACAAGAATGGAAATCATCCTCGCTGGAAAAGTGCAGCCGTGTACAAGCGCAGCGGCAACGACAGACCGCGAAACCTCCCAAGGGCGCCAAACGGGGGAGTCCGGTGGCTCACACTCCTCGGCCTTGGGGGCGAAGCGCAGCACTCGGAAAACGCAGCGGCCTCTGTCGAAACAATGGAAGAGAAGGAAGACAGGCTAGAGATGACGTACCTGATCCCCAAAGAGCTGAAAGCCCCCAGAGCGGACACTGTGGAGCTGCAGAAAATCCGAAGCACTTCGGAGCTCACGGACGACATGGACGTGAAGTTCTTCCAACACCTGTTTTCCACGGGCACAGGCGGATGGCAGAATGGATATGGAAGCTTCTCCCAATACGCTCGCAAGCTCTCGGGCAACATCAACGTGAGGATCGGCAACCAGCAGGCTCCAGGCGGGAAGACCAAGTACCAAGAGGGCAAAGGTCAGGTGTTTCCAGCCCTGAGGGACATCCCAAAAAGCACCTGAGATTGCTTATCACTGAGCATTCTTTAGAGAAGAGAGCGCAGCGCAAGGCTCCTTGGCTGCATTTACCGGCCCTGATCACATCCCGACCGGACTAGGCAGGGGAACACAAGGCTCTGTGCCTGCATTTACAGGCCCTGATCACATCCCGACCCAATTAGGGAGGGGAATGCAATGCTCCTTGGCTGCATCTGCACAGGTCCTGCTCACACCCTGAAGGGAACACAAGGCTCCTTGGCTTCATACACAGGCCCTGATCACATCCCTACCCAATCAGGGAGGCCAAGGCTCCTTGGCTGCGTTCACGCAGGCCCTGATCACATCCGACCCAGTCAGGGAGGGAATGCAAGGCTCCTTGGCTGCATTTACACAGGCCCTGATCACATCCTGACCCATTTAGGGAAGGGAACGCAAAGGCTCCTTGGGAGCAGTTACAAAGGCCCTGATCACATCCCGACCCAATTAAAGGCAAATACAAGGCTCTTTGGCTGCATTCACACAGGCCCTGATCACATCCCGACCCAATTAAGGAGGCAAATACCTTGACTGCATTCACACAGGCCCTGATCACATCCTGACCAAGGCTCCTTGGCTGCATTTACCGGCCCTGATCACATCCCGACCCAACTAGGGAGGGGAACGCAAGGCTCTGTGCCTGCATTTACAGGCCCTGATCACATCCCGACCCAACTAGAGAGGGGAATGCAGGGCTACCTTGGTTGCGCGGCCCTGATCACATCCCGACCCAATTAGGGAAGGGAACACGCTGCATTCTGATCACATCTACATGGAAAGGCCTTGAAAAAAAAGCTGGAAATCCTTATCCTGTCTTCAAATAGCTGGAAATCCTGGTGCTTTTTTTGCGAAGGAGAACTACCTGGAAATGCCTTCAAAGAGCTGGAAATCCTTATCCTGGTGCATTTTATGAAGGAGAATTATTTGGAAAGGCCTTCAAAGAGCTGGAAATCCTTATCCTGGTGCATTTCATGAAGGAGAACTACCTGGAAAGGCCTTCTTGGTGCATTTCACGAGGGAGAACTACCTGGAAAGGCCTCTTATCCTGGTGCAATTTATGAAGGAAAACTGCCAGGATCGCCAACCAATTAAGGAGAATCCCGGGCGACTCGGCTGCACATCCCAGCTGGAAAGCTTATCGTCAACCAATTAAGGAGAATCCCAGGCGACTCGGCGTGCAAGCTAGAACTTATCGCCAACCATTAGTATAAGTCCGCATGCTACTCGCTGCAAATCCCAGCTTGAAGCTGCCCTCGCCACCAATTAAGGAGAATCCCCCGGGCGCCTCGCCTGCAAATCTGGAAAGCTTCTCGCCACCATTAGAGAATCCCGGCGACGCGGCTGTCAATCCCAGCTGGAAATCGTTATCGCAACCAATTAAGGAGAATCCCAGGCGACTCGGCTGCAAAGCTAGAAAGCTTATCGCCAACCAATTAAGGAGAATCCCAGGCGACTCGGCTGCAAATCCCAGCTGGAAAGCTTATCGCCAACCAATTGAGGAGAATCCCGGGCGACTCGGCTGCAAAGCTGAAAAGATTATCGCCAACCAATTACGGAGAATCCCAGGCGACTCGGCTGCAAAGCTAGAAAGCTTATCGCCAACCAATTAAGGAGAATCCCAGGCGACTCGGCTGCAAAGCTGGAAAGCTTATCGCCAACCAAATAAGGAGAATCCCGGGCGACTCGGCTGCAAATCCCAGCTGGAAGCTATCGCCACCGTTAAGAAATCCCGGCGACTTCGGCGCAAGCTGGAAGCTTATCGCCAACCATTAAGCACTCCCGCGACTCGGCTGAAATCCCGCTGGAAACTTTATCGCCAACCAATTAAGAAATCCCGTCGACTCGCTGCAATGCGGAAGCTGTATCGCCAACCAATTAAGGCGAATCCGGGCGACTCGGTTGGCACAGCTGAAAGCCTTATCGCCAACCAATTAAGGAAAACCGGGCGACTCGGCTGAAACAAAGCTGGAAACATCCCAACCATTTAGGAAGAATCCCAGGCGACTTCGGTCTGCAATCTCACTGGAAGTTTTTTCTCGCCAACCCCATTAAGGAGACTCCCGTCGACTCGGCTGCAAATCTCGCTGGAAAGCTTAGCGCCAACCAATTAGGAGAATTCCCCGACTCGGCTGCAAATCTCAGCTGGAAAGCTTATCGCCAACCAATTAAGGAGAATCCCGGGCGACTCGGCTGCAAAGCTCAGCTGGAAAGCTTATCGCCAACCAATGAAGAGAATCCCAGGCGACTCGGCTGCAAATCCCAGCTGGAAAGCTTCTCGCCAACCAATTAAGGAGAATCCCAGGCGACTCGGCTGCAAATCTCAGCTGGTAAGCTTATCGCCAACCAATTAAGGAGAATCCCGGGCGACTCTGCTGCAAAGCTGCTTCCAAGAGCTGGAAATCCTTATCCTGGTGCATTTTATGAAGGAGAACTACCTGGCAAGGCCTTCCAAGAGCTGGAAATCCTTATCCTGGTGCATTTTATGAAGGAGAACTACCTGGCAAGGCCTTCCAAGAGCTGGAAATCCTTATCCTGGTGCATTTTATGAAGGAGAACTACCTGGCAGCCTTCCAAGAGCTGGAAATCCTTATCCTGGTGCATTTTATGAAGGAGAACTACCTGGCAAGGCCTTCCAAGAGCTGGAAATCCTTATCCTGGTGCTTTTTATGAAGGAGAACTACCTCGTCCAAGAGCTGGAAATCCTTATCCTGGTGCATTTTATGAAGGAGAACTACCTGGCAAGGCCTTGCAAGAGCTGGAAACCCTTATCCTGGTGCATTTTATGAAGGAGAACTACCTGGCAAGGCCTTCCACGAGCTGGAAATCCTTATCCTGGTGCATTTTATGAAGGAGAACAACCTGGCAAGGCCTTCCAAGAGCTGGAAATCCTTATCCTGGTGCATTTTATGAAGGAGAACTACCTGGCAATGCCTTCCAAGAACTGGAAATCCTTATTCTGGTGCATTTTATGAAGGAGAACTAACTGGCAAGGCCTTCCAAGAGCTGGAAATCCTTATCCTGGTGCATTTTATGAAGGAGAACTACCTGGAAAGGCTCTTATCCTGGTGCATTTTATAAAGGAGAACTACCTGGAAAGGCCTTCCGCGAGCTGGAAATCCTTATCCTGGTGCATTTTATGAAGGAGAACCACCTGGTAAGGCCTTCTGCGAGCTGGAAATCCTTATCCTGGTGCTTTTTATGAAAGAGAACTACCTGGAAATGCCTTCCGCGAGCTGGAAATCCTTATCCTGGTGCATTTTATGAAGGAGAACTACCTGGAAAGGCTTTCCGCGAGCTGGAAATTCTTATCCTGGTGCTTTTTTCTGAAGAAGAACTACTTGGAAAGGCCTTCCGCGAGCTGGAAATGCTTATCCTGGTGCATTTTATGAAGGAGAACTACCTGGAAAGGCCTTCCAAGAGCTGGAAATCCTTATCCTGGTGCATTTTATGAAGGATAACTACCTGGAAAGGGAAATCCTTATCTTGGTGCATTTTATGAAGGAGAACTACCTGGAAAGGCCTTCCGCAAGCTGGAAATCCTTATCCTGGTGCATTTTATGAAGGAGAACTACCTGGAAAGGCCTTCTGCGAGCTGGAAATCCTTATCCTGGTGCATTTTATGAAAGAGAACTACCTGGAAATGCCTTCCGCGAGCTGGAAATCCTTATCCTGGTGCATTTTATGAAGGAGAACTACCTGGAAAGGCTTTCCGCGAGCTGGAAATCCTTATCCTGGTGCTTTTTTCTGAAGAAGAACTACTTGGAAAGGCCTTCCGCGAGATGGAAATGCTTATCCTGGTGCATTTTATGAAGGAGAACTACCTGGAAAAGCCTTCCGCGAGCTGGAAATCCTTATCCGGTGCATTTTATGAAGGAGAACTACCTGGAAAGGCCTTCCAAGAGCTGGAAATCCTTATCCTGGTGCATTTTATGAAGGAGAACTACCTGGAAAGGCCTTCCGCGACCTGGAAATCCTTATCCGGTGCCTTTTATGAAGGAGAACTACCTGGAAAGGCCTTCCGCGAGCTGGAAATCCTTATCCTGGTGCATTTTATGAAAGAGCTACCTGGAAAGGCCTTCCGCGAGCTGGAAAAGGCAAGGCCTTCCAAGAGCTGGAAATCCTTATCCTGGTGCATTTTATGAAGGAGAACTACCTGGCAAGGCCTTCCAAGAACTGGAAATCCTTATTCTGGTGCATTTTATGAAGGAGAACTACCTGGCAAGGCCTTCCAAGAGCTGGAAATCCTTATCCTGGTGCATTTATGAAGGAGAACTACCTGGCAAGGCCTTCCAAGAGCTGGAAATCCTTATCCTGGTGCATTCTATGAAAGAGAACTACCTGGCAAGGCCTTCCAAGAGCTGGAAACCCTTACGCTGGTGCATTTTATGAAGGAGAACCACGTTTGCTTGTCCTCAACCTGAATGGGGGCCATGTGCCAGGTGCTTATGCTCAACCAGAATGGGGTGCAGCCGAGTCGCTTCAGTCAACACAAAGTCCTGACACCAGCAATTCCTGTTTGCTTGCCTCAACCTGAATAGGGGCCAGCGTTTACCGCTCACACCGTGCGCTTTGGCTCAATATGAACAGCCTTAAGTCTTCATCCACAGCCATTTCGGGCGCAAGCCTCTGTCACCGCAAAAGGTCTTGAGAGCATTTTCGCATCCCTTGTTTCTCAGCTCAACTGATGCGAGTTGAAATGGCCAACCGCTGCGGCTGTTGGGGGGCCTGAACTGCGAGCTGAAGTGGGACGGTGGCCCGATCGCAAATTTGCGGACCATGGCCGGCCACGTCGCAGGCTCTGTGCGCTGGACAGCTGCTGGGCTGAATGAACCGGAAGCCCACAAATACCGTATTGCCATGCTGTTTCGACCTGTGAGCTTCTAGGCCCTTCAGAACGTCACGGTCGGCGACGTCATCTCAGCCATGGGATCTGAAGCCCATAGTCACGAAGCACTGTCGCGGCAGACGCATCTGGCAATCCTGATCAACGGACGATGGCAGCCAGAAGAGCAGCCAGTGGCCGGACCGTTTCTTCTCTTAGAAAAGCTGCCGCGATGCAGGCTACGGCACAAGCAGTCGCTGGCAGAACATCTGTTTCACGCCAATCTTCATTCGCTCTGACTCTCAAAATTCCACAGAAACGGCCGGTCATGGGCTACTCGCTTCTTCTGTGCATTGTTGAGCCATGTTGCACCTCTTTCTTGAGCTTGTGAGAAGGTAGGGACGGCCGAGCCTTCCCGTGCTTTTTGTTGCTTGTGCAGCGCGCTTGGGCTCAATTCGAGTCGTTTTAAAGTCTTCATCCGTGTCCCGCTGCGGCCAGGCAACCATTGGGGTACAAATCTCAATCGTCGCAGCTGTTCGTTTCGTTTTTGGAACATGGCCGCTGTCTTGTTTCTCAGGTCGACTGGTGCGACAGCATGCTCGAAGACACGTGCGAGGACTTGGAGAGCAGAGACCACTCGATTCGCGACTCCGAACAGGCGGACTTCGAGGACGGGTTCGACGACTGGGACTGGGTCGACAGTGAGATGCAGCGCGAAGCCGAGGAAGATGCGCGTGAGAGAGTACAGTGGAGCAAAGAAATGGAAATCCAGAATGAATACCGCCAGCGTCTCGCCAACATGACGGTGAAGTACCTGAACATGCAAGGTAGCGAAACCCACACCTCGAAGCCTTATCCACTCTGCCATGTCGAACCGTGCGAGTCTTTCCGGGAAGCCTGGCTGCACACTTTGCACGAAGGAAACAGCCCAGATCGCCGTCTCTCCCTGCGCCAACTACGTCTCAGACGACAAGAAATTAAGAAGCCTATCCCGGCGGAAACGCTGCAATATCGCAGCGCCAGGGAAGTCTTGCTTCACGATTTGGACAGCGGTCCTGCAGGACCCATCCCCCTCGACACCACGAAGCTGGTCTTGGGCGGGGGCGTGATCACAGACACCTGGAGCTGGCGTGAACTGTTGGGTCACAGCTTGAGCAACGACGTCGTGCACGTGCAAGTTGTCTACATCTCAGAGAAAGCCACAGGCCCGTAGAGCTGCCCATGTGAGTACGTTATGTCTCAGCAAGACAAGCCTGCAGAGCTCCAGTGTGTGCCACGAGAAAGAAACTGAGCAGCGAGCAAAGGCAGGACAGCTTTGTAAGTGCTCGAGCATGGCTTCTCAAGTTGCTTCACTGAGCCTGCTGCAGTGTTTCGGATACAGCCCCTAGGTGCAAAATCTGAGGATTCAGGATTCGTTGCCATGGCCCCTTGTCATCGGTGCGGCTTCGGGACAAGGAGCGGCAGAGGACAGGGATGGTGCAGCAATCCGCAGTGCCGCCAAGCCGAAAAAGAGGAGTGCCTGGCCCAGAAGAGCGCAGAGAAAATTGTTTGGCAGCAACAACGGGCAGCGCAGGGAGCGGGCAGTCGTGGACCCTTGCGCGAAGAGAACAGCAGAAAGGCAGAGCGCCGACAGCTGCATGAGGCAAGGGCGCGGGCAAAGGCAGAGGAGGAAGCAGGCGGCCGTGGACCTTTGCGTGAAGAAGACAGCAAAGAAGCAGAGCGCCGACAGCTGCGTGAGGCAAGGGCGCGGGCAAAGTCAGAGGAGGAAGCGGGCGGCCGTGGACCTTTGCGGGAAGAAGACAGCAAAGAAGCAGAGCGCCGACAGCTGCATGAGGCAAGGGCGCGGGCAAAGGCAGAGGAGGAAGCGGGCGGCCGTGGACCTTTGCGGGAAGAAGACGGCAAAGGGGAAGAGCGCCGACAGCTGCGTGAGGCAAGGGCACGGGCAAAGGCAGAGGAGGAAGCGGGCGGCCGTGGACCTTTGCGGGAAGAAGACAGCAAAGAAGCAGAGCGCCGACAGCTGCGTGAGGCAAGGGCGCGGGCAAAGGCAGAGGAGGAAGCGGGCGGCCGTGGACCTTTGCGGGAAGAAGACGGCAAAAGGGAAGAGCGCCGACAGCTGCGTGAGGCAAGGGCGCGGGCAAAGTCAGAGGAGGAAGCGGGCGGCCGTGGACCTTTGCGGGAAGAAGACAGCAAAGAAGCAGAGCGCCGACAGCTGCGTGAGGCAAGGGAGCGGGCAAAGGCAGAGGAGGGAGTGGGCGGCCGAGGGCCCAGGCCCATCGCCTCGGAGATTCAGCAGCAGGGCTACCCTTTTCCAGACGAGGACACCTTGACCCAGGAGCAGGCACAAGCCCATTACTTGGCTTTTGCGCGGAGCTGGAGTAGATTTGGCCTTTCTCGCGTGTGCCAGAAGTGCCAGACTCTAACACCAGGGAGGCACTGCAGAACAGCCAAAGGAAGTGGCCAGCTGCTCTGCAGGAATTGCCGCGAGAATCGCACCAAGGTGGTTTTGCCAATCCCGGCCCCCATCCCAGAAGCACTGCAAAGTCTGCAACCCATCGAACAGCATCTCCTCGCCATGGCACGCATCTCGCAGGTCTTGTTGGACAAGCTGCCATCAGGCGGCCCGAGCGCGCAGTGGGGTCGCATGTACGCAGTGCTCATGCAGGATCCTTTCATCTGCGACGTCCTCGAAGGCGCCACTTTGGAAGAAGACGGTACAGTGCTGGTCGAGGGCGTGGACGGCATGACCGCATCACCAGCGCGTTTGGAGCACCTACACGCGGCCTTGCAGGCCTTGAAGGAACTGCACTGCCTCTATCAACGGAGCCCGGCAGTGGACAGAGCTCTGGCGAGAATGGCTGCCATCCTCGCCAACAAGACATCCGCTGCGGCTGCGGTGCCAACAGACCCACTTGCGGGAACAGAAGCAAACCAAGAGATCGAGATGACATACCTGGTGCCGAAGCAATTCCAGGCCCCAAAAGCCGACGTACAAGATTTGCGAAAAGTGCGAGGATCCGCAGACCTCAGCGATGGCATGGATGCAAAATTCTTCCCACACTTGTTTCCCACCGGCACAGGAGGCTGGAAGAACGACAACGGAAGCTTTTCCCAATATGCCCGGAAGCGTCTGCTGAGCCTGGATTCCCGCTTCGAAGCGTCCACGGCCTACATCATGTGGCTGCTGGAGATGCAGACCAAGAAGCGACTTTCCGGAAACATCAACGTCCGGATCGGCAACCAGCGGGTGCCCTACGGCAGTAGCGACTACGAGAACGGTAGCCGTCAGGTGTATGCTGCCTTGCGGGACATGCCTGGCACGCAGCCGTACCTGTACGCCAAGAAGGGAGTGGCGCTCAACATGTACGAGCAGCTTGGCGCTCCCAACTTCTTCATGACACTGTCCTGCCACGCGCGCCAGCCTGCGTTGCTCCTCGCGGCTATCTCGGCACGGCTGCTGCGGCTGCATCCCGACCGCCCTCAGGCAGAACTGGAGCAGCACGCTGCGGAGATCCTATTCCGCTACCAGAATGACAAGAACTTCACTTGGGATGGGTTGTCGCCCAACCAGTTGTGCAACCAGCAGCCGGCAGTGGTAGCGCGACAATTCATGCACCAAGTCTCTCAGCTGATGTGGTGGCTGTCCAGCACGCGCGGTCCGAAAGTCCACCTGCACGAAGATTCTGATCCACAAGATGGAATCGAGGAGAACGACTGCGAGGACGTGGAGGACGACGCCCAGGCACCCGCCACGGATTTTGCAGGCCTTCATCGCCGCATGCGCAAGGAACGGCCTCCTTTCAAAGTGTTTGACTACATCATTCGCATAGAATGGCAAAAGCGGGGCTACCCCCACGCTCACATCCTGCTTTGGATCGAAGAGTGGGCCAAAGCAACGCAGCAGCCAGACAAGATGGCGCCCGACGGCGAAGACTCCGAACAAGCAGCAGAGACACCGGTTCCAGACTGGTCTGACGAAGAGGCCATGGAGAACTTCATCCCCAAGTGTGCGGAGGACCTCAGCGACAAGTACATCTGCACCAAGTCCCCGAACACGTGGCGCCAATCCCACCGCGTACCACCCAGAGATAGAGAAGTGAACGCAAAGCTGTCCGCAGAGGTGGTGCACAACCACACGCCATATTGCGGCATGTACTCAGAATGCGCCTGTCGATTTGGATTTCCACATGATGCAGAGCCCCGGACTCGGCGTCGAACATCGCAGGAGCAGTACGCCAACAGCCGCTGGAAGAGCAGCCTTGAGACGAGACGAGTGAAGGGAGACAGCATGATGGGACAGTACAACATTCGAATCTTGAGAAGGTGGAGGGCAAGCATGGACCTGCAGGTCATCTGCGAGCTCACCAGCGCCAGTCGGTACATACTGGGCTACACTTTCAAGTCGGAGGAGGATCGCGAAGCGCAGCGGCGAATGGAAAACATCCTTGCCATCCTAACAAGTCAGAGCGCAGGCGCCGGCCTCGACAATCAGAAGATCTACAAGGCAGCCCACGCGGCGTTGCAGGGCAGGACCACGTCGACCTTCGAGGCATGCCACCTTCTGCTGGGCTTCCCGATCATCGAATTCTCCAGGGACAACGTCTGGGTACAGGTGGGGCCTCCAGACACCTGGACTGTGTGGGTGCCCAAGCACGAGGAGCAGGTGGCCTTGCAGCAGCCCACTGACTACCGCAACAAGAAGATGCGCCAAGGTGGGAACCTGCCTGTTGCTCATCACTGGTACCGGGAAATGCAAACCATCTTCGGTGAACATGAGACGACCTTGCCAGTGGAAGGCAGGGAGCCGGTTTCCTGTCGGTTTAGTGAAGTCACCTTCCTGGACTTTTGCGCGGCTTTCAAGTACATCGGCGTGCAAGAACCACAGCCTCGCAGGCGCCCTGCAATCGTCGGCTACCAGAACTTCAATCCGGACGAGGAGGCCGAAGCTTTCTACTACTCCAAGCTGCTGCTGCACCTGGTGTGGAAGGAACCTGGAGATTGGCTGTTGGAGCAGGACGCAGGAAGCCATGCAGCAGCGTTCCAGCGCATCGCCCGAGACGTGCGCGGCCACCCAGACTTTCTTCGGTCGAGATGCTTCCCTCAGCTAGATGGGACCGTCGACGCCGCCCGCAAGCTGCAGGCCGTACAAGCGACGATGTACATGAAGGCCAAGATGCATCCGGCAAACCTGCGGGACGGCTGGGCCAACAGCAAGGTTGCCGAGGAGAACTACAAGGATTCCTTGCAAATATTGGAGGCACTGAAGGAGCGGTATGGAGGAGACATCGACTTCCTGGCCCCGGACTCTGTGCCCACCGGAGCTGCCCTCAATGCCTTTGCGCCGGTCGAGGAAGGCGAAGAATCATTCGAGATGTTGACGGTTGAGAACCCCTGCCCGGAGACCACGCGCCAGTGCCAAGAGCACATCGTCCAGTCAGTTCTGAGGCAGCCGAACACCAAGGACACGCAGAATACTCAGCGTCTGCACATGCTCCTCCACGGGCCCGGCGGCAGCGGCAAGTCCGTGGTGGTACGCGCAGCAGCTCACGTCCTGCGGCAAAGCAAGAAAGGATGCATCATAGCGGCGCCCACGGGTGTGGCAGCATTCAACATCAACGGTGTCACCCTCCATCAATGTTGCTTGCTCCCCGTAGTGAACCAAAGCCACGGCAAGGCCTGCGACATGCCGCTGCCGGACCGCCAGAAGTTAGCCACTCTCATAGACATCTGGTCGAAGGTCAGCGTTCTGTTCGTTGACGAGATGAGCTTCATCCCCTCCTGGATGTTGGAGCGTCTGGATCAGCATCTCCGTCTTGCCAGAGATCTGCAAACCCTGCCCTTCGGAGGACTGCACGTCATCTTTGCCGGGGACCTGTATCAGTTGCCTCCACCAAGCGGGCTGCCGGCCTTCGCCAGCCGGCTTTGGCTGCTCTTCCAGCTCTGCGAGTTAGAAGGAAACCAGCGGGCCGCACGCGACCCAGCCTGGGCCGCTCTGCTGGCACGCGTTCGGGTGGGACAGCAGACCGACGCCGACATTGAGGTGCTGCGGAATATGGTGATCAAGAAAGGCAGCAAGAAGCGGCCCGCCCCGAAAGCCGTGAACCTATACGCCACTCGCCAAGCAGTCGCCGAAAGCAACCGCCGCTACAAGGAAGAGCACGTCTTGAACACAGGAGAACAGCTACACGATTGCCCAGCTGTCGACACCAACGTCAAGACCGGTGTGCCGCTGTCTCCAGATGCCGTCTGGGCCGAGCCGGAGAACACAGGTGGCTTGGTAGGCCTGCTGCAGGTGGCCATTGGGCTCCGTGTCATGCTCAGATACAACATCGACGTGCGAGATGGCTTGGTCAATGGCGCCTGTGGCACGGTGGAGCACATTGACACCGAGAAAGCCGGCGGGGAAGTCGAGAGGATCTGGGTTTCTTTCGAGAAGAATGCTGGGGCCACTTGGCGAGCAGAGCACGAAACCTCCTGCGTGGCAATCTCGAGGCGCTCGGCCACGTACCTTGACAGAGACGGCAGCAAGGCATCGAGGCATCAATTCCCGCTCGTTCTCGCCAAAGCCATCTCGATCCACAAGAGCCAGGCAGCTACCTGTAAGGACGGAGCGCATACCCGCCTCGATCACACCATCTTCGCAGAAGGTCAAGCCTACGTCGCCCTGAGCCGCTGCCCCGAACAGGCACTCTGCAGCTTGGAGCTCTTCAACCCCAAGGCTTTGCGGTTCAACGCCAACGCAGAGTGGGCCCTGACCAAGCTGAAGGCGCAGCAAGCCGACCGGGACGGCCCGGATCTCTGGAAGGCGTTGTTCAAGCCGGAGCAGAACAAGGAGTTCTATGAAAGACGACTAGCTGAGATGGGGACGCCCGACTGGAACCGTCTCAAGCCAGACCACGGCGAGCGCATCGAGCGGCCCTGGTGTTGTGCACTATGCGGCACGGAGGCTCCCAACACCAAAGCTGCCATCAAGGCTCATAAGCGCAAGTGCCCGGCCAAGCCACCAGCCAAGACGAACGCCAAAAGCAAAGCAAAGGCCAAAGCAAAATGCAAAGCAAAGTTCGTCTTCATGGGCCTAGGCAAACGGGCTGCAGAAAGCTCTTGCGCGGCCGGGTCTTTGGCCAAGATGCAACGGACAGGCAGCCGACCCGATCAAGACACACCTGCGGGCCTGTATTTTGAGGCGCAAGAGCAAGCTCTCTGCGGCATGCACGCCCTGAACATGGCCTTGGGGGCAGCCTTCTTCACTGAAGCGGACATGGACAACGCCGTGCAGGTTGTCCTCGAAGAAGGTGGGGTGGAACGAGGTGAAGCTGCAGAGGACCACGCGGCGCCAGGTGGCTTCTACTCCTCGGAAGTGCTTGCGCAGGTACTGCAAACCAAAGCCATGGCTGCTTTTGGTCGTGTGAGGTGGCAAATGGACCTTCAACCCGTCGTGAGCAAGCACGATCTGGAAGCAGCTGCCGGGGCGGTGCAGAACCGGGACAACGCACACTGGGTGGCATATCGATATTTCCATGAGAAGATCTTCAGGTTGGACTCCCTGGCTCGTACCCGCAGAGCAGAGCAGATACCGGAAGCCGTCTTCTTGGCGGAGCTCGCTCGACATCCCGCGACCTACTGCATCCGAGAGGTCTAGCCGCGGCTGCCATCTCCTAACAATGTTGTGATGCCGCGAGGACACCTCTGGTGCTCCACGCCAACGTTTCACCCCCCCACAGACCAGCGTTCTCACGCGAGATCGCACAAGGCAAGGCAGAAACCAAGGCGACAGCTCATGCTCATGTGATGGATGGATGTGTGGCAAGACTGGCGCCCCAGCAAACCTGAGCAACAACTGCGCCGCTCTTCTCTGCGGGCTCAAGATTAGAGTTACTCCAAACAAAAGACATGGTTTTCTTTCAGAAACCTATCCAAAAAGCGAGACGAGGTGTCGAAACAATCAAATCAATATCACCATGACAAGACGAAAGACAAGAATTACAAGCATTGGCTGTCAAGAACCAACATGCTCAACTTCTCCTGGCCCAGAACTGCAGACATGGACAGAAGACCACCAGACCTTCAAGCATCAGGTCCGTCTCTTCCACGGAGTTCAGAAAGGTTTTAATGAATTGTTATATCAAATGTTGCCGAAGAGACACCTCCAGCAACAAATCAAATTCTTTTCCCCCCCGAGAAGGCTCAAGAGATCGTGGGACCGAAAATATTGCCCTTTCCACCCCAAATAGTCCGGACACAATATCCGATTTCATAGAACTGAAATCCAAATTTGCAAAAACAATACCAATATTAATTGAAATTCCTCTATATTCTCTGAAATTTCGAGGGGGTGAAATGAACCATTATCATTCTAAAGAATTGCAATCCAAAAAATTATTCAAATTACAATATATGTAATTCAAATATTCGTGGAACCATATCAATTGTAATAATATATCGAAACTTCGAGGCTAACACCCACAGACAAGGGTCAACAAAGATTCGGGACATCAGGAGAATTATAATGAATACCCTCAAAAAGAACTCCCAGATCTTCAAGATTTTAATTCTGGAGGTTTTGATCAATTATCCAGAAGTCCCCAGATCTTCCAAATTTGAATTCTAAAGATTTTTGGAGGACTTATTCAGATATCCAGTATTTATCAAATCCTTCAAAATTTGAATTCCGAAAATTCCAGAGGTTTTGAATCGATATCCAAAGATCCCCAGGCCTTCTAAATTTCAATCCTGGAGGACTGCAGGAGATTTTGATCAATTATCCAGAAATCCCCAGATCTTCCAAATTTGAAATCTAGAGTTTTGGGATCCATATCCAAAGATTCCCAGGCTTTCAAAATTTTAATTCTTGAGGTTTTGGGCCGATACAGACCTTCAAAATTTGAATTCTGGCGCAATCCCCCCCACCCCAGCCCCCCATCCCCCC
>CAJNDS010001028.1:0-40599 GCA_905221605.1 Symbiodinium natans
AATCGTATTTCTTCCCTTCTATGATAATCGAGTATATATTCGTGGCATCAAATCGTATTTCTTCCCTTCTATGATAATCGAGCACAAATTGATGATAATAAATCATATTTCTTCCCTTCTGTGACAATCGAATATAAATTGGAGCCAACAAATCGTGTTTCTTCTTTTCTGTGGCAATCGAGCACAAATTGGTGGCAACAAATCGTATTTCTCCCCTTCTGTGATGATCGAGCTCAAATTGGTGGTGGCAATAAATCGTATTTCTTCCCTTCTTTGATAATTGAGCGTAAATTGGTGGCAATAAATCGTATTTCTTCTTTTCTGTGACAATCGAGCACAAATTGGTGGCAACAAATCGTACTTCTTCTCTTCTGTGACAATCGAGAAGAAATTCGTGGCATCAAATCGTATTTCTTCCCTGCTATGACAATCGAGCACAAATTGGTTGCAACAAACCGTATTTCTTCCCTTCTGAAACAACCGAGCACAAATTGACAACAAATCGTGTTTCTTCCCTTCTGTGATGATCGAGCACAAATTGTTGACAACGAGTCCCTTTTGTGACAATCGAACACAAATTGGTAAGAACAATTCGTACTTCTTCCCTTCTGAGATAATCGAGCACAAATTGGTGGCAACAAATCGAATTTCTTCCCTTCTGTGACAATCGAGCACAAATTGGCGACAACAAATCGTATTTCTTCCCTTCTGTGACAATCGAGCACAAATTGGTGACAACAAATCGTACTTCTTCCCTTCTATGACAATCGAGCGCAAATTGGTGGCAATAAATCGTACTTCTTCCCTTCGGTGATAATCAATCACAAATTGGTTGCAACAAATCGTACTTCTTCCCTTCTGTGACAATCGAGCACAAATTGGCAACAAATTGTACTTCTTCACTTCTGTGACAATCGAGCACAAATTGGTGGCAACAAATCGTACTTCTTCCCTTCTGTGATATTCGAGCACAAATTGGTGGCAAGAAATCGTACTTTCTTCCGTTCCGAAACAATCGAGCACAAATTTGTGGCAACAAATCGTCCTTCTTCCCTTCTGTGACAATCGAGCACAAATTGGTGGTAACAAATCGTACTTCTTCCCTTCTGTGACAATCGAGCTCAAATTGGAGTAACAAATCGTATTTCTTCCCTTCTATGGCAATCGAGCGCAAATTGGTGGCAACAAATCGTACTCCTTCTCTTCTGTGACAATCGAGCACAAATTGGTTGCAACAAATCGTACTTCTTCCCTTCTGTGATAAACGAGCACAAATTGGTGGCAACAAATCGTACTTCTTCCCTTCTATGACAATGAAGCACAATTTGGTGGCAATAAATAGTACTTCTTCCCTTCTGTGACAATCGAGCACAAATTGGTTGCAACAAATCGTACTTCTTCCCTTCTATGACAATCGAGTATAAACTCGTGACAACAAATCGAATTTCTTCTCTTCTGTAACAATCGAACACAAATTGGTGGCAACAGATCGTATTTCTTCTTTTCTGTGACAATCGAGCACAAATTGGTGGCAACAAATCGAATTTCTTCCATTCTGTGACAATCGAGAACAAATTGGCGACAACAAATCATACTTCTTCCCTTCCGTGACAATCGAGCACAAATTGGCAACAACAAATCGTATTTCTTCCCTTCTGTGACAATCGAGCATAAATTTGTGACAACAAATCGTACTTCTTCCCTTCTGTGATAATCGAGCGCAAATTGGTGGCAATGAATCGTACTTCTTCCCTTCTGTGATAATCGAGCACAAATTGGTTGCAACAAATCGTACTGTGGCAACAAATGATACTTCTTCCCTTCTGTGACAATCGAGCACAAATTGTTGGCAACAAATCGTACTTCTTCCCTTCTGTGACAATCGAGCACAAATTTGTGGCAAGAAACCGTACTTCTTCCCTTCTGTGATATTCGAGCACAAATTGGTGGCAACAAGTCGTACTTATTCCCTTCCGAAACAATCGAGCACAAATTGGTGAAAAGAAATCGTACTTCTTCCCTTCTGTGACAATCGAGCACAAATTGGTGGCAACAAATCATACTTCTTCCCTTCTGTGATAATCGAGCACAAATTGGTGGCAACAAATCATACTCCTTCCCTTCTGTGACAATCGAGCTCAAATTGAGGGTTACAAATCGTACTTTTTCCCTTCTATGACAATCGAGCACAAATTGGTTGCAACAAATCGCACTCCTTCCCTTCTGTGATAATCGAGCACAAATTGGTGGCAACAAATCGTACTTCTTCCCTTCTATGACAATGAAGCACAGATTGGTGGCAATAAATAGTACTTCTTCCTTCTGTGACAATCGAGCACAAATTGGTTGCAACAAATCGTACTTCTTCCCTTCTATGACAATCGAGTATAAACTCGTGACAACAAATCGAATTTCTTCCCTTCTGTAACAATCGAACACAAATTGGTGGCAACAAATCGTATTTCTTCTTTTCTGTGACAATCGAGCACAAATTGGTGGCAACAAATCGAACTTCTTCCATTCTGTGACAATCGAGAACAAATTGGTGACAACATATCGTACTTCTTCCCTTCTGTGACAATCGAGCACAAATTGGCGACAACAAATCGTCTTTCTTCCCTTCTGTGACAATCGAGCACAATTTGGTGACAACAAATCGTACTTCTTGCCTTCTATGACAATCGAGCGCAAATTGGTGGCAATAAATCGTACTTCTTCCCTTCTGTGACAATCGAGCACAAATTGGTTGCAACAAATCGTACTTCTTCCCTTCTGTGACAATCGAGCACAAATTGGCAACAAATCGTACTTCTTCCCTTCTGTGACAATCGAGCACAAATTGGTGGCAACAAATCGTACTTCTTCCTTTCTGTGATATTCGAGCACAAATTGGTGGCAAGAAATCGTACTTTCTTCCCTTCCGAAACAATCGAGCACAAATCGGTGAAAAGAAATCGTACTTCTTCCCTTCTGTGACAATCGAGCACAAATTGGCGGCAACAAATCGTACTTCTTCCCTTCTGTGACAATCGAACGCAAATTGGAGGCAATAAATCGTATTTCTTCCCTTCTATGACAATCGAACACAAATCGATAGCAACAAATCGTATTTCTTCCCTTCTGTGACAATCGAGCATAAATTGGTTGCAAGAAATGGATCTTCTTCCCTTCTGAAATATTCGAGCACAAATTGAAGAAAATATATCGAATTTCTTCCCTTCTATGGTAATCGAGTATAAATTGGTGTCAATAAATCTTTCCTTTTATTTTCTGTGACAATCGAACTCAAATTGAAGGCAACAAATCGTATTTCTTCCCTTCCATGATTATCGAGCACAAACTGGTGACAACAAATCATTTTTCTTCCCTTCTGTGACAATCGAGCTCAAATTGGTGTCAACAAACAAATCATATTTCTTCCCTTCTATGATAATCGAGCATAAATTGTCACTAAATCATGTTGCTTCCCTTCTATGGCAATCGAGCAGAATTGGTGGTATCAAATCGTATTTCCTCCCTTCTCTGACAATCGAACATAAATTGAAGGCAACAAATCGTGTTTCTTCCCTTCTTTGGCAATCGAGCACAAAATGATGGTAGCAAATCGTATTTCTTCCCTTCCATGATAATCGAGTATATATTCGTGGCATCAAATCGTATTTCTTCCTTTCTATGATAATCGAGCACAAATTGATGATAATAAATCATATTTCTTCCCTTCTGTGACAATCGAATATAAATTGGAGCCAACAAATCGTGTTTCTTCTTTTCTGTGGCAATCGAGCACAAATTGGTGGCAACAAATCGTATTTCTCCCCTTCTGTGATGATCGAGCTCAAATTGGTGGTGGCAATAAATCATATTTCTTCCCTTCTATGATAATTGAGCGTAAATTGGCGGCAATAAATCGTATTTCTTCTTTTCTGTGACAATCGAGCACAAATTGGTGGCAACAAATCGTACTTCTTCTCTTCTGTGACAATCGAGAAGAAATTCGTGGCATCAAATCGTATTTCTTCCCCGCTGTGACAATCGAGCACAAATTGGTTGCAACAAACCGTATTTCTTCCCTTCTGAAACAACCGAGCACAAATTGACAACAAATCGTGTTTCTTCCCTTCTGTGATGATCGAGCACAAATTGTCGACAACGAGTCCCTTTTGTGACAATCGAACACAAATTGGTAAGAACCACTCGTACTTCTTCCCTTCTGAGATAATCGAGCACAAGTTGGTGACAGCAAATCGTATTTCTTCCCTTGATGACAATCGAGAACAAATTGAAGACAACAAATCATATTTCTTCCCTTCCGTGACAATCGAGCACAAATTGGCGGCAACAAATCGTACTTCTTCCCTTCTGTGACAATCGAGCAAAAATTGGTGGCAACAAATCGTATTTCTTCCCTTCTGTGACAATCGAGCACAAATTGGTGGTATTAAATCGTATTTCTTGCCTTCTATGATAATCGAATATAAATTCGTGGCATCGAATCATATTTCTTCCCTTCTTTGACAATCGAGCACAAATTGATGGTATTAAATCGTATTTCTTCCCTTCTATGACAATCGGGCACAATCGAGCACGATCGAGCACAATCGAGCACAATCGAATACAAATTGGTGACAACAAATCGTACTTCTTCCCTTCTGTGATAATGGAGCGCAAATTGGAGGCAACAAATCGTACTTCTTCCCTTCTGTGACAATCGAGTTCAAATTGGTGGCAACAAGTCATATTTCTTCCCTTCTGTGACAATCGAGCACCAATTGGTGGCAACAAATCACATTTCTTCCCTTCTGTGTCAACCGAGCACAAATTGGCAACAAATCGTACTCCTTCCCTTCTGTGACAATCGAGCTCAAATTGAAGGTAACAGATCGTATTTCTTCCCTTCTATGACAATCGAGCGCAAATTGGTGGCAACAAATCGTACTCCTTCCCTTCTGTGACAATCGAGCACAAATTGGTGGCAACAAATCGCACTTCTTCCCTTCTGTGACAATCGAGCACAAATTGGTGGCAACAAATCGTAGTTCTTCCCTTCTATGACAATCGATAAATCGTGTTTCTTTCCTTCTGTGACAATCGAGCACAAGTTGGTTGCAACAAACCGCGCTTCTTCCCTTCTGTGACAATCGGGCACAAATTGGTGGCAATAAATCGTACTTCTTTTTTGTATGACAATCGAGTATGAACTCGTGACAACAAATCGAATTTCTTCCCTTTTGTAACAATCGAACACAAATTGGTGGCAACAAATCGTATTTCTTCCCTTCTGTGACAATCGAGAACAAATTGGTGACAACATATCGTACTTCTTCCCTTCTGTGACAATCGAGCACAAATTGGCGACAACAAATCGTATTTCTTCCCTTCTGTGACAATCGAGCACAAATTGGTGACAACAAATCGTACTTCTTCCCTTCTATGACAATCGAGCGCAAATTGATGGCAATAAATCGTACTTCTTCCCTTCTGTGATAATCGAGCACAAAATGGTTGCAACAAATCGTACTTCTTCCCTTCTGTGACAACCGAGCACAAATTGGCAACAAATCGTACTTCTTCCCTTCTGTGACAATCGAGCACAAATTGGTGGCAACAAATCGTACTTCTTCCCTTCTGTGATATTCGAGCACAAATTGGTGGCAAGAAATCGTACTTCTTCCCTTCCGAAACAATCGAGCACAAATTGGTGGCAAGAAATCGTACTTCTTCCCTTCTGTGACAGTCGAGCACAAATTGGTGGCAACAAATCATACTTCTTCCCTTCTGTGATAATCGAGCACAAATTGGCGACAACAAATCGTATTTCTTCCCTTCTGTGACAATCGAGCACAAATTGGTGACAACAAATCGTACTTCTTCCCTTCTGTGACAATCGAGCTCAAATTGGAGTAGCAAATCGTATTTCTTCCCTTCTATGGCAATCGAGCGCAAATTGGTGGCAACAAATCGTACTCCTTCTCTTCTGTGACAATCGAGCACAAATTGGTTGCAACAAATCGTACTTCTTCCCTTCTGTGATAATCGAGCACAAATTGGTGGCAACAAATCGTGTTTCTTCGCTTCTATGACAATGAAGCACAAATTGGTGGCAATAAAAAGTACTTCTTCCCTTCTGTGACAATCGAGCACAAATTGGTTGCAACAAATCGTACTTCTTCCCTTCTGTGACAACCGAGCACAAATTGGCAACAAATCGTACTTCTTCCCTTCTGTAACAATCGAACACAAATTGGTGGCAACAAATCGTATTTCTTCTTTTCTGTGACAGTCGAGCACAAATTGGTGACAACAAATCGAATTTCTTCCATTCTGTGACAATCGAGAACAAATTGGCGACAACAAATCGTACTTCTTCCCTTCCGTGACAATCGAGCACAAATTGGCAACAACAAATCGTATTTCTTGCCTTCTGTGACAATCGAGCACAAATTTGTGACAACAAATCGTATTTCTTCCCTTCTGTGACAATCGAGCGCAAATTGGTGGCAATAAATCGTACTTCTTCCCTTCTGTGATAATCGAGCACAAATTGGTTGCAACAAATCGTACTTCTTCCCTTCTGTGACAATCTAGCACAAATTGGTGGCAACAAATCATACTTCTTCCCTTCTGTGACAATCGAGCAACAATTGGTGGCAACAAATCGTACTTCTTCCCTTCTGTGATTTTCGAGCACCAATTTGTGGCAAGAAACCGTACTTCTTCCCTTCTGTGATATTCGAGCACAAATTGGTGGCAACAAATCATACTTCTTCCCTTCTGTGATAATCGAGCACAAATTGGTGGCAACAAACCATACTTCTTCCCTTCTGTGACAATCGAGCTCAAATTGAGGGTTACAAATCGTATTTCTTCCCTTCTATGACAATCGAGCGCAAATTGGTGGCAACAAATCGTACTTCTTGCCTTCTGTGACAATCGAGCACAAATTGGTGACACCAAATCGTACTTCTTCCCTTCGGTGATAATCGAGCACAAATTGGTGGCAACAAATCGTACTTATTCCCTTCTATAACAATCGAGCACAAATTGGTGGCAACAAATCATACTTCTCCCCTTCTGTAACATTCGAGCACGAATTGGTGGCAACAAACCGTACTTCTTCCCTTCTGTGACAATCGAGCACAAATTGCTGGCAATAAATCGTATTTCTTCCCTTCTGTAACAATCGAATACAAATTGGTGGCAACATACTTCTTCCCTTCTGTGATAATCGAGCACAAGTTGGTGGCAATGAATCGTACTTCTTCCCTTCTGTGACAATCGAGCACAAATTGGTGGCAAGAAATCGTACTTCTTCCCTTCTGTGACAATCGAGCACAAATTGGTGGCAAGAAATCGTACTTCTTCCCTTCAGTGATAATCGAGCACAAAGTGGTGGTGGCAATAAATCGTACTTCTTCCCTTCTGTGACAATCGAGCACAAAATGGTGGCAACAAATCATACTTCTTCCCTTCTATGATAATCGAGCACAAATTGATGGCAACAAATCGTACTTCTTCCCTTCTCTGATAATCGAGCACAAATTGGTGGCAACAAATCGTACTTCTTCCTTTCAATAATAATCGAGCATATTTTGGTGACAACAAATCATATCTCTTCCCTTCTATGCCTTCTGTAATATTCGAGCACAAAATGGTGGCAACAAATCGTATTTCTTCCTTTCTGTGAAAATCGAGCACAAATTGGTGGCAACAAAGCGTATTTCTTCCCTTCTGACAAAATCAAGCACAAATTGGCGGCAACAAATCGTACTTCTTCCCTTCTGTGACAATCGAACACAAATTGGTGGCAAGAAATCGTATTTCTTCCCTTCTGTGACAATCGAGCACAAATTGGTGACAACAAATCGTTCTTCTTCCCTTCTATGAGATTCGAGCTCAAATTGGTGGCGACAAATCATTCTTCTTCCCTTCTCTGATAATCGATTGCAAATTGGTTATATCAATTCGTATTTTTTCCTTCTATGACAATCGAGCACAAATTGGAAGCAACAAATCGCATTTCTTCCCTTCTGTGACAATCGAATACAAATTGGAGACAGCAAATCTTTTTTCTTCTCTTCTGAAACAATCGAGTATAAATTGGCAACAAATCGTATTTTTTCCCTTCTGAGATAATCGAGCACAAGTTGATGACAACAAATCCTTTCTATGACCATCGACCACCAATTGGTGACACTAAATCGCATTTCTTCGCTTCTAAGATAATCGAGCCCAAATTGGAGACAAAAAACAATTCTTTTTCCCTTCTGAAATAATCGAACACAAATTGGTGAAATCAAATCGTATTCTTCCCTTGCAAAATAATCGTCATCAAATTTGTGACAACAAATCGAATTTCATCTCTTCTGTGGCAATCGAGCATAAATTATTGACAACAAATCGTATTTCTTCCCTTTCATGATAATCGAGCACAAAATGGAGGCAATGAATCGAACTTCTTCCCTTCTACGACAATCGAGCATAAATTGAAGGCAACATATCGTTCTTCTTGCCTTCTATGATAATCGAGCACAAAGCGATGACAACAAATCGCATTACTTGCCTTCTCTGATAATCGAACACAAATTGGTGGCAATGAATCGTATTTCTTCCCTTCAATAGTAATCGAGCATAAATTGATGACAATAAATCATATCTCTTCCCTTCTATGTCTTCTATGATATTCGAACACAAAATGGTAGCAACAAATCATATTTCTTCTTTTCTGTGACAATCGAGCACAAATTGATGGCATCAAATCGTATTTCTTCCCTTCTGAAAAAATCGACCACAAATTGGTGACAACAGATCGTATTTCTTCCCTTCTGTGACAATCGAGCACAAATTGATGGCAAGAAATCGTTCTCTTCCCTTCTGTGATAATCGAACACAAATTGATGGCAACAAATCATTCTTCTTCCCTTCTATGAGAATCGAGCACAAATTGGTGGCAACAAATCATTCTTCTCTCCTTCTCTGATAATCGATTTCTAATTGATTATATCAATTCGTATTTCTTCCCTTCTATGATAATCGAGCACAAATTGGTAACAACAGATCGTCTTTCTATCCTTCTATGACAATCGAACACAAATTGGAGGAAATACATCCTTTTTCTTGTCTTCTGAAAGAATCGAATATAAATTGGCAACAAATCGTATTTCTCCCCTTCTATGATAATCGAGCACAAATTGATGACATGAAATCCCTTCTATAATAATCGACCACCAATTCGTGACACTAAATTGTATTTCTTCCCTTCTAACATAATCGAGCTCAAATTGGTGACAAAAAAGATCTTATTCCCTTCTGAGATAATCGAGCACAAATTGGTGGCAATAAATCGTATTTCTTCCCTTCTGTGACAATCGAGCACAAATTGGTGACAACAAATCGTTCTTCTTGCTTCTTCTATGAGATTCGAGCTCAAATTGGTGAAGACAATGAATCGTATCTCTTCCCTTCTATGCTAATCGACCACAAATTGGTGGCATCAAATCGTACCCCCCCACTTCTGTGACAATCGAGTACAAATTGGTGGCAATCAATCATACTTCTTCCCTTCTGTGACAATCGAGCGCAAATTGGTGGCAACAAGTCATATTTCTTCCCTTCTGTGACAATCGAGCACCAATTGGTGGCAACAAATCACATTTCTTCCCTTCTGTGACAATCGAGCAAAGTTGGTGGTATCAAATCGTATTTCCTCCCTTCTGTGACAATCGAGCATAAATTGAAGGTAACAGATCGTATTTCTTCCCTTCTTTGGCAATCGAGCTCAAATTGGTGGCAACAAATCGTACTCCTTCCCTTCTGTGACAATCGAGCACAAATTGGTGGCAACAAATCGCACTTCTTCTCTTCTGTGATAATCGAGAACTAATTGGTGACAATAAATCATATTTCTTCCCTTCTGTGACAATCGAATACAAATTGGAGGCAACAAATCGTATTTTTTCTTTTCTGTGGCAATCGAGCACAAATTGGTGGCAACAAATCGTATTTCTCCCCTTCTGTGATAATCGAGCTCAAATTGGTGGTGGCAATTAATATATTTCTTCCATTCTATGATAATTGAGCGTAAATTGGTGGCAATAAATCGTATTTCTGGCCCTTCCGTGACAATCGAGCACAAATTGATGGCAACAAATCGTACTTCTTCCCTTCTCTGATAATCGAGCACAAATTGGTGGCAACAAATCGTACTTCTTCCCTTCTATGAGAACCGAGCTCAAATTGGCGACAACAAATCGTACTTCTTTCCTTCTGTGACAATCGAGCACAAATTGGTGACAACAAATCGTATTTCTTCCCTTGCAAAATAATCATCATCAAATTGGTGGCAACAAATCGAATTTCGTCTCTTCTGTGGCAATCGAGCATAAATTGGTGACAACAACTCGTTTTTCTTCCCTTTTGTGATAATCGAGCACAAAATGGGTGCAACAAATCGAACTTCTTCCCTTCTGCGACAATCGAGCACAAATTGATGGCAAGAAATCGTTCTTCTTCCCTTCTATGATAATCAAGCAAAATTGATGGCAACAAATCGTACTTCTTCCCTTCTCTGATAATCGAGCACAAGTTGGTGGCAATAAATCGTACTTCTTCCCTTCAATAATAATCGAGCATAAATTGGTGACAACAAATCATATTTCTTGCCTTCTATGTCTTCTGTGATACTCGAGCACAAAATGGTGGCAACAAATCGTATTTTGTTTCTTTTCTGTGACAATCGAGCACAAATTGGTGCCAACAAATCGTACTTCTTCCCTTCTGTGATAATCGAGTACAAATTAGTGGCAACAAATTGTATTTCTTCAATTCTGTGACAATCGAGCACAAATTGATGGCAAGAAATCGTATTTCTTGCCTTCTGTGACAATCCAGCACAAATTGGTGATAACAAATCGTTCTTCTTCCTTTCTATGAGAATCGAGCACAAATTGGTGGCAACAAATCATTCTTCTTCCCTTCTCTGACAATCGGTTTCAAATTGATTATATCAATTTGTTTTTTTTCCCTTCTATGACAATCGAGCACAAATTGCTAACAACAGATCGTATTTCTTCCCTTCTGTGACAATCGAACACAAATTGGAGGCAGCAAATCTGAATTCTTCCCTTCTGAAACAATCGAATATAAATTGGCAATAAATCATATTTCTTGCCTTGTTGAGAATCGAGCACAAATTGATGACAACAAATCCCTTCTATATCAATCGACGACCAATTGGTGACACTAAATCGTATTTCTTCCCTTCTAAGATAATCGAGCCCAAATTGGTGACAAAAACAAGATCTTTTTCCCTTCTGAGATAATCGTGCACAAATTGGTGGCAACAAATCATATTTCTTGCCTTCTGTGACAATCGAGCACAAATTGGTGGCAACAAATCGTATTTCTCCCCTTCTGTGACAATCGAGCACAAATTGGTGGCAAGAAATTGTACTTCTTCCCTTCTGAAATAATCGAGCACAAATTGAAGAAAATACATCGAACTTCTTCCCTTCTGTGACAATCGAGCATAAGTTGGTGGCAACAAATCATATTTCTTCCCTTCTGTGACAATCAAGCACAAAATGGTGACAACAAATCGTACTTCTTCCCTTCTGAAACAACCGAGCACAAGTTGACAACAAATCGTATTTCTTTCCTTCTGTGACAATCGAGCACAAATTGGTGGCAACAAATCATATTTCTTCCCTTCTGTGATAATCGAGCATAAATTGACACTAAATCATACTTCTTCCCTTCTGTGACAATCGAGCAGAATTGGTGGCGTCAAATCGTACTTCTTCCCTTCTGTGACAATCGAGCACAAATTGGAGGCAATAAATCGTATATATTCCCTTCTGTGATAATCGAGCACAAATTGGTTGCAACAAATCATGCTTCTTCCCTTCTGTGACAATCGAGCACAAATTGGTGGCAACAAATCGTACTTCTTCCCTTCTATGGCAATCGAGCGGCAACAAATCGTACTTCTTCCCTTCTGTGACAATCGAGCACAAATTGGTGGCAACAAATCGTTTTTCTTCCCTTCTATGACAATCGAACACAATCAAGCACAATCGAGCACAAATTGGTGGCAACAAATCGTACTCCTTCCCTTCTGTGACGATCGAGCACAAATTGGTGGCAACAAATCGTGCTTCTTCCCTTCTGTGATAATCGAGCACAAATTGGCAACAAATCGTAGTTCTTCCCTTCTATGACAATCGAGCACAAATTGGTGGCAACAAATCGTACTTCTTCCCTTCTGTGACAATCGAGAACAAACTGGTGACAGCAAATCGTACTTCTTCCCTTCTGTGACAATCGAGCACAAATTGGCGACAACAAATCGTATTTCTTCAACTTCTGTGACAATCGAGCACAAATTGGTGACAAATCATACTTCTTCCCTTCTGTGACAATCGAGTATAAACTCGCGACAACAAATCGTACTTCTTGCCTTCTGTGACAATCGAGCACAAATTGGTGGCAACAAATCGTATCTCTTCCTTTCTATAACAATCGAGCACACATTGGTGGCAATTAATCATACTTCTTACCTTCTGTGACAATCGAGCACAAATTGGTGGCAACAAATCGCACTTCTTCCCTTCTGTGACAATCAAGCACAAAATGGTGACAACAAATCGTACTTCTTCCCTTCTGTGACAATCGAGCACAAATTGGTGACAATAAATCGTATTTCTTCCCTTCTGTGACAATCAAGCAGAAAATGGTGGCAACAAATCGTACTTCTTGGCAACAAATCGTACTTCTTCCCTTCTGTGACAATTGAGCACAAATTGGTGGCAACAAATCGTACTTCTTCCCTTCTATAACAATCGAGCACAAATTGGTGGCAAGAAATCGCACTTCTTCCTTTCTGAAACAATCGAGCACAAATTGGTGGCAACAAATCGTACTTCTTCCCTTCTATAACAAGCGAGCACAAATTGGTGGCAACAAATCATACTTCTCCCCTTCTGTAACAATCGAGCACAAATTGGTGGCAACAAGTCGTACTTCTTCCCTTCTATGACAATCGAGCACAAATTGGTCGTATTAAATCGTATTTCTTCCCTTCTATGACAATCGAGCACAATCGAGCACAATCGAGCACAAATTGGTGACAACAAACCGTACTTCTTCCCTTCTGTGACAATCGAGCACAAATTGGTGGCAACAAATCGTACTTCTTCCCTTCTGTGACAATCGAGCACCAATTGGTGGCAACAAATCGTACTTCTTCCCTTCTGTGACAATCGAGCACAAAATGGTGGCAACAAATCGTATTTCTTGCCTTCTCTGACAATCGAACACAAGTTGGTTACACCAAATCGTATGTCTTCCCTTCTATGACAATCGAGCACAAATTGGTAGCAACAAATCGTATTTCTTGCCTTCTGTGACAATCGAGCACAAATTGGAGACAACAAATCTTTTTTCTTCCCTTCTGAAACAATCGAGCACAAACTGGCAACAAATCGTATTTGTTCCCTTCTGTGATAATCGAGCACAAATTGATGGCAACAAATCCCTTCTGTGACAATCGAACACCAATTGGTGACACTAAATCGAATTTCTTCCCTTCTAAGATAATCGAGCACAAATTAGTGACAATAAATCGTTTTCTGAGATAATCGAGCACAAATTGGTGGCAAAAAAATCGTACTTCTTACCTTCTGTGACAATCGAGCACAAATTGGTGGCAACAAATCGTACTTCTTCCCTTCTGTGACACTCGAGCACAAATTGGTTGCAACAAACCGTATTTCTTCCCTTCTGAAACAATCGAGCACAAATTGACAACAAATCGTATTTCTTTCCTTCCGTGATAATCGAGCACAAAATGGTGGCAACAAATCGTACTTCTTCCCTTCTGTGACAATCGAGCACAAATTGGTGGCAACAAGTCGTACTTCTTCCCTTCTGTGACAATCGAGCTCAAATTGGTGGCAACAAATCGTATTTCTTCCCTTCTGTGATACTCGAGCGCAGATTTGTGGCAACAAGTCATACTTCTTCCCTTCTGTGACAATCGAGCACAAATTGATGGCAACAAATCGTACTTCTTCCCTTCTGTGACAATGGAGCACAAATTGGTGGCAACAAATCGTACTTCTTCCCTCTATGACAATCGAGTATAAACTCGTGGCATCAAATCGTATGAATTACCTTCTATGACAATCGAGCACAAATTGGTGGTAACAAATCGTACTTCTTCCTTTCTATGACAATCGAGCAGAAATTGGTGACAACAAATCGAATTTCTTCCCTTCTGTCAATCGAGCACAAATTGGCGACAACCAATCGTATTTCTTGACTTCTATGACAATCGAGCACAAATTGGCGACAACAAATCGTACTTCTTTCCTTCTGTGACAATCGAGCACAAATTGGCGGCAACAAATCGTACTTCTTCCCTTCTGTGACAAACGAGCACAAATTGGTGGCAACAAATCGCACTTCTTCCCTTCTGTGACAATCGAACCCAAATTGGTGCCAAAAAATCGTATTTCTTCCTTTCTGTGACAATCGAGCACAAATTGGTGGCAACAAATCGTACTTCTTCCCTCCTGTGACAATCGAGCACAAATTGGTTGCAACAAAACGTACTTCTTCCCTTCTATGACAATCGAGCACAAATTGGTGGCAACCAATCATACTTCTTCCCTTCTGCGACAATCGAGCACAAATTGGCGGCAACAAATCGTACTTCTTCCCTTCTGTGACAATCGAGCACAAATTGGCGGCAAAAAATCATACTTCTTCCCTTCTGTGACAATCGAGCAGAAATTGGTGGCAACAAATTGTACTTCTTCCCTTGTGTGACAATCGAGCACAAATTGGTGACAACAAATCGTATTTCTTCCCTTCTGTGACAATCGAACACCAATTGGCTGCAACAAAACGTACTTCATCCCTTCTGCGACAATCGAGCTCAAATTGGCAGCAACAAATCGTACTTCTTCCCTTCTGTGACAATCGAGCACAAATTGGTGGCAACAAATCGTATCTCTTCCCTTCTGTGACAATCGAGCACAAATTGGCGGCAACAAATCATACTTCTTCCCTTCTGTGACAATCGAGCACAGATTGGCGGCAACAAGTCGTACTTCTTCCCTTCTGTGACAATCGAGCTCAAATTGGTGGCAACAAATCGTATTTCTTCCCTTCTGTGACAATCGAGCATAAATTGATGGCAACAAGTCATACTTCTTCCCTTCTGTGACAATCGAGCACAAATTGATGGCAACAAATCGTACTTCTTCCCTTCTGTGACAATGGAGCACAAATTGGTGGCAACAAATCGTACTTCTTCCCTCTATGACAATCGAGTATAAACTCGTGGCATCAAATCGTATTTCTTCCCTTCTATGACAATCGAGCACAAATTGGCGGTAACAAATCGTACTTCTTCCTTTCTATGACAATCGAGCAGAAATTGGTGACAACAAATCGAATTTCTTCCCTTCTGTCAATCGAGCACAAATTGGCGACAACAAGTCGTATTTCTTGACTTCTATGACAATCGAGCACAAATTGGCGACAACAAATCGTACTTCTTTCCTTCTGTGACAATCGAGCACAAATTGGCGGCAACAAATCGTACTTCTTCTTTTCTGTGACAAACGAGCACAATTTGGTGGCAACAAATCGCACTTCTTCCCTTCTGTGACAATGGAGCACAAATTGGTGGCAACAAATCGTACTTCTTCCCTCTATGACAATCGAGTATAAACTCGTGGCATCAAATCGTATTTCTTCCCTTCTATGACAATCAAGCACAAATTGGTGGCAAAAAAACGTATTTCTTCCTTTCTGTGACAATCGAGCACAAATTGGTGGTAACAAATCGTATTTCTTCCCTTCTGTAACAATCGAGCACAAATTGGTGGCAACAAATCGTACTTCTTCCCTTCTGCGACAATCGAGCGCAAATTGGTGGCAAGAAATCGCACTTCTTCCCTTCTGAAACAATCGAGCCAAAATTGGTGGCAATAAATCGTACTTCTTCCCTTCTGTGACAATAGACCACAAATTGGTGGCAACAAATCGTATTTCTTCCCTTCTGTGACAATCGAGCACAAATTTATTGGCAACAAACCGTACTTCTTCCCTTCTGTGACAACCGAGCAAAAACTGGCGGCAACAAATCGTACTTCATGCCTTCTGTGACAATCGAGCACAAATTGGTGGCAACAAATCGTACTTCTTCCCTTCTGTGACAATCGAGCACAATCGAGCACATATTGGTGACAACAATCGTACTTCTACCCTTCTGTGATACTCGAGCGCAGATTTGTGGCAACAAATCGTACTTCTTCCCTTCTGTGACAATCGAGCGCAAATTGGCGGTATTAAATCGTATTTCTTCCCTTCTGTGACAATCGAGCACAAATTGGTGGCAACGAATCGTACTTCTTCCCTTCTGTGACAATCGAGCACAAATCGGCGGCAACAAATCGTTTCTCTTCCCTTCTGTGACAATCGAGCACAAAATGGTGGCAACAAATCGTACTTCTTCCCTTCTGTGATAATCGAGCACAAATTGGTGGCAACAAATCATACTTCTTCCCTCTGTGACAATCGAGCTCAAACTGGTGGTAACAAATCGTACTTCTTCCCTTCTATGACAATCGAGCACAAACTGGGGACAACAAGTCATACTTCTTCCCTTCTGTGACAGTCGAGCACAAATTGGTTGCAACAAAACGCACATCTTCCCTTCTGTGCACAAATTGGTGACAACAAATCGCACTTCTTCCCTTCTGTGACAATCGAGCACAAAATGGTGGCAACAAATCGTACTTCTTCCCTTCTGTGACAATCGAGCACAAATTGGTGGCAACAAATCGTACTTCTTCCCTCCTGGTTGCAACAAAACGTACTTCTTCCCTTCTATGACAATCAAGCACACATTGGTGGCAACCAATCATACTTCTTCCCTTCTGCGACAATCGAGCACAAATTGGCGTTAACAAATCGTACTTCTTCCCTTCTGTGACAATCAAGCACAAATTGGCGGCAAAAAATCATACTTCTTCCCTTCTGTGACAATCGAGCAGAAATTGGTGGCAACAAATTGTACTTCTTCCCTTGTGTGACAATCGAGCACAAATTGGTGACAACAAATCGTATTTCTTCCCTTCTGTGACAATCGAACAATCGAGCACAAATTGGCGGCAACAAATCGTACTTCTTCCCTTCTGTGACAATCGAGCACAAATTGGCGGCAACAAATCATACTTCTTCCCTTCTGTGACAATCGAGCACAGATTGGCGGCAACAAATTGTACTTCTTCCCTTCTGTGATTATCGAGCACAAATTGGTGGCAACAA
This sequence comes from Symbiodinium natans, assembly GCA_905221605.1. Classification (NCBI taxonomy): domain Eukaryota; class Dinophyceae; order Suessiales; family Symbiodiniaceae; genus Symbiodinium; species Symbiodinium natans. The sequence goes on from CAJNDS010001028.1 coordinate 17,338, forward strand.
ATCGTACTTCTTCCCTTCTGTGACAATCGAACACAAATTGGTGGCAATAAATCGTACGTCTTCCCTTCTGTGAAAATCGATCACAAATTGGCAGCAAGAAATCGTAATTCTTCTCTTCTGTGACAATGGAGAACAAATTGGTGGCAACAAATCGTATTTCTTCCTTTCTGTGACAATCGAGCACAAATTGGTGACAATAAATCATATTTATTCCCTTCTGTGACAATCGAGCACAAATTGGTGGCAACGAATCGTACTTCTTCCCTCCTGTGACAATCGGCACAAATTTGCGGCAACAAATCGTATTTCTTCCTTTCTATGGCAATCGAGCACAAATTGGTGATAACAAATCGTACTTCTTCCCTTCTGTGACAATCAAGCACAAATTGGTTGCAACAAACCGTACTTCTTCCCTTCTGTGACAATCGAACACAAATTGCTGGCAACAAATCGTACTTCTTCCCTTCTGTGACAATCGAGCACAAACTGGTGGCAACAAATCATACTTCTTCCCTTTTGTGACAACCGAGCACAAAATTGGTGGCAACAAATCGTATTTCTTCCCTTCTGTAACATTCGAGCACAAATTGGCGGCAACAAATCGTACTTCTTCCCTTCTGTGACAATCGAGCACAAATTGGTGGCAACAAATTGTGCTTCCCTTCTGTGACAATCGAGCACAAATTGCAAATCATACTTCTTCCCTTCTGTGACAATCGAGCAAAAATTGGTGGCAACAAATCGTATTTTTTTCTTCTGAAACAATCGAACACAAATTGGTGGCAACAAATCGTACTTCTTCCCTGCTGTGACAATCCAGCACAAATTGGCGACAACAAATCGTACTTCTTCCCTTCTGTGACAATCGAGCACAAATTGGTGGCAACCAATCGTACTTCTTCCCTTCTATAACAATCGAGCACAAATTGGTGGCAACAAATCATACTTCTCCTTCTGCAACAATCCAGCACAAATTGATGGCAACAAGTCGTACTTCTTCCTTTCTGTGACAATCGAGCACAAATTGGTGGCAACAAATCGTACTTCTTCCCTGCTGTGACAATCGGGCACAAATTGGCGACAATAAATCGTACTTCTTCCCTTCTGTGACAATCGAGCACAATCGAGCACATATTGGTGACAACAATCGTACTTCTACCCTTCTGTGATACTCGAGCGCAGATTTGTGGCAACAAATCGTACTTCTTCCCTTCTGTGACAATCGAGCGCAAATTGGTGGTATTAAATCGTATTTCTTCCCTTCTGTGACAATCGAGCACAAATTGGTGGCAACGAATCGTACTTCTTCCCTTCTGTGACAATCGAGCACAAATCGGCGGCAACAAATCGTTTTTCTTCCCTTCTGTGACAATCGAGCACAAATTGGCGGCAACACATCATACTTCTTCCCTTCTGTGATAATCGAGCACAAATTGGTGGCAACAAATCATACTTCTTCCCTCTGTGACAATCGAGCTCAAACTGGTGGTAACAAATCGTACTTCTTCCCTTCGATGACAATCGAGCACAAACTGGGGACAACAAGTCATACTTCTTCCCTTCTGTGACAGTCGAGCACAAATTGGTTGCAACAAAACGCACATCTTCCCTTCTGTGACAATCTAGCACAAATTGGTGACAACAAATCTCTTCCCTTCTATGTCTTCTATGATATTCGAACACTAAATGGTAGCAACAAATCATATTTCTTCTTTTCTGTGACAATCGAGCACAAATTGATGGCATCAAATCGTATTTCTTCCCTTCTGAAAAAATCGACCACAAATTGGTGACAACAGATCGTATTTCTTCCCTTCTGTGACAATCGAGCACAAATTGATGGCAAGAAATCGTTCTCTTCCCTTCTGTGATAATCGAACACAAATTGCTGGCAACAAATCATTCTTCTTCCCTTCTATGAGAATCGAGCACAAATTGGTGGCAACAAATCATTCTTCTCTCCTTCTCTGATAATCGATTTCAAATTGATTATATCAATTCGTATTTCTTCCCTTCTATGATAATCGAGCACAAATTGGTAACAACAGATCGTCTTTCTATCCTTCTATGACAATCGAACACAAATTGGAGGAAATACATCCTTTTTCTTGTCTTCTGAAAGAATCGAATATAAATTGGCAACAAATCGTATTTCTCCCCTTCTATGATAATCGAGCACAAATTGATGACATGAAATCCCTTCTATAATAATCGACCACCAATTCGTGACACTAAATTGTATTTCTTCCCTTCTAACATAATCGAGCTCAAATTGGTGACAAAAAAGATCTTATTCCCTTCTGAGATAATCCAGCACAAATTGGTGGCAATAAATCGTATTTCTTCCCTTCTGTGACAATCGAGCACAAATTGGTGACAACAAATCGTTCTTCTTGCTTCTTCTATGAGATTCGAGCTCAAATTGGTGAAGACAATGAATCGTATCTCTTCCCTTCTATGCTAATCGACCACAAATTGGTGGCATCAAATCGTACCCCCCCACTTCTGTGACAATCGAGTACAAATTGGTGGCAATCAATCATACTTCTTCCCTTCTGTGACAATCGAGCGCAAATTGGTGGCAACAAGTCATATTTCTTCCCTTCTGCGACAATCGAGCACAAATTGATGGCAAGAAATCGTTCTTCTTTCCTTCTATGATAATCAAGCAAAATTGATGGCAACAAATCGTACTTCTTCCCTTCTCTGATAATCGAGCACAAGTTGGTGGCAATAAATCGTACTTCTTCCCTTCAATAATAATCCAGCATAAATTGGTGACAACAAATCATATTTCTTGCCTTCTATGTCTTCTGTGATACTCGAGCACAAAATGGTTGCAACAAATCGTATTTTGTTTCTTTTCTGTGACAATCGAGCACAAATTGGTGACAACAAATCGTACTTCTTCCCTTCTGTGATAATCGAGTACAAATTAGTGGCAACAAATTGTATTTCTTCAATTCTGTGACAATCGAGCACAAATTGATGGCAAGAAATCGTATTTCTTGCCTTCTGTGACAATCCAGCACAAATTGGTGATAACAAATCGTTCTTCTTCCTTTCTATGAGAATCGAGCACAAATTGGTGGCAACAAATCATTCTTCTTCCCTTCTCTGACAATCGGTTTCAAATTGATTATATCAATTTGTTTTTTTTCCCTTCTATGACAATCGAGCACAAATTGCTAACAACAGATCGTATTTCTTCCCTTCTGTGACAATCGAACACAAATTGGAGGCAGCAAATCTGAATTCTTCCCTTCTGAAACAATCGAATATAAATTGGCAATAAATCATATTTCTTGCCTTGTTGAGAATCGAGCACAAATTGATGACAACAAATCCCTTCTATATCAATCGACGACCAATTGGTGACACTAAATCGTATTTCTTCCCTTCTAAGATAATCGAGCCCAAATTGGTGACAAAAACAAGATCTGTTTCCCTTCTGAGATAATCGTGCACAAATTGGTGGCAACAAATCATATTTCTTGCCTTCTGTGACAATCGAGCACAAATTGGTGGCAACAAATCGTATTTCTCCCCTTCTGTGACAATCGAGCACAAATTGGTGGCAAGAAATTGTACTTCTTCCCTTCTGAAATAATCGAGCACAGATTGAAGAAAATACATCGAACTTCTTCCCTTCTGTGACAATCGAGCATAAGTTGGTGGCAACAAATCGCACTTCTTCCCTTCTGTGACAATCAAGCACAAAATGGTGACAACAAATCGTACTTCTTCCCTTCTGAAACAACCGAGCACAAGTTGACAACAAATCGTATTTCTTTCCTTCTGTGACAATCGAGCACAAATTGGTGGCAACAAATCATATTTCTTCCCTTCTGTGATAATCGAGCATAAATTGACACTAAATCATACTTCTTCCCTTCTGTGACAATCGAGCAGAATTGGTGGCGTCAAATCGTACTTCTTCCCTTCTGTGACAATCGAGCACAAATTGGTGGCAATAAATCGTATTTATTCCCTTCTGTGATAATCGAGCACAAATTGGTTGCAACAAATCATGCTTCTTCCCTTCTGTGACAATCGAGCACAAATTGGTGGCAACAAATCGTACTTCTTCCCTTCTATGGCAATCGAGCGGCAACAAATCGTACTTCTTCCCTTCTGTGACAATCGAGCACAAATTGGTGGCAGCAAATCGTTTTTCTTCCCTTCTATGACAATCGAACACAATCAAGCACAATCGAGCACAAATTGGTGGCAACAAATCGTACTCCTTCCCTTCTGTGACGATCGAGCACAAATTGGTGGCAACAAATCGTGCTTCTTCCCTTCTGTGATAATCGAGCACAAATTGGCAACAAATCGTAGTTCTTCCCTTCTATGACAATCGAGCACAAATTGGTGGCAACAAATCGTACTTCTTCCCTTCTGTGACAATCGAGAACAAATTGGTGACAGCAAATCGTACTTCTTCCCTTCTGTGACAATCGAGCACAAATTGGCGACAACAAATCGTATTTCTTCCACTTCTGTGACAATCGAGCACAAATTGGTGACAAATCATACTTCTTCCCTTCTGTGACAATCGAGTATAAACTCGCGACAACAAATCGTACTTCTTGCCTTCTGTGACAATCGAGCACAAATTGGTGGCAACAAATCGTATCTCTTCCTTTCTATAACAATCGAGCACACATTGGTGGCAATTAATCATACTTCTTGCCTTCTGTGACAATCGAGCACAAATTGGTGGCAACAAATCGCACTTCTTCCCTTCTGTGACAATCAAGCACAAAATGGTGACAACAAATCGTACTTCTTCCCTTCTGTGACAATCGAGCACAAATTGGTGACAATAAATCGTATTTCTTCCCTTCTGTGACAATCAAGCAGAAAATGGTGGCAACAAATCGTACTTCTTGGCAACAAATCGTACTTCTTCCCTTCTGTGACAATTGAGCACAAATTGGTGGCAACAAATCGTACTTCTTCCCTTCTATAACAATCGAGCACAAATTGGTGGCAAGGCATCGCACTTCTTCCCTTCTGAAACAATCGAGCACAAATTGGTGGCAACAAATCGTACTTCTTCCCTTCTATAACAAGCGAGCACAAATTGGTGGCAACAAATCATACTTCTCCCCTTCTGTAACAATCGAGCACAAATTGGTGGCAACAAGTCGTACTTCTTCCCTTCTATGACAATCGAGCACAAATTGGTGGTATTAAATCGTATTTCTTCCCTTCTATGACAATCGAGCACAATCGAGCACAATCGAGCACAAATTGGTGACAACAAACCGTACTTCTTCCCTTCTGTGACAATCGAGCACAAATTGGTGGCAACAAATCGTACTTCTTCCCTTCTGTGACAATCGAGCACCAATTGGTGGCAACAAATCGTACTTCTTCCCTTCTGTGACAATCGAGCACAAAATGGTGGCAACAAATCGTATTTCTTCCGTTCTCTGACAATCGAACACAAGTTGGTTACACCAAATCGTATGTCTTCCCTTCTATGACAATCGAGCACAAATTGGTAGCAACAAATCGTATTTCTTGGCTTCTGTGACAATCGAGCACAAATTGGAGACAACAAATCTTTTTTCTTCCCTTCTGAAACAATCGAGCACAAACTGGCAACAAATCGTATTTGTTCCCTTCTGTGATAATCGAGCACAAATTGATGGCAACAAATCCCTTCTGTGACAATCGAACACCAATTGGTGACACTAAATCGAATTTCTTCCCTTCTAAGATAATCGAGCACAAATTAGTGACAATAAATCGTTTTCTGAGATAATCGAGCACAAATTGGTGGCAAAAAAATCGTACTTCTTACCTTCTGTGACAATCGAGCACAAATTGGTGGCAACAAATCGTACTTCTTCCCTTCTGTGACACTCGAGCACAAATTGGTTGCAACAAACCGTATTTCTTCCCTTCTGAAACAATCGAGCACAAATTGACAACAAATCGTATTTCTTTCCTTCCGTGATAATCGAGCACAAAATGGTGGCAACAAATCGTACTTCTTCCCTTCTGTGACAATCGAGCACAAATTGGTGGCAACAAGTCGTACTTCTTCCCTTCTGTGACAATCGAGCTCAAATTGGTGGCAACAAATCGTATTTCTTCCCTTCTGTGATACTCGAGCGCAGATTTGTGGCAACAAGTCATACTTCTTCCCTTCTGTGACAATCGAGCACAAATTGATGGCAACAAATCGTACTTCTTCCCTTCTGTGACAATGGAGCACAAATTGGTGGCAACAAATCGTACTTCTTCCCTCTATGACAATCGAGTATAAACTCGTGGCATCAAATCGTATGAATTCCCTTCTATGACAATCGAGCACAAATTGGTGGTAACAAATCGTACTTCTTCCTTTCTATGACAATCGAGCAGAAATTGGTGACAACAAATCGAATTTCTTCCCTTCTGTCAATCGAGCACAAATTGGCGACAACAAATCGTATTTCTTGACTTCTATGACAATCGAGCACAAATTGGCGACAACAAATCGTACTTCTTTCCTTCTGTGACAATCGAGCACAAATTGGCGGCAACAAATCGTACTTCTTCCCTTCTGTGACAAACGAGCACAAATTGGTGGCAACAAATCGCACTTCTTCCCTTCTGTGACAATCGAACCCAAATTGGTGGCAAAAAATCGTATTTCTTCCTTTCTGTGACAATCGAGCACAAATTGGTGGCAACAAATCGCACTTCTTGCTTCCTGTGACAATCGAGCACAAATTGGTTGCAACAAAACGTACTTCTTCCCTTCTATGACAATCGAGCACAAATTGGTGGCAACCAATCATACTTCTTCCCTTCTGCGACAATCGAGCACAAATTGGCGGCAACAAATCGTACTTCTTCCCTTCTGTGACAATCGAGCACAAATTGGCGGCAAAAAATCATACTTCTTCCCTTCTGTGACAATCGAGCAGAATTTGGTGGCAACAAATTGTACTTCTTCCCTTGTGTGACAATCGAGCACAAATTGGTGACAACAAATCGTATTTCTTCCCTTCTGTGACAATCGAACACCAGTTGGTTGCAACAAAACGTACTTCATCCCTTCTGCGACAATCGAGCTCAAATTGGCAGCAACAAATCGTACTTCTTCCCTTCTGTGACAATCGAGCACAAATTGGTGGCAACAAATCGTATCTCTTCCCTTCTGTGACAATCGAGCACAAATTGGCGGCAACAAATCATACTTCTTCCCTTCTGTGACAATCGAGCACAGATTGGCGGCAACAAGTCGTACTTCTTCCCTTCTGTGACAATCGAGCTCAAATTGGTGGCAACAAATCGTATTTCTTCCCTTCTGTGACAATCGAGCATAAATTGATGGCAACAAGTCATACTTCTTCCCTTCTGTGACAATCGAGCACAAATTGATGGCAACAAATCGTACTTCTTCCCTTCTGTGACAATGGAGCACAAATTGGTGGCAACAAATCGTACTTCTTCCCTCTATGACAATCGAGTATAAACTCGTGGCATCAAATCGTATTTCTTCCCTTCTATGACAATCGAGCACAAATTGGTGGTAACAAATCGTACTTCTTCCTTTCTATGACAATCGAGCAGAAATTGGTGACAACAAATCGAATTTCTTGCCTTCTGTCAATCGAGCACAAATTGGCGACAACAAGTCGTATTTCTTGACTTCTATGACAATCGAGCACAAATTGGCGACAACAAATCGTACTTCTTTCCTTCTGTGACAATCGAGCACAAATTGGCGGCAACAAATCGTACTTCTTCTTTTCTGTGACAAACGAGCACAATTTGGTGGCAACAAATCGCACTTCTTCCCTTCTGTGACAATGGAGCACAAATTGGTGGCAACAAATCGTACTTCTTCCCTCTATGACAATCGAGTATAAACTCGTGGCATCAAATCGTATTTCTTCCCTTCTATGACAATCAAGCACAAATTGGTGGCAAAAAAACGTATTTCTTCCTTTCTGTGACAATCGAGCACAAATTGGTGGTAACAAATCGTATTTCTTCCCTTCTGTAACAATCGAGCACAAATTGGTGGCAACAAATCGTACTTCTTCCCTTCTGCGACAATCGAGCGCAAATTGGTGGCAAGAAATCGCACTTCTTCCCTTCTGAAACAATCGAGCCAAAATTGGTGGCAATAAATCGTACTTCTTCCCTTCTGTGACAATAGACCACAAATTGGTGGCAACAAATCGTATTTCTTCCCTTCTGCGACAATCGAGCACAAATTTATTGGCAACAAACCGTACTTCTTCCCTTCTGTGACAACCGAGCAAAAACTGGCGGCAACAAATCGTACTTCATGCCTTCTGTGACAATCGAGCACAAATTGGTGGCAACAAATCGTACTTCTTCCCTTCTGTGACAATCGAGCACAATCGAGCACATATTGGTGACAACAATCGTACTTCTACCCTTCTGTGATACTCGAGCGCAGATTTGTGGCAACAAATCGTACTTCTTCCCTTCTGTGACAATCGAGCGCAAATTGGCGGTATTAAATCGTATTTCTTCCCTTCTGTGACAATCGAGCACAAATTGGTGGCAACGAATCGTACTTCTTCCCTTCTGTGACAATCGAGCACAAATCGGCGGCAACAAATCGTTTTTCTTCCCTTCTGTGACAATCGAGCACAAAATGGTGGCAACAAATCGTACTTCTTCCCTTCTGTGATAATCGAGCACAAATTGGTGGCAACAAATCATACTTCTTACCTCTGTGACAATCGAGCTCAAACTGGTGGTAACAAATCGTACTTCTTCCCTTCTATGACAATCGAGCACAAACTGGGGACAACAAGTCATACTTCTTCCCTTCTGTGACAGTCGAGCACAAATTGGTTGCAACAAAACGCACATCTTCCCTTCTGTGCACAAATTGGTGACAACAAATCGCACTTCTTCCCTTCTGTGACAATCGAGCACAAAATGGTGGCAACAAATCGTACTTCTTCCCTTCTGTGACAATCGAGCACAAATTGGTGGCAACAAATCGTACTTCTTCCCTCCTGGTTGCAACAAAACGTACTTCTTCCCTTCTATGACAATCAAGCACACATTGGTGGCAACCAATCATACTTCTTCCCTTCTGCGACAATCAAGCACAAATTGGCGTTAACAAATCGTACTTCTTGCCTTCTGTGACAATCGAGCACAAATTGGCGGCAAAAAATCATACTTCTTCCCTTCTGTGACAATCGAGCAGAAATTGGTGGCAACAAATTGTACTTCTTCCCTTGTGTGACAGTCGAGCACAAATTGGTGACAACAAATCGTATTTCTTCCCTTCTGTGACAATCGAACAATCGAGCACAAATTGGCGGCAACAAATCGTACTTCTTCTCTTCTGTGACAATCGAGCACAAATTGGCGGCAACAAATCATACTTCTTCCCTTCTGTGACAATCGAGCACAGATTGGCGGCAACAAATTGTACTTCTTCCCTTCTGTGATTATCGAGCACAAATTGGTGGCAACAAATCGTACTTCTTCCCTTCTGTGACAATCGAACACAAATTGGTGGCAATAAATCGTACGTCTTCCCTTCTGTGAAAATCGAACACAAATTGGCAGCAAGAAATCGTAATTCTTCTCTTCTGTGACAATGGAGAACAAATTGGTGGCAACAAATCGTATTTCTTCCTTTCTGTGACAATCGAGCACAAATTGGTGACAATAAATCATATTTATTCCCTTCTGTGACAATCGAGCACAAATTGGTGGCAACGAATCGTACTTCTTCCCTCCTGTGACAATCGGCACAAATTTGCGGCAACAAATCGTATTTCTTCCTTTCTATGGCAATCGAACACAAATTGGTGATAACAAATCGTACTTCTTCCCTTCTGTGACAATCAAGCACAAATTGGTTGCAACAAACCGTACTTCTTCCCTTCTGTGACAATCGAACACAAATTGCTGGCAACAAATCGTACTTCTTCCCTTCTGTGACAATCGAGCACAAACTGGTGGCAACAAATCATACTTCTTCCCTTTTGTGACAACCGAGCACAAAATTGGTGGCAACAAATCGTATTTCTTCCCTTCTGTAACATTCGAGCACAAATTGGCGGCAACAAATCGTACTTCTTCCCTTCTGTGACAATCGAGCACAAATTGGTGGCAACAAATTGTGCTTCCCTTCTGTGACAATCGAGCACAAATTGCAAATCATACTTCTTCCCTTCTGTGACAATCGAGCAAAAATTGGTGGCAACAAATCGTATTTTTTTCTTCTGAAACAATCGAACACAAATTGGTGGCAACAAATCGTACTTCTTCCCTGCTGTGACAATCCAGCACAAATTGGCGACAACAAATCGTACTTCTTCCCTTCTGTGACAATCGAGCACAAATTGGTGGCAACCAATCGTACTTCTTCCCTTCTATAACAATCGAGCACAAATTGGTGGCAACAAATCATACTTCTCCTTCTGCAACAATCCAGTATAAATTGATGGCAACAAGTCGTACTTCTTCCTTTCTGTGACAATCGAGCACAAATTGGTGGCAACAAATCGTACTTCTTCCCTGCTGTGACAATCGGGCACAAATTGGCGACAATAAATCGTACTTCTTCCCTTCTGTGACAATCGAGCACAATCGAGCACATATTGGTGACAACAATCGTACTTCTACCCTTCTGTGATACTCGAGCGCAGATTTGTGGCAACAAATCGTACTTCTTCCCTTCTGTGACAATCGAGCGCAAATTGGTGGTATTAAATCGTATTTCTTCCCTTCTGTGACAATCGAGCACAAATTGGTGGCAACGAATCGTACTTCTTCCCTTCTGTGACAATCGAGCACAAATCGGCGGCAACAAATCGTTTTTCTTCCCTTCTGTGACAATCGAGCACAAATTGGCGGCAACACATCATACTTCTTCCCTTCTGTGATAATCGAGCACAAATTGGTGGCAACAAATCATACTTCTTCCCTCTGTGACAATCGAGCTCAAACTGGTGGTAACAAATCGTACTTCTTCCCTTCGATGACAATCGAGCACAAACTGGGGACAACAAGTCATACTTCTTCCCTTCTGTGACAGTCGAGCACAAATTGGTTGCAACAAAACGCACATCTTCCCTTCTGTGACAATCTAGCACAAATTGGTGACAACAAATCTCTTCCCTTCTATGTCTTCTATGATATTCGAACACTAAATGGTAGCAACAAATCATATTTCTTCTTTTCTGTGACAATCGAGCACAAATTGATGGCATCAAATCGTATTTCTTCCCTTCTGAAAAAATCGACCACAAATTGGTGACAACAGATCGTATTTCTTCCCTTCTGTGACAATCGAGCACAAATTGATGGCAAGAAATCGTTCTCTTCCCTTCTGTGATAATCGAACACAAATTGCTGGCAACAAATCATTCTTCTTCCCTTCTATGAGAATCGAGCACAAATTGGTGGCAACAAATCATTCTTCTCTCCTTCTCTGATAATCGATTTCAAATTGATTATATCAATTCGTATTTCTTCCCTTCTATGATAATCGAGCACAAATTGGTAACAACAGATCGTCTTTCTATCCTTCTATGACAATCGAACACAAATTGGAGGAAATACATCCTTTTTCTTGTCTTCTGAAAGAATCGAATATAAATTGGCAACAAATCGTATTTCTCCCCTTCTATGATAATCGAGCACAAATTGATGACATGAAATCCCTTCTATAATAATCGACCACCAATTCGTGACACTAAATTGTATTTCTTCCCTTCTAACATAATCGAGCTCAAATTGGTGACAAAAAAGATCTTATTCCCTTCTGAGATAATCCAGCACAAATTGGTGGCAATAAATCGTATTTCTTCCCTTCTGTGACAATCGAGCACAAATTGGTGACAACAAATCGTTCTTCTTGCTTCTTCTATGAGATTCGAGCTCAAATTGGTGAAGACAATGAATCGTATCTCTTCCCTTCTATGCTAATCGACCACAAATTGGTGGCATCAAATCGTACCCCCCCACTTCTGTGACAATCGAGTACAAATTGGTGGCAATCAATCATACTTCTTCCCTTCTGTGACAATCGAGCGCAAATTGGTGGCAACAAGTCATATTTCTTCCCTTCTGCGACAATCGAGCACAAATTGATGGCAAGAAATCGTTCTTCTTCCCTTCTATGATAATCAAGCAAAATTGATGGCAACAAATCGTACTTCTTCCCTTCTCTGATAATCGAGCACAAGTTGGTGGCAATAAATCGTACTTCTTCCCTTCAATAATAATCCAGCATAAATTGGTGACAACAAATCATATTTCTTGCCTTCTATGTCTTCTGTGATACTCGAGCACAAAATGGTTGCAACAAATCGTATTTTGTTTCTTTTCTGTGACAATCGAGCACAAATTGGTGACAACAAATCGTACTTCTTCCCTTCTGTGATAATCGAGTACAAATTAGTGGCAACAAATTGTATTTCTTCAATTCTGTGACAATCGAGCACAAATTGATGGCAAGAAATCGTATTTCTTGCCTTCTGTGACAATCCAGCACAAATTGGTGATAACAAATCGTTCTTCTTCCTTTCTATGAGAATCGAGCACAAATTGGTGGCAACAAATCATTCTTCTTCCCTTCTCTGACAATCGGTTTCAAATTGATTATATCAATTTGTTTTTTTTCCCTTCTATGACAATCGAGCACAAATTGCTAACAACAGATCGTATTTCTTCCCTTCTGTGACAATCGAACACAAATTGGAGGCAGCAAATCTGAATTCTTCCCTTCTGAAACAATCGAATATAAATTGGCAATAAATCATATTTCTTGCCTTGTTGAGAATCGAGCACAAATTGATGACAACAAATCCCTTCTATATCAATCGACGACCAATTGGTGACACTAAATCGTATTTCTTCCCTTCTAAGATAATCGAGCCCAAATTGGTGACAAAAACAAGATCTGTTTCCCTTCTGAGATAATCGTGCACAAATTGGTGGCAACAAATCATATTTCTTGCCTTCTGTGACAATCGAGCACAAATTGGTGGCAACAAATCGTATTTCTCCCCTTCTGTGACAATCGAGCACAAATTGGTGGCAAGAAATTGTACTTCTTCCCTTCTGAAATAATCGAGCACAGATTGAAGAAAATACATCGAACTTCTTCCCTTCTGTGACAATCGAGCATAAGTTGGTGGCAACAAATCGCACTTCTTCCCTTCTGTGACAATCAAGCACAAAATGGTGACAACAAATCGTACTTCTTCCCTTCTGAAACAACCGAGCACAAGTTGACAACAAATCGTATTTCTTTCCTTCTGTGACAATCGAGCACAAATTGGTGGCAACAAATCATATTTCTTCCCTTCTGTGATAATCGAGCATAAATTGACACTAAATCATACTTCTTCCCTTCTGTGACAATCGAGCAGAATTGGTGGCGTCAAATCGTACTTCTTCCCTTCTGTGACAATCGAGCACAAATTGGTGGCAATAAATCGTATTTATTCCCTTCTGTGATAATCGAGCACAAATTGGTTGCAACAAATCATGCTTCTTCCCTTCTGTGACAATCGAGCACAAATTGGTGGCAACAAATCGTACTTCTTCCCTTCTATGGCAATCGAGCGGCAACAAATCGTACTTCTTCCCTTCTGTGACAATCGAGCACAAATTGGTGGCAACAAATCGTTTTTCTTCCCTTCTATGACAATCGAACACAATCAAGCACAATCGAGCACAAATTGGTGGCAACAAATCGTACTCCTTCCCTTCTGTGACGATCGAGCACAAATTGGTGGCAACAAATCGTGCTTCTTCCCTTCTGTGATAATCGAGCACAAATTGGCAACAAATCGTAGTTCTTCCCTTCTATGACAATCGAGCACAAATTGGTGGCAACAAATCGTACTTCTTCCCTTCTGTGACAATCGAGAACAAATTGGTGACAGCAAATCGTACTTCTTCCCTTCTGTGACAATCGAGCACAAATTGGCGACAACAAATCGTATTTCTTCCACTTCTGTGACAATCGAGCACAAATTGGTGACAAATCATACTTCTTCCCTTCTGTGACAATCGAGTATAAACTCGCGACAACAAATCGTACTTCTTGCCTTCTGTGACAATCGAGCACAAATTGGTGGCAACAAATCGTATCTCTTCCTTTCTATAACAATCGAGCACACATTGGTGGCAATTAATCATACTTCTTGCCTTCTGTGACAATCGAGCACAAATTGGTGGCAACAAATCGCACTTCTTCCCTTCTGTGACAATCAAGCACAAAATGGTGACAACAAATCGTACTTCTTCCCTTCTGTGACAATCGAGCACAAATTGGTGACAATAAATCGTATTTCTTCCCTTCTGTGACAATCAAGCAGAAAATGGTGGCAACAAATCGTACTTCTTGGCAACAAATCGTACTTCTTCCCTTCTGTGACAATTGAGCACAAATTGGTGGCAACAAATCGTACTTCTTCCCTTCTATAACAATCGAGCACAAATTGGTGGCAAGAAATCGCACTTCTTCCCTTCTGAAACAATCGAGCACAAATTGGTGGCAACAAATCGTACTTCTTCCCTTCTATAACAAGCGAGCACAAATTGGTGGCAACAAATCATACTTCTCCCCTTCTGTAACAATCGAGCACAAATTGGTGGCAACAAGTCGTACTTCTTCCCTTCTATGACAATCGAGCACAAATTGGTGGCATTAAATCGTATTTCTTCCCTTCTATGACAATCGAGCACAATCGAGCACAATCGAGCACAAATTGGTGACAACAAACCGTACTTCTTCCCTTCTGTGACAATCGAGCACAAATTGGTGGCAACAAATCGTACTTCTTCCCTTCTGTGACAATCGAGCACCAATTGGTGGCAACAAATCGTACTTCTTCCCTTCTGTGACAATCGAGCACAAAATGGTGGCAACAAATCGTATTTCTTCCGTTCTCTGACAATCGAACACAAGTTGGTTACACCAAATCGTATGTCTTCCCTTCTATGACAATCGAGCACAAATTGGTAGCAACAAATCGTATTTCTTGGCTTCTGTGACAATCGAGCACAAATTGGAGACAACAAATCTTTTTTCTTCCCTTCTGAAACAATCGAGCACAAACTGGCAACAAATCGTATTTGTTCCCTTCTGTGATAATCGAGCACAAATTGATGGCAACAAATCCCTTCTGTGACAATCGAACACCAATTGGTGACACTAAATCGAATTTCTTCCCTTCTAAGATAATCGAGCACAAATTAGTGACAATAAATCGTTTTCTGAGATAATCGAGCACAAATTGGTGGCAAAAAAATCGTACTTCTTACCTTCTGTGACAATCGAGCACAAATTGGTGGCAACAAATCGTACTTCTTCCCTTCTGTGACACTCGAGCACAAATTGGTTGCAACAAACCGTATTTCTTCCCTTCTGAAACAATCGAGCACAAATTGACAACAAATCGTATTTCTTTCCTTCCGTGATAATCGAGCACAAAATGGTGGCAACAAATCGTACTTCTTCCCTTCTGTGACAATCGAGCACAAATTGGTGGCAACAAGTCGTACTTCTTCCCTTCTGTGACAATCGAGCTCAAATTGGTGGCAACAAATCGTATTTCTTCCCTTCTGTGATACTCGAGCGCAGATTTGTGGCAACAAGTCATACTTCTTCCCTTCTGTGACAATCGAGCACAAATTGATGGCAACAAATCGTACTTCTTCCCTTCTGTGACAATGGAGCACAAATTGGTGGCAACAAATCGAACTTCTTCCCTTTATGACAATCGAGTATAAACTCGTGGCATCAAATCGTATGAATTCCCTTCTATGACAATCGAGCACAAATTGGTGGTAACAAATCGTACTTCTTCCTTTCTATGACAATCGAGCAGAAATTGGTGACAACAAATCGAATTTCTTCCCTTCTGTCAATCGAGCACAAATTGGCGACAACAAATCGTATTTCTTGACTTCTATGACAATCGAGCACAAATTGGCGACAACAAATCGTACTTCTTTCCTTCTGTGACAATCGAGCACAAATTGGCGGCAACAAATCGTACTTCTTCCCTTCTGTGACAAACGAGCACAAATTGGTGGCAACAAATCGCACTTCTTCCCTTCTGTGACAATCGAACCCAAATTGGTGGCAAAAAATCGTATTTCTTCCTTTCTGTGACAATCGAGCACAAATTGGTGGCAACAAATCGCACTTCTTCCCTCCTGTGACAATCGAGCACAAATTGGTTGCAACAAAACGTACTTCTTCCCTTCTATGACAATCGAGCACAAATTGGTGGCAACCAATCATACTTCTTCCCTTCTGCGACAATCGAGCACAAATTGGCGGCAACAAATCGTACTTCTTCCCTTCTGTGACAATCGAGCACAAATTGGCGGCAAAAAATCATACTTCTTCCCTTCTGTGACAATCGAGCAGAATTTGGTGGCAACAAATTGTACTTCTTCCCTTGTGTGACAATCGAGCACAAATTGGTGACAACAAATCGTATTTCTTCCCTTCTGTGACAATCGAACACCAGTTGGTTGCAACAAAACGTACTTCATCCCTTCTGCGACAATCGAGCTCAAATTGGCAGCAACAAATCGTACTTCTTCCCTTCTGTGACAATCGAGCACAAATTGGTGGCAACAAATCGTATCTCTTCCCTTCTGTGACAATCGAGCACAAATTGGCGGCAACAAATCATACTTCTTCCCTTCTGTGACAATCGAGCATAAATTGATGGCAACAAGTCATACTTCTTCCCTTCTGTGACAATCGAGCACAAATTGGTGGCAACAAATCGTATTTCTTCCCTTCTGTGACAATCGAGCATAAATTGATGGCAACAAGTCATACTTCTTCCCTTCTGTGACAATCGAGCACAAATTGATGGCAACAAATCGTACTTCTTCCCTTCTGTGACAATGGAGCACAAATTGGTGGCAACAAATCGTACTTCTTCCCTCTATGACAATCGAGTATAAACTCGTGGCATCAAATCGTATTTCTTCCCTTCTATGACAATCGAGCACAAATTGGTGGTAACAAATCGTACTTCTTCCTTTCTATGACAATCGAGCAGAAATTGGTGACAACAAATCGAATTTCTTGCCTTCTGTCAATCGAGCACAAATTGGCGACAACAAGTCGTATTTCTTGACTTCTATGACAATCGAGCACAAATTGGCGACAACAAATCGTACTTCTTTCCTTCTGTGACAATCGAGCACAAATTGGCGGCAACAAATCGTACTTCTTCTTTTCTGTGACAAACGAGCACAATTTGGTGGCAACAAATCGCACTTCTTCCCTTCTGTGACAATGGAGCACAAATTGGTGGCAACAAATCGTACTTCTTCCCTCTATGACAATCGAGTATAAACTCGTGGCATCAAATCGTATTTCTTCCCTTCTATGACAATCAAGCACAAATTGGTGGCAAAAAAACGTATTTCTTCCTTTCTGTGACAATCGAGCACAAATTGGTGGTAACAAATCGTATTTCTTCCCTTCTGTAACAATCGAGCACAAATTGGTGGCAACAAATCGTACTTCTTCCCTTCTGCGACAATCGAGCGCAAATTGGTGGCAAGAAATCGCACTTCTTCCCTTCTGAAACAATCGAGCCAAAATTGGTGGCAATAAATCGTACTTCTTCCCTTCTGTGACAATAGACCACAAATTGGTGGCAACAAATCGTATTTCTTCCCTTCTGTGACAATCGAGCACAAATTTATTGGCAACAAACCGTACTTCTTCCCTTCTGTGACAACCGAGCAAAAACTGGCGGCAACAAATCGTACTTCATGCCTTCTGTGACAATCGAGCACAAATTGGTGGCAACAAATCGTACTTCTTCCCTTCTGTGACAATCGAGCACAATCGAGCACATATTGGTGACAACAATCGTACTTCTACCCTTCTGTGATACTCGAGCGCAGATTTGTGGCAACAAATCGTACTTCTTCCCTTCTGTGACAATCGAGCGCAAATTGGCGGTATTAAATCGTATTTCTTCCCTTCTGTGACAATCGAGCACAAATTGGTGGCAACGAATCGTACTTCTTCCCTTCTGTGACAATCGAGCACAAATCGGCGGCAACAAATCGTTTTTCTTCCCTTCTGTGACAATCGAGCACAAAATGGTGGCAACAAATCGTACTTCTTCCCTTCTGTGATAATCGAGCACAAATTGGTGGCAACAAATCATACTTCTTCCCTCTGTGACAATCGAGCTCAAACTGGTGGTAACAAATCGTACTTCTTCCCTTCTATGACAATCGAGCACAAACTGGGGACAACAAGTCATACTTCTTCCCTTCTGTGACAGTCGAGCACAAATTGGTTGCAACAAAACGCACATCTTCCCTTCTGTGCACAAATTGGTGACAACAAATCGCACTTCTTCCCTTCTGTGACAATCGAGCACAAAATGGTGGCAACAAATCGTACTTCTTCCCTTCTGTGACAATCGAGCACAAATTGGTGGCAACAAATCGTACTTCTTCCCTCCTGGTTGCAACAAAACGTACTTCTTCCCTTCTATGACAATCAAGCACACATTGGTGGCAACCAATCATACTTCTTCCCTTCTGCGACAATCAAGCACAAATTGGCGTTAACAAATCGTACTTCTTGCCTTCTGTGACAATCGAGCACAAATTGGCGGCAAAAAATCATACTTCTTCCCTTCTGTGACAATCGAGCAGAAATTGGTGGCAACAAATTGTACTTCTTCCCTTGTGTGACAGTCGAGCACAAATTGGTGACAACAAATCGTATTTCTTCCCTTCTGTGACAATCGAACAATCGAGCACAAATTGGCGGCAACAAATCGTACTTCTTCTCTTCTGTGACAATCGAGCACAAATTGGCGGCAACAAATCATACTTCTTCCCTTCTGTGACAATCGAGCACAGATTGGCGGCAACAAATTGTACTTCTTCCCTTCTGTGATTATCGAGCACAAATTGGTGGCAACAAATCGTACTTCTTCCCTTCTGTGACAATCGAACACAAATTGGTGGCAATAAATCGTACGTCTTCCCTTCTGTGAAAATCGATCACAAATTGGCAGCAAGAAATCGTAATTCTTCTCTTCTGTGACAATGGAGAACAAATTGGTGGCAACAAATCGTATTTCTTCCTTTCTGTGACAATCGAGCACAAATTGGTGACAATAAATCATATTTATTCCCTTCTGTGACAATCGAGCACAAATTGGTGGCAACGAATCGTACTTCTTCCCTCCTGTGACAATCGGCACAAATTTGCGGCAACAAATCGTATTTCTTCCTTTCTATGGCAATCGAACACAAATTGGTGATAACAAATCGTACTTCTTCCCTTCTGTGACAATCAAGCACAAATTGGTTGCAACAAACCGTACTTCTTCCCTTCTGTGACAATCGAACACAAATTGCTGGCAACAAATCGTACTTCTTCCCTTCTGTGACAATCGAGCACAAACTGGTGGCAACAAATCATACTTCTTCCCTTTTGTGACAACCGAGCACAAAATTGGTGGCAACAAATCGTATTTCTTCCCTTCTGTAACATTCGAGCACAAATTGGCGGCAACAAATCGTACTTCTTCCCTTCTGTGACAATCGAGCACAAATTGGTGGCAACAAATTGTGCTTCCCTTCTGTGACAATCGAGCACAAATTGCAAATCATACTTCTTCCCTTCTGTGACAATCGAGCAAAAATTGGTGGCAACAAATCGTATTTTTTTCTTCTGAAACAATCGAACACAAATTGGTGGCAACAAATCGTACTTCTTCCCTGCTGTGACAATCCAGCACAAATTGGCGACAACAAATCGTACTTCTTCCCTTCTGTGACAATCGAGCACAAATTGGTGGCAACCAATCGTACTTCTTCCCTTCTATAACAATCGAGCACAAATTGGTGGCAACAAATCATACTTCTCCTTCTGCAACAATCCAGTATAAATTGATGGCAACAAGTCGTACTTCTTCCTTTCTGTGACAATCGAGCACAAATTGGTGGCAACAAATCGTACTTCTTCCCTGCTGTGACAATCGGGCACAAATTGGCGACAATAAATCGTACTTCTTCCCTTCTGTGACAATCGAGCACAATCGAGCACATATTGGTGACAACAATCGTACTTCTACCCTTCTGTGATACTCGAGCGCAGATTTGTGGCAACAAATCGTACTTCTTCCCTTCTGTGACAATCGAGCGCAAATTGGTGGTATTAAATCGTATTTCTTCCCTTCTGTGACAATCGAGCACAAATTGGTGGCAACGAATCGTACTTCTTCCCTTCTGTGACAATCGAGCACAAATCGGCGGCAACAAATCGTTTTTCTTCCCTTCTGTGACAATCGAGCACAAATTGGCGGCAACACATCATACTTCTTCCCTTCTGTGATAATCGAGCACAAATTGGTGGCAACAAATCATACTTCTTCCCTCTGTGACAATCGAGCTCAAACTGGTGGTAACAAATCGTACTTCTTCCCTTCGATGACAATCGAGCACAAACTGGGGACAACAAGTCATACTTCTTCCCTTCTGTGACAGTCGAGCACAAATTGGTTGCAACAAAACGCACATCTTCCCTTCTGTGACAATCTAGCACAAATTGGTGACAACAAATCTCTTCCCTTCTATGTCTTCTATGATATTCGAACACTAAATGGTAGCAACAAATCATATTTCTTCTTTTCTGTGACAATCGAGCACAAATTGATGGCATCAAATCGTATTTCTTCCCTTCTGAAAAAATCGACCACAAATTGGTGACAACAGATCGTATTTCTTCCCTTCTGTGACAATCGAGCACAAATTGATGGCAAGAAATCGTTCTCTTCCCTTCTGTGATAATCGAACACAAATTGCTGGCAACAAATCATTCTTCTTCCCTTCTATGAGAATCGAGCACAAATTGGTGGCAACAAATCATTCTTCTCTCCTTCTCTGATAATCGATTTCAAATTGATTATATCAATTCGTATTTCTTCCCTTCTATGATAATCGAGCACAAATTGGTAACAACAGATCGTCTTTCTATCCTTCTATGACAATCGAACACAAATTGGAGGAAATACATCCTTTTTCTTGTCTTCTGAAAGAATCGAATATAAATTGGCAACAAATCGTATTTCTCCCCTTCTATGATAATCGAGCACAAATTGATGACATGAAATCCCTTCTATAATAATCGACCACCAATTCGTGACACTAAATTGTATTTCTTCCCTTCTAACATAATCGAGCTCAAATTGGTGACAAAAAAGATCTTATTCCCTTCTGAGATAATCCAGCACAAATTGGTGGCAATAAATCGTATTTCTTCCCTTCTGTGACAATCGAGCACAAATTGGTGACAACAAATCGTTCTTCTTGCTTCTTCTATGAGATTCGAGCTCAAATTGGTGAAGACAATGAATCGTATCTCTTCCCTTCTATGCTAATCGACCACAAATTGGTGGCATCAAATCGTACCCCCCCACTTCTGTGACAATCGAGTACAAATTGGTGGCAATCAATCATACTTCTTCCCTTCTGTGACAATCGAGCGCAAATTGGTGGCAACAAGTCATATTTCTTCCCTTCTGCGACAATCGAGCACAAATTGATGGCAAGAAATCGTTCTTCTTCCCTTCTATGATAATCAAGCAAAATTGATGGCAACAAATCGTACTTCTTCCCTTCTCTGATAATCGAGCACAAGTTGGTGGCAATAAATCGTACTTCTTCCCTTCAATAATAATCGAGCATAAATTGGTGACAACAAATCATATTTCTTGCCTTCTATGTCTTCTGTGATACTCGAGCACAAAATGGTGGCAACAAATCGTATTTTGTTTCTTTTCTGTGACAATCGAGCACAAATTGGTGCCAACAAATCGTACTTCTTCCCTTCTGTGATAATCGAGTACAAATTAGTGGCAACAAATTGTATTTCTTCAATTCTGTGACAATCGAGCACAAATTGATGGCAAGAAATCGTATTTCTTGCCTTCTGTGACAATCCAGCACAAATTGGTGATAACAAATCGTTCTTCTTCCTTTCTATGAGAATCGAGCACAAATTGGTGGCAACAAATCATTCTTCTTCCCTTCTCTGACAATCGGTTTCAAATTGATTATATCAATTTGTTTTTTTTCCCTTCTATGACAATCGAGCACAAATTGCTAACAACAGATCGTATTTCTTCCCTTCTGTGACAATCGAACACAAATTGGAGGCAGCAAATCTGAATTCTTCCCTTCTGAAACAATCGAATATAAATTGGCAATAAATCATATTTCTTGCCTTGTTGAGAATCGAGCACAAATTGATGACAACAAATCCCTTCTATATCAATCGACGACCAATTGGTGACACTAAATCGTATTTCTTCCCTTCTAAGATAATCGAGCCCAAATTGGTGACAAAAACAAGATCTGTTTCCCTTCTGAGATAATCGTGCACAAATTGGTGGCAACAAATCATATTTCTTGCCTTCTGTGACAATCGAGCACAAATTGGTGGCAACAAATCGTATTTCTCCCCTTCTGTGACAATCGAGCACAAATTGGTGGCAAGAAATTGTACTTCTTCCCTTCTGAAATAATCGAGCACAGATTGAAGAAAATACATCGAACTTCTTCCCTTCTGTGACAATCGAGCATAAGTTGGTGGCAACAAATCGCACTTCTTCCCTTCTGTGACAATCAAGCACAAAATGGTGACAACAAATCGTACTTCTTCCCTTCTGAAACAACCGAGCACAAGTTGACAACAAATCGTATTTCTTTCCTTCTGTGACAATCGAGCACAAATTGGTGGCAACAAATCATATTTCTTCCCTTCTGTGATAATCGAGCATAAATTGACACTAAATCATACTTCTTCCCTTCTGTGACAATCGAGCAGAATTGGTGGCGTCAAATCGTACTTCTTCCCTTCTGTGACAATCGAGCACAAATTGGTGGCAATAAATCGTATTTATTCCCTTCTGTGATAATCGAGCACAAATTGGTTGCAACAAATCATGCTTCTTCCCTTCTGTGACAATCGAGCACAAATTGGTGGCAACAAATCGTACTTCTTCCCTTCTATGGCAATCGAGCGGCAACAAATCGTACTTCTTCCCTTCTGTGACAATCGAGCACAAATTGGTGGCAACAAATCGTTTTTCTTCCCTTCTATGACAATCGAACACAATCAAGCACAATCGAGCACAAATTGGTGGCAACAAATCGTACTCCTTCCCTTCTGTGACGATCGAGCACAAATTGGTGGCAACAAATCGTGCTTCTTCCCTT
>CAJNDS010001029.1:0-7500 GCA_905221605.1 Symbiodinium natans
CACCAACACCACCACCACCACCACCACCACCACCACCACCAACAACAACAACAACAACAACAACAACAACAACAACAGCACCAACACCAACAACACCAACACCACCAACAACAACAACAACAACAACAACAACAACAACAACAACAACAACAACAACAACAACAACAACAACAACAACAACAACAACAACAACAACAACATGCCGACGAAGGTCATTAGGGTTTAAATATACATAGTAAGAGAGGGTTTAGGGTTTGGGGTTCTCAAATAGGGTCTTGGGGTCTACTTTGTCTGGAGTCATGCTTTTCCCTAGGCTCTAAACCCTAGACCCGAAGCCCCCGGAACCCCAAGCCTTAACCCTGAACCCTAAACCCTAAACCCTAAACCCTGAACCGCAAACCCCAAACCCCAAACCCTAAACCCTAAACCCTGAACCCTGAACCCTGAACCCTGAACCCTGAACCCTAGACTCGATGACCCCAAGCCCTCAAAGCCAGCGGCAGCTGAGCGGCTTGGGTGGCTTTGCAGTTTAGCGTCTCGGGTTTCGGGTTTAGGGTTTAGGGTTAGGATTTAGTGCTTAGGATTTAGGGTTTAGGACTTAGGGTTTAGGGTTGAGTGTGTTGGGGTTGGGTTTGGGGTTTAGGATTTCGGGCTCAGGGACTAGGGCGCAGGGCTTTTGTAGCCGAAAGCCCCCAAACCCTAAACCCTAAACCCTAAACCCCTACTTGTACCCCAAACACTTCACCCACGTCTCAGCGCCAGACCACTCCCTTGTGGGTGTTGTGCAGCACTCATGGCCGCCACCTCAGACCCCACGCCCGAAACCTCAAAGGGTTTAGGGGTCAGGGTTTAGGGGTTAGGGTTTACGGTGTAGGGTTTAGGGTTTAGGGTTTAGGGTTTAGGGTTTAGGGTTTAGGGTTTAGGGTTTAGGGTTTCAGGCTTAAGGCTTAGGGCCCCGGCCTGGCCGTGAGTGGTATCTATGGGTCTCTCGTTTGCCATGAGCCGCACACCCCCAAAACGGATGGGTTTAGGGTTTAGGGTTTAGGGTTTAGGGTTTAGGGTTTAGGGTTTAGGGTTTAGGGTTTAGGGTTTAGGGTTTAGGGTTTAGGGTTTAGGGTTTAGGGTGTTCCAAAGTGCCGCGGTCCCGACCCGCGCCAGGGGCGGGTCGGGCCACCTCAGTGCAGCGGATCCCACCCCAGCCACCCAAACTACCGCCTTTTTCGGGTTTAGCGGTCTACCCTCCACAGCCCCCCTATCAAGGGGGCTTACACCTCGAGTCTCCCCGCTGGCCGGGGTGGGACGTGTTGACTGCTGCTGTTGCTTGAGCCTATACACTTTCCTGGATCAACAGGGAGCGGGACAATCTGTTTCACCCATACTGTGTTTAAGACACCCTCAAGCCCAATTCCGGACCCAAGCTCATTCATATGGCAGAATGGCGAGGGCCAAGCGCGGAAGGCCCGGCCACCCGCTGGCGCAAGGGCTTCTCTGGCCCAGCTTGGTCTTTGTTGACAGGACCTCCTATGCTGGGGTCGCGCGTCTTGGGCCCGGCCTCCCCACCGACCGGGGTCGCGCAAGGGCCGGCGGGGGGCAACCCTGGCGGGCGGCGACCCTGGCGGGGCGTGGCGGGGGCAATTCTGGCAATAGCAAGGGTAACGCAAGGGCACCTGGCGGGGGCAACCCCGCTGGCGGGGGCAACCCCGGCACGGGCAAGGGCCCTTCCCGCATCTGGGGCCCATATGGCACAAGAAGCCCTGCTCGGCAACAAAACAACACTTCATAGAGAAGGACGACGAAGCCTCGCCAGCGCGCGAGGAGGACGAGGCCGTCGCAGAGAAGGTGAACAATTCCTGAGTAGGCGACGTGAGGAGGCGTGGAACCCTGACAGGGCAACCTGGCGAGGGCAATGTCACCCTGGCGGGGTCAACCCTGGCGGAACCCTGCCAAGGGCAACCCTAACTCGGCGGCAACCCTGGCGGGGGCAACGCTGGTGGGGGCAACCCTGGTGGGGGCAACCCTGGCAGGGGTAAAACTGGGCAACCCGGCGGGGTTGCGATAAAAACCATTAAATCTACTGGACGTCTTAATTTTAAAATAGAATGACATTGAAAGACTTCTCATAAAGTAAAATAGGATGAAAGATAATGAATCCTGCATTTTTATTTGGTACAGCTTTTAGCATAGCATATTGGCATAAGAAACCATTCAGGTACGTTATGTAAGGGAGTAAGTAATCCACATGCTTCTACTGCATTCACTGGATGTGAGAAAGAAGAGAAGCCGAAATGAATTTGAAGAAGATATAGATCGAGAATTAATATCTTTCCATAGAAATCTTTACTAATAATGAAAGGGAAAAATGCCATTTTATTATTAGTGGAATTCCTTAAAGGAATATCAGAAGATAGAAAATGTAGATTAAAAATATTAAAAATGGCGGGGACAAACCTGGGCATCCTGGCGGGCAACCCTGGCGGGGGCAACCCTGGCGGGGCAACCTGACAGGGCAACCCTGGCGGGGGCAACCCTGGCGGGGGCAACCCTGGCAGAGGCAACCTGGTGGGGACAAACCTCGGAGACAACCCTGGTGGGGGCAACCCTGCCGGGGGCAACCCTGGCAGGGGCAAGGTGAGGTATAAACATATATTTATTTCTATATGTCTGGACCCTGGTGGGCCACTAAGGGAGAACTTTGGCGGGGCCCTTCATAGACAAGGACAGGACGACGAAGCATACAGGTGCACAATTCCTGAATAGGCGGCGAGGCCAATTTCGGGGGGGCAACCGGAGGGGGCAACCCTGCTGGTGGGGGCAACGCTGTCAACCTGGCGGGGGCAACCCTGGCGGGGGCAACCACCAAGGGCAACCCTTCCGTGGGCAACCCTGGCGGGGGCAACCCTGGCGGGGGCAACCCTGGTGGGGGCAACCCTGGCGGGGGCAACCCTGGCGGGGGCAACCCTGGCGGTGGCAACTGCGGGGTGGCGGGGGGCAACCTTGGCGGGGGCAATCCTGGCGAGGCCAACCTGGCGGGGGCAACTCCGGCGAAAATACTCTGGCGGGGGAACCTGGGGCAACCCTGGCGGGGGCAACCTGGTGGCGGGGTGAGGGGGGCAACCTGGCTGGCGGGGGCAAACCTGGCAGGGGCAACCCTGGTGGGGGCAACCCTGGCGGGGGCAACCCTGGCGGGGGAACCCTGGCGGGGGCAACCTGGTGGGGGCGCAACAGCTTCTTAGGCCCGACCTCCCCCGCCGGGGTCGCGCGTCGGGGGTTTAGGGTTAATCCATTATTACATTGTGCCCTATGGCTAGCAGGGATACATCAGGTGTGGCAAGCTCGATCTGCTTGGCAAAGCAAGCAGATCTCGAAGCGGTAGCGTTCAGTTGTACCGGCCGCCGCCTGGCGCGGGCGGCCTATGGTTTAGGGTTTAGGGTTTAGGGTTTAGGGTTTAGGGTTTAGGGTTTAGGGTTTAGGGTTTAGGGTTTCGTAGAACCATCCTGAGGGGCAAGGTTGGGGCCCCTAAGCCCTCATTAATCCCTCCGCAGACTCTCAAGACCCCTAAGCCCTAAGCCCTAAACCCTAAACCCTAAGCCCTAAACCCTAAACCCTAAACCCCAAACCCTAGCCCTAAACCCTAAACCCCTGAACCCCCAAGAGGCCCACGAAGCCCGACCGTCGCGTGGCCTCTCACGGAGGTGGCAGCTAGCGGCCGCCATCTGCAACCGAAATGGAGATGAAAGGGGTTTTGGGGGTTTCGCTTTGGGGTATTTAAATTTAGAGTTTAGGGTTTAGGGTTTAGGGTTTAGGGTTTAGGGTTGAGGGTTGAGGGTTGAGGAGTTGAGGGTTGAGGGTTGAAGGTTGGGGGGGGGGGGGCTTTGGGGCGTCTGGAGCTTGCGTTTACGCCTTCTGAGGTTGCGGTTGAATTCGGAACTCGGGACGGTCATCGAAACTGCATGCAGCGAACCCTTTGGCAGGGAGCTGAGACATCTTCTCTGCTTCTCGGGTTTAGATCCCAAACCCGCAACCCCAAATCCAAAAACAAACCCTAAGCCCTTCCAACATCACCCTGTGGAGGTCCGAGAGACTTAGAGAACAGTCCTACTTGGAGGATCGGGGCACTTAGTAAGTAGGGATACAGGTACCTTAATTGGGATAAAAAGTAGTTGTAAGTATCGTTACCTCATTTATAACCTCACTTACTATGTCCCCTGAACCTTTAGGTACTGGCCATGGCGACCAAGCGGCTAGGCTCAGTCAACGGCGCCACCGCATTGCTGTGAGGGTGCTGAGGATTAGGGGCTTGGGGTGCTGAAGTATAGGGCTTTTTGGGTTCAAGAAGCATAGGGGTTTTTAAGTGACAGGATTTAAGGCTCAGTGCTGCTTCCTCGACGTGTTCCCTAAACATGAAACCCAATACCCTGCACCCTGAACCCGAGACTTTGAGCCCCAAGTCCTAAACCCTAAACCCTAAACCCTAGACCCTAAACCCTAAACCCTAAACCCTAAACCCTAAACCCTGAACCCTAAACCCTAAACCCT
Source organism: Symbiodinium natans (assembly GCA_905221605.1). Lineage (NCBI taxonomy): Eukaryota > Dinophyceae > Suessiales > Symbiodiniaceae > Symbiodinium > Symbiodinium natans. The sequence goes on from CAJNDS010001029.1 coordinate 4,537, forward strand.
AAACCTCAAACTCAAACTGCACCCGAAACCCAACCGTCAACCACCGCTGCGTACCGCCCTTTCACTGCCCAAGCCACAACTACAGAGCCTACTTGAGGAATATCCTGGTGTTTAGGGTTTAGGGTTTAGGGTTTAGGGTTTAGGGTTTAGGGTTTAGGGTTTAGGGTTTAGGGTTTAGGGTTTGGGGTTAGGGTTTAGGGTTTTAGGGTTGCCGCACCATCATTGCGAGGCCCTGCTACCAAGCTGACAATAAGCCATGACACCGAGAACACGCCCGTCACGTGCACAAAGAGTGGTTGGGGCTACCCTGAACCAAGCCTAAGGACTGGACCTTTAGAAGCTCTCAACCCTAAACCCTGAACTTTCCACAGCCCCAAACTCTACATCCGCCCTGATCAACTCCACATCAACTTTGATCAACCTTAGACCTTAAACTCCAACGTCCCAAACTCCCAAACCCTGAGCCCTAAACCTTAAACCCTAAACCGATCATGTCTTCAGGGTGCTGTTTGGCCTCGGGTCCTGGGTCACCTCAGAACTGGTTCGGCTTGGCGTCTGGGAGAGTTTGGCGTGTAAGGTTCAGACAGCTCCCTTGACCCCACCCCAAACCTGAAACCCCAAACCCGAAACCCTAAACCCTAAACCCCTAAGCACGCGCAGCCCTGGGTCATGGGAGCTCAGAAAACCTCAACGTATGCCTTTTTGATGTTGCAAAGGTGAATTGGTACATCTGGCGGCTTTGTGCAAGCTGTACATGCAACAGACGTGAGGGTGCGTCTCAAAATCCTTGCACGTCCTCTCCTATCTAAACTCTGATGTGAGAGTTTGGGGTATAGGTTTAGGGTCTAAACATAAACCCTTGCAATTATCGCCTCCATTTTGAGACACACCTGTGAACCCGTGAAGTCAAGTCAACCTCACGTTTACTTTGCTGCTGCCCACAGTGTGGGGTTTTACTTTCGCCTGCATAGGCTGCCAGGGTTTAGAGTCTGGGGTTTAGGGTTTCGGGTTGAGGGCTAGGGTTACAGAGAATTTTCACGTCTGGGGACCAGAAGCCCTAGGCCCCTGAACCCCCTAAACCTCTAAACCCTGAACCTGACAGAAGGCGCCCACACAAATGGCCCACGTTTGGAACAGCCCCATACCCTTAAACCCCCCGAACCAACAAACCCTTGAAACCCAGCCCCGAAAAAAGGACCCGCAAAAGGGCGGCCACTGAGTCAACCCTAAACCCTAAACCCTAAACCCTAAACCGTGAGGACCACAGAGCGGGGATGCCGCGTCTTGCCTACATAGCAATGAGGGTTACCTCCGCAGCTGCGCCCAAGCCACAAAGCCTTAAAGCGTCAACTCCTTAGGCCAAGGGTCCCAAGCCTAGGGATTTAGGGGTTTACAGTAAACTCAAGATTGTTGAAGCATGGGTTAAGGATGATTAGGGCCGGGATTCCCGTGAGTATACCTTCTGGGATATGGGGATGAGGATGTTGCAACTTTTGGAGCTTGCTGTAGGGGGTTTAGGGTTCAGGGTTCAGGGTTCAGGGTTCAGGGTTTAGGGTTTAGGGTTTAGGGTTTAGGGTTTAGGGTTTAGGGTTTCGGGTTTCGGGTTTAGGGTTTAGGAAATTAGGGAGGGAGGGGGTTTGGGCTTCAGTGGAGTAGGGTGCCACGGCGGCGGGGCCGGCCCCAGCCATGCAACGCCACAAACTTCTTGGGGGCAGCAGCCTGTGCGGCCATAGACCCTCTCTGGCAAACCTCCGGAATGGTTGGGATAGTATGAAAGATCTAGATTTATGTTCCTTCTTGAGTTTAAGTACCCTTAAACATGTAACAAAATGTTACCCCGCTATGACAAAGTAAAATGAGAGAACCTAGATCCGGAAAGGGATTTTTAGGGGTTAGAGAGTTTGGGGACTGGGTCTGCGGGGGCACAAGACCCACTGCGAGCAGGGACTTACTCAGGATTGAGGGTTTCGGGTTTGAGGTTGTAGGCAAGAAATGTACGCTAGCATCTCCAGAGTGTCTGTTGCCTATTGAATTAGAATGGATTGCATTTGGTAGCTCATATTTCGAATGTGTAGAGATTACAAGGAAACAATATTGGTAGCTACTCGCAGCAGGAACCGCGAAAAACCGAAGGAAAACCTGAAAGAACAAGGAAACTGCCAGGGAAATTTCCGCGCGTTGGGCAACTAACTGCTCAGGCCCCTGTACTAAAGTATTGCTACTTCGTCATCTCGTCTCAGCCAGTAAGGGTCCCGTTCTGGGTTGACGTTCACCCTAAACCCTAAACCCTAAACCCTAAACCCTAAACCCTAAATCAACCCTTAGTTAAACCAGGGTTGCCAGCCAAGGCTCCTGGCAAGCTCTGGCCAAAAGCAAGTTGACATGCTTAGCGCGTCAATCTGCTCGATAGATCCCGACGTCGCAAGGGAGGCGAATCGTCGTGCGAGTATACTGTTAGGGGCCTGAACAAGTCGGGCCTAGGGTTTTGGGTTTAGGGTTTTGGGTTTTGGGATTCTTTTGTTTTTTTTTTTTTTTTTTTGGGGGGGGGGGGGGTTAGTATAGCATAGGTACAAAGGGACCATAAGGAAATGTTGGAATGTTACTAGTAATTATTCCGATCCCAATATGTCTTTGCCACAGCTGAGGATGATCGCCACTACTCTGAATCCACTGGCCCTAAACCGTAAACCCGGAAGCCTGAGCCCCAAAACCCTGCACCCTGAACCCTGAACCCTGAACCCTAAACCCTAAACCCTAAACCCTAAACCCTAAACCCTAAACTCAGCGGCGCTTAAGCCCTTCGACCTGATGGCGCAAGCCGACCCAGGTCGCTCGCCCGCCTCCCACAGCATGGAGGTCGGCAGCGCCGGTTCGGCCCGGTACCGGAACACTCTCCTCGAGACCAGTACTGGTCCCCTATAATAAACTGGTCCCCTGACCCCCACCCCCTCGCACCTTCTGCCC
>CAJNDS010001029.1:15000-22500 GCA_905221605.1 Symbiodinium natans
TGAAAATGCAGCGGAATCTCAAGCTGTACTCCACCTCCCAGGTCTTGGCCATGTCCTGGAGGGGTTTCGGGTTTGGGGTTTAAGGGTTAAGGGTTAAGGGTTAAGGGTTTAGGGTTTAGGGTTTAGGGGTTTAGGGTTTAGGGTTTAGGTTTTAGGATTTAGGGTTTAGGGTTTAGGGTTTAGGGTTTAGGGTTTCGGGTTTAGGCTTGAGGTTGTTCGGGCTTCGAGGGGTTTGGGTGGGTTAGGGTGCTGGTCCAGAGGGCTGAGGGTTCGGGGCTTTTGAGGGTGTAGGGCTTCGGGGCGTTCAATTCTGTGAAAGAGGTCACGCGCTTCCCTAAAGCTGCTCGACATGGGATCACATGCACTGAGATGTTGCCCAAACCCTAAACACTAAACCCGAAACCCTAAACCCTGAACCTTAAACCTTTGATGTTGCAGATTCGGCCACTTTGGTATCAAGTGGCTGGGGGCCTTCCTGAACCCCTAGGGGGTGCCAAATCTTTATCTTAGGGTCGCATGGTCCCCCTGAAAAGGAGACCCCTTGCAGGCCCCTTACAAGCCCTTACAACCCAAGGGACCATGTAACTATCTGTTTTCCCTAAACCTTTTACCCTAAACCCTAAACCCTAAACCCTAAACCCTAAACCCTAAACCCTAAACCCTAAACCCTAAACCCTAAACCCTAAACCCTAAACCCTAAACCCTAAACAAAAAAATGAAAAAATGCTCAGCGGCTGTGGTTTGGGACTCTGGCTGGAAGGGAGATGCGTGGTACCACGATGCCAAGATTGAAGGGAACCCTGGCTCTGGCAAAGTGCTAAAGAGCAGCTGCATCCCTCAACCCTCAACCGCAGCCCTAAACCCTAAACCCTAAACCCGAAACCCTAAACCCTAAACCCTAAACCCTAAACCCTAAACCCTAAACCCTAAACCCTAAACCCTAGACCCGAAACACTGAATCCTCTTCGTTCCCTCCCGCCCGGCGGTCCACGGCAGCAGACATCAGGTCGGGAGAGAGCAGTCGCACGCAGAAGGGCGTTCGCTTGGACTGCGGCGCAAGAATGTTTAGTGTCTTAGGGTTTCGGGTTTTAGGTTTTAGGGTTTAGGGTTTAGGGTTTAGGGTTTAGGGTTTAGGGTTTAGGGTAGCTTTTCATGGTCCCTTACCCTCTTTCATGGGTTCCCAAGTATAGGCCCTTCGGTTGTGTAGGGTATATAAGGGGCATACAAGGGGTCCCCTATTGGGTTTAGGGTTTAGGGTTTAGGGTTTAGGGTTTAGGGTTTAGGGTTTAGGGTTTAGGGTTTAGGGTTTAGGGTTTAGGGTTTAGGGTTTAGGGTTTAGGGTTTAGGGTTTAGGGTTTAGGGTTTAGGGTTTAGGGCCTTCAGGGACCATGTACCTACCCTTTGAAGAATCAGGCTCGGAAGCTGGGGTTGTGTCGTACGGAGCCTTCTATTTCTATTCTCGGTGCCCAAACAGGCCCAGAGTGCACAGCATCCCATGCTGAATTGAGCTGGAGTCCTAAACCCTAAACCCTAAACCCTAAACCCTAAACCCTAAACCCTAAACCCTAAACGAGAACCCTCTTCTGAATGACAATATCCTCCTACTTCCTCAGGGACACCCCGCGTCAAATGGGCGGTAAGAAACCCCTTAGCCACAACCCCTGACCCCAGACCCCGAAACCCCAAACTCCAAACCCCTAACCCCTGAACCCTAAACCCTAAACCCCAAACCCTAAACCCTTAACCCTAAACCCCGGCCTCAGGACGGTCTCCAACAATCTGCATGGGCTGTTCGGCCACGAAGCCATAGGTCGCAGCGCGCGCCTGTGTAGGTTTAATGTAGGCGTCGGAATACTTAGAGTAGGTTTTAGCTAGCGGCGCCACGGGTGACCGAAAGGGTTTGTCGGGTTTCAGGGTTTTAGGGTGTGCTGAGGTGGGTGGGGGGGGGGGGGGGGGGGGGGGGGGGTTGGTTCCGTCCATTCCCCGCCCTGCACTACACAATGCTCTTCTCCTCGCAGCATCTCCTCAAAGCACCCCTTCCCTTGCTTACCGAGCCATGTTCATTCTGGCATGGCTTGCCGTGTCCTTGTCCATGGCCTGTTGTCAGAGTCGAATGCAGTGGTCTCTTGGACCTCTTGGACAAAGCCATGGAGTGCACCACTGTGTCCATGAAGAAGCGGAAGCGAACGCCAACAGCTGCTCAGAAAACAACCATCCTGCATGCTGATGGCTGCAAGGCTTGGAAAAGCGCTGCTGAGCCGAGAAAAATCAGATTTCAGGCAGCGAACCACTCGAAAATGCAGTTCACTGCGTCCGTGCCAAAGCCCAAAAGAGGCGAAAGTAGAAGCACAGGGACCCAATGTCTTGATGTTTGCTGGAGATACTTGAAGAGGTAATTGCCTACGTCGCTGCATTCAAAGAATGCCGATAGAGAGGTAAACCCCAGAATCTTCGATTATGTCCTGAGCTTTGAGTGGCGCCAGAACAATGGTCCCGACATTTGGAAAGCTCTGGAAGGAGCCTTGGCAAAGCAAGCAAACGCCAGGGTCTGAAGAAAAGTTTGCCTGCCTGACGCCCTGAAAACAAAGTTTTCGTTTTGAGCACTTCCTTCTGTGTCTCCTGAATTCCCCACCCCTGCCATGGTTTTAGGCACCTCAACGCTAGAAGTCATGGTAAAAACGATACATTCCAGCAGTGCCCATGCAACCCCTAAAATAGCCAACCCTCAAAGACTCGAGGAATTTGCACATTTCCACAATATGTGCTTCAGTATGCCTCTGCAAAACCTCTGCGGTCGCGGGCAACGCCGCAACCAGGTTTTAGGGTTTAGGCGTAGGGCTTTGGGGTTTAGGGTTCTCGGGTTTAGGAGTTCAGGGTCTAGGGTTTAGGGAGGTTGCAGAGCAGCGCGAGGAGACGTATTCTGAGTTGGGGTTTAGGGTTTAGAGTTGTGGGTCGTTGAGTGGGTCCCTAAATATCAGGGTTCCGTATGATATCACGAAAAGCGATCAACGTTTAGAGAACCGACCGTCTCAGAAGAGATCAGGGTTTGGGGGTTAAGGGTTTTTGGTTTAGGGTTTAGGGCTTAGGGTGTAGGGTGTAGGGTGTAGGGTGTAGGGTTTAGGGTTTAGGGTTTAGGGTTTAGGGTTTAGGGTTTAGGGTTTAGGGTTTAGGGTTTAGGGTTTAGGGTTTGGGGTTTAGGGTTTAGGGTTTAGGTTTTAGGGTTTAGGGCTTAGGGTTTAGGGTTAGGGGGCTTAAGGTGGAGTTGATGTTGGTTTTCGCTTCTCCCGATTTGCATCGTTAGCAGGTTCGCAGTCATCTGCGCTGAGCTACCCTACATGCGCGCGAGCTGCTCTTCCAGGTACCCTAAACCCTAAACCCTAAACCCCAAACCCCAAACCCTAAGATGTTCCCCCTTTTTTCGAACCGTCCCTAATCGGGATTTTTGCTGAACCCTGAACCCTGAACCCTGAACGCTGAACGCTGAACCCTAAACCCTAAACCCTAAACCCTAAACCCTAAACCCTAAACCCTAAACCCTAAACCCTAAACCCTACACCCTAAAACCCTAAACCCTAAACCCTAAACCCTAAACTCCTGACTGTCAGAGACTCACGCTTCTGGACACAGCTCTGCGCGCCGGCAACGGACGTGCTACATCTTGTAGCCACAAGTCAAGGGGCAGCTGCGCGGCCCCTGAATGTAGGCCCTTAATTGGGGAACCCTTGTGTACTACTTAAGACACCCTAAACCCTAAACCCTACACCCTAAACCCTAAACCCTAAACCCTAAACCCTAAACCCTAAACCCTAAACCCCCTTGAAAGGAGGTAGGGGACCAGATTCAGGGACCGCGTAACTTCCCTTAGAACAAAGAACGAACTGGCAGGCTATGGTACGCATCTTACAGGACCCGGCCTCGAAAGCTTGACCTCTCAGCCCCTACTCCGATTGGCGCAAGCAGCTGCTCACAAGCACCTCAACCCTAAACCTTGAACTGCTTGGGACTCTCTGTGAAGGCAGAAGAGACTGAAAAAAAACGCAAGAACGAACATGGGGGCCTGTTTTGTTAGGTTGGGTATTAGCCGTATGGTAAGTTCTTTAAATTCTGGTTCGTTTTATGGGCGTCCTGTTACAGCACGGAGCCGTACATGTAGGGTGCCCTAAACAATATTCAAGAAACGAAAACCTGAACCCTAAACCCTAAACCCTAAACCCTAAGCCCTAAACCCTAAACCCTAAACCCAGGGTTCGGGGTGGTAGGGTTCAGGGTTTAGGGTCATGGCAGCCACTTACCCCCTGCGGTCGCGATGCGTTCGGCTGATGCTTTGATCGGCCAAGGGATTGTACTCCCAGAAACCCTAAACCCTAAACCCTAAACCCACTTCTGGGGCTGACACTCAAACCGGGCGTAGGGATGGGAGTTAACGAGTTAACCCTAAACCCTAAAGCCCTAAAGCCTAAAGCCCTAAAGCCTAAAGCCGCTTAAGCCTAAAGCCTAAAGCCTAAAGCCGCAAGCCGCTAAAGCCCAAAGCCTAAAGCCTAAAGCCCAAAGCCTGAAGCCTGCAAGGGTTCGGTCTGGGGAATGTTTTCGGGTTAGGGGTGTAGGGCTTTGGGTGGGCGCAAGAAGACTCGCCATCCAGACCCGGCTTGAGGCAAACGCGGAGTGCCTCGGCCACTCAAGCCCTGAACCCCAAAGCCATTTGGTGCTTTAGGCTCTTTAAGTTCCTTTGCAACTACCGGCAAAAACATATCCAGTGCTTAGGCTTTCAGGGTTCACCTCAATGTGGATTTTTGGGTCCTTAGCGTACAGTGTACTCACCCTGGACCCTAAACCCTAAACCCTAAACCCTAAACCCTAAACCCCAAACCCCAAACCCCAAACCAGCTCGGCTCAGGGAGCCCTTGGCCCTCCACGGCTCAGTGAGCCTCAATTCCCGCGCGCGAGGCCAGCGCCACTTCCGTCCCTGGGATGCTTGGGCTTTGGGTCTTTAGGGTTTAAGGTTTAGGGTTTGGGGTTTAGGGTTTAGGGTTTAGGGTGTAGGGTTTAGGGTTTAGGGTTTAGGGTTTAGGGTTTAGGGTTTAGGGTTTGGGGTCTGGGGTTTGGGGTTTAGGGCTTCAGGGTTTAGGGTCTAGGGTTTAGGGATGAGGGTTTAGGGTTTAAGGTTTAATAGTGTCCAAGGCTTCTTTTGGAATCCATACTCGCCTCGGCTTCCAGCCCAGAGGCGTCTACAACCAGCAGCCCAGAATCTGGTCTCCTGCCCTTGCTGGACCTTCCCTGCAACTCGCTTGGGAGCCCCTGTGGAACTTTCTCTGGGACCCCCCCCCTAGGACACTCCCCTATGCTCTTGCACTCTGCAAGGGTCTAGGTTTGGGGATATTTCGGTGGTCTGAGTGTAGGGGCAGCAGCTTGTTGGTGCAAGGCCTTGGGTTTTGGAGCGGCCTCAGGGTTTCTTGTTTATTGTTGGGGTAGCTTCTTGCTTCGGGTTTTCTCAAGCTTGAGCACCTAAACCTAGCTGCGGCGGAGGCTCGGTGGAGCTGGCGATGCAGCGCGGCGTGGCGCTGGCGCCAGGAGGCCTCGGACTCCTCGAGTTGGCGGCTGGAGTCCTCGGCGCGGAGCTCCGCCCGGCGCCGGCCCTCGCGCAGCTGCTCGAGCTCGGCCTCCATCCCGCGCAGCCGCCGCGCCACCTCCGTGCGCGCCGCCTCGGACTGCTGCAGCTCCTGGCTCAGCTCTTCGCAGCGGCGCTCCAGACGCCGGGACTCGTCCAAGCCAGGGCTCCGCGCGGGCCCCACATGTCCCACATGTCCCACGTGCTGTGTGGAGGTGTCCGACGGGTAGGAGGTCACACCTGTCACCCCCATCACGCCGCTGAGCTCCGGCAGCGGCAGTGGCCCTGCACCGGGGGGAGCCACGGGCGCAGTTGGAAAGGGAGGCGCCATGGGCGGGGCCACGGGCTGCTGCACCTGCTGGGCAAGAGCATCCAAGCCATGCACCATGGCCGCTAGCCGCGCCATGCGCTCCTCAAAAGCGTCCAGGCGCGCCCGCACGGGCTCAAGGCACTCGCTCTCGAAGGTAGCAGCACGTTCGCCTCAGCTTCACACCCATGCTGCACACTCCGCATCTGAGAAATCGACAGTCTACACCAAGAATTGCCCTTTTCTGCAGCACTCGCTCTTCCTTGCCTATGCCTGTGCCTCTGTGAAGCTGGAGCAGGCAAGTGGCGGAAGGCTGCCTGCGTCAAGTTCAGTCTGAGGTTTTTGCGGCTTCGGGCGCTGCTTTCGATTCTCGACCGTGGGGGCTTAACCTAAACCCTAAACCCTAAACCCTAAACCTCTAAACCTCTAAACCTCTAAACTTGGCAGTACGGGTCAGCACCCTACCAAATTCACGAGGCGCCGCCGAGACGATGCTTATACACCACCGGCTCCCTACACAACGTCAGTGCCTCTAAACTCCCTGCAAACCCCAAAGACCCTAAACTTACAACCCTAAACCCTACAGCCTAAACTTAAAAACCTAAACCATAACCGCTAAACCCTAAACCCTAAACCCTAAACCCTAAACCCCCAAACCCTCAACCCTAATCCTATATAACCCTAAACCCGAAACCCTAGAATTGCACCCTATAAACCCTAGACAAGCCAAGCTCCCCTGGCCCAACCGCACCTCGGCTTGCTCGGAGATCTCTTGGCTGGATGAGAGCCTCGCGTGCGCGCAGCACTTGCGAGCTTCCACCTCGGCTTTGACTTTGGGGTTTAGGGTTTAGGGTTTAGGGTTTAGGGTTCAGGGTTGAGGGTTTAGGGTTTAGGGTTCAGTGTTCAGGGTTTAGGGTTTAGGGTTTTGGGTGTAGCGTTGTCACAACCCCCACCCACCTACCCCACCCATCCCAAACCAAGGCCTTGTAAGCCTCCAAGCCCTGGACTTCGAACCCTAAACCCTATACCCGAAAGGGTTTAGGGTTTAGGGTTTAGGGTTTAGGGTTTAGGGTTTAGGGTTTAGGGTTTAGGGTTTAGGGTTTAGGGTTTGTACGGAACTCCTTTGAAGAGAAGCGAGCAGCCTCGACACACCGCTTCTGGACCGCCAGCGTCCAGAGCGCGTCGCGCCAGGTCTCCTCCAAAGCGCGCACCCGCGGTTTCAGGGTTTTCGTGTTTAGGGCTTAGGGCTTAGGGTTTAGGGTTTAGGGTTTAGGGTTTAGGGTTTAGGGTTTAGGATTTAGGGTTTAGGGTTTATGGTTTAGGGTTTAGGGTTTAGCTTTTATGGTTTGGGGTTTGGGGGTTCAGGGTTTGGTGTTTGGGGGGGCTTCGGGTTTGGGGGTTTGGGGGTCTTGGGGAGGGTTAGGGTTTGGGGTTTGGGGTTTGGGGTTTGGGGTTTGGGGTTTGGGGTTTGGGGTTTGGGGTTTGGGGTTTGGGGTTTGGGGTTTGGGGCTTGGGGTTTGGGCTTTGGGGCTTTGGGGCTTTGGGGTTTTGGGGTTTTGGGGTTTTGGGGTTTGGGGGTTTGGGGTTT
>CAJNDS010001029.1:27500-40573 GCA_905221605.1 Symbiodinium natans
AACCCTAAAACCCTAAACCCTAAACCCTACCCTAAAGGGACTTAATGAAGGCCTAGACCCTAAACCCTGCTTTGGAACAGCCCCCCAATCGCGAAAGCCCTGGACCGGAAATGCCCTAAGCCTGAGCCTGACCCCCGGTAACCCTGAAGCCCCGCAGCCCCAGACCCTGAAACCCTTAAACCCTAAACCTTCAACCGGTTTAGGGTGTAGGTCTAGGGCTTGGGATTTGGGTTTAGGGCTTGAAAAACTCGGAACCTTAAACCTCCACTCTGCGACCACTGGCGGCCGCCCGCCTGTCTTCAGTGCAGGTAGAAGTCCCCACCCTTGCCTTCCTTAACCTGCGCACTGAGGGTTTAGGGTTTAGGGTTTTAGCATTTACGGTTTAGGGTTCAGCTTTCAGGGGTTTAGGGTTTAGGGTTTAGGGTTTTAGGGTTTAGGGTTTTGGGTTTTGGGTTTTGGGTTTTAGGGTTTAGGGTTTCGGGTTTAGGGTTTAGGGTTGATGTTTTAGACTTGGGGGGGGGGGCACTATGAAAGTTGCGGCTTCTGTAGGATAACAGTGCTTAGGCTTGTTTTTGGGCTATATAGGGCTTACAGGTGCCTATGAAACTTGCAGTTTTTGTGGGGTAGTAGTTTGTTTTGCGTTACTTGGGGTTCGGGGTTTAGGGTGTAGCGTTTAGGGCTATATGGCGCCTATACGCCCCAAAGAACTTCTTAAGCATTTATGCCAGGTCAACCCCAAACCTTACACCCTAAACCCTAAAACTTAAGCCCCAAACCCTGAACCCTAAACCCCAAACCCTAAACCCTAAACCCCCAGCGCCTGATCGTTGAAGTTCTGGTGGAGTCTCAGGAGATTCCTCTCCAGCATGGCCACGGTAACCTGAAACGCATGCGGCTGCAACCCCAGGGATCCGCCTCCCAATCAAGCGCTTAGGGTTTAGGGTTTATCGGGTTTAGGGTTTCGGGTTTCGGGTTTCGGGTTTAGGGTTTAGGGTTTAGGCTTTAGGCTTTAGGCTTTAGGCTTTAGGCTTTAGGCTTTAGGCTTTAGGCTTTAGCCTTTAGGCTTTAGGCTTTAGGCTTTAGGCTTTAGGCTTTAGGCTGGATTTAGGCTTCAGGGATTATGGTTTCGGAGTTGCTTGGGGTTGGCATCGAACTGGGCGCCCGCACCTTCCCGATCTGCCCCATGTACCTGCCAGAGGGCGGGTTCAGGGCTTTAACTAAACCCTAAACCCTAAATCCTAAACCCTAAACCCGAAACCCTAAACCCTAAACCCTAAACCCTTGGGGCTTGGGGCTCTTTGAGGCGACTTGGGGGTCCGGAATTGCGGCTTTGGGGGGTCCCCCCCCTGCCTGACTCCTGGCCGCGTGGACAGAAGCAACTTCTCGTCGATGTTCTTGGTAGTGGCCTTTGGGTCGCGCTTTTTAAACCCTGAGGGTTTAGGGCTTTGGGTTCTGGAGAAAAAAACCCTAAATCCTAAGCCCTAAAACTAAAACTAAAACCCTAAAACCCCTAAACCCCTAAACCCTAAACCCCAGTGTTCTGTGTTCAGGAACTGCCGTGTTCCGGCCGTGGCTTCTGGAGCTGTTGGCGTTCAGAAATTCAAGGGAGCAGTCTGTCTAGGATGCTCTTCACGATATCTAGGCGAAAAGGGAATCAACAGGTAGCAAGAACGATCTTTATATAAATGAATATATATATATGAGGCAGGAACCTTTACGTATGATTTGACATAGGTCTTTTGTTTATATACAATGGACTATTTAAACCCTAATCTCTTTGGCCAGACACTTTCTGTTGCTGGCTCCTCCTGCCACAAAAGCAGAAGCATTTAAACCTTTGGAAGCTATTATAACTACTACATATTTAAACTTCAGCAGTTCAACCCTTGTTTTTTTTGAGAGAAAGGCAGTAACCACAGAATTGACGAGATTTCGGGCTTAGGGTAATGGACGGAAGGTTTCTACAAAGAAAAGGTCTAACCGAGTCTAACCACAGAACTTGACGAATTTGGTGTGTAGGGTTTAGCCGAAGGCTTTTGAAGAGAAAGGGTCTAACCGACGCGCTTTTCTATACCGTATTGTTTTTACAAAACCCACAGAAGCTACCTGAAACTAAATTGCACAACGTTCGTTTCGGTTGCTTCTTTATGTTTGCTGTCTTTGTTGAATAAGTTGTTCTTTCCGTAGACCTTGCGCTATTTCTCTTTTCTCAATGCATTTTGTTTTGTTGTTGCAGAACAACAAACTCTAATCGAAACTAAGTTGCTCAACTTCAATTCCTTTTTTTCTCTCTCTGAAAATATGGTGGTTTCCATAGCCTTGTGCTGCTGTTCAATGCATTTTGTTTTGTTATTGTAGTATGAGCCACAGAATTCAATCGAAAGTCATGTGTCTAGGTCATCTGAAAGCTCTTTTATCTCTGTGTAGGTAATGAGTGCCCTTGCCTCTTCTGAAAAGGGTCCTCCAAGGGCTCCCCTCTCTCCTTCTTCTTTTTTGGGGAATGACAGAGCTCCTGATTTACACCTTATGAAAAAGCCTTTCTCCTACTTGAAGAAGTGTTTCCTAGAAAGGGATAGAGGAGATCTTCCATTTCCTCGAGAGACAGATCTTTCATTGAAAACAAACACAGGAGGACTTTCATGTCCCATTAAGAGAGAGAGGAGCTCTCTCCTGCTGCATTAAAAGATAGAGGACATCGTTCGTGTCCAGTTTTCATTTCCTATAAAGGAGAGGGGGGAGGGGGAGGGGGGGGGTGGCCGGCTTAAATAGGGTTTATTTGGAAGCTGAGGGTCGTGTTGTGGTGCGGTAGATAGAAAGGAAAGGGCATGAGAAAGTTGCTAGAGGAGCTCTTCAATTCCCTTCCTTATCTCCTGTGCTCTTTTCCTTCTTATTGCAACAGGAGAAAACAGGAAAAGGGCTTCCATTCCCATCTTGTTCTTCCTTTCTTGTGTTTTTGTCATTTAGAGAGGAACAGGAGAAGAGGAGGGAGAGAGAAGGAGAGAGGAGAGATACAGGGAATCCAACTTCAATGGAATAGCAAAGAAAAGAATAGAAGAGAGATGAATAGAGAAGAGGGAGAGACAAAACAAGGCGCTGAGAAGATGGCACTCTTCTTTATCGTTCCTCCCTCCCTTATCTCTCCCTTCCCTCTTTCTTTTCGAAATAAGAACAACTAAACAGGAAGAATTATGCAAAGGAGAACAGTAAGAAAAAAGAGCAGAAGAGATAGGCCGAGAAGAGGGATATGATGAAGTACGGCAAGGTCCACGCGCAAGGAGTCACCCTCTGCCTTACCTTCCACTGCTTTATCATGCAAGTTCCTTTCTTGTGTTTTATCAGTTAAAAGAAACTAGAAGGAGAGAAGGGAAAGGGACGTGAGAGGGGAGAGAGATAGCAAGGAGGCCACTTATTTTTCTGGAAGGGTACTGAACAGAAGAGAGGAGACAAGAAACAAGGAGACGGAGGAACGCAACAAGGCACAAAGGAGATGGCACTCTTCTTTATCTGTAATCTCTCCCTTCTTTGTCTCTCCCTTTTCCCTCTATAATTAAACAAGACAAGACTATTCTTGCTCTTCGCAGATAGGTGCCCCCTCTCCTCTTCAGGAAGCCCCCTTGCCCTCATTTTGCTTGCTTTCTGAAACGACAAGGAAGCAACACATAGAACGAGAGGAAAGGTGGAGCTCTTCAATTTGTTTCCCTATCTCTTTTTTCTTTTCTTTTTTCATTCAAAAAGGCAAAGAAGCTTCCTTTTGTGTGTTTTTGAGATTTAAAGGAGAACAAGAGAAGAGAAGGGAGAGAGAGAGAGAGAGAGAGAGAGAGAGAGAGAGAGAAAGGAGAGAGAAAGGAGAGAGGAGAGATCAAAAGTAATGCAACTCTAATGGGAAGAGCAATGACAAGAATGGAAGAGAAATGAAGGCAGGCGAGGGAGGCGCAAAAATCAGGCAAAGAGAAGACGGTGCTCGTTTTCATCTTTCCTCTGTTTCTTATTTTTCTCTTCTCTTGTTCATGTCCGTTAGAAAGAAAAGACAAAAGGAAGAACAATTAATGAACATGTAAGCAAACCCAGCTGATGCTCATGATTTCTCCCTCTCTCTCTCTCCCTATATATGGGCGATGGAACGGGTGTCCTGTTTGATCGTTTTCTGCATCTTCAAGCGAGGAAAAGGGACCCCACAAGAAAGCACTTAGGGTGTCCCTTTTGCTCGTTTGAAGACACAGCAAGCGATTAAAAGGGACGCCCGTTTTGGGTTGGCAGCAAGCCCAACTGATGCTCATGATTTTTCTCTCTCCCCATATATGGGCGATGGAACGGGTGTCTTTTTGGATCGTTTTCTGCATCTTCAAGCGAGGAAAAGGGACACCACAAGGAAACACTTAGTCAGGGTGTCCCTTTTGCTCGTTTGAAGACACAGAAGGCGATTAAAAGGGATGCCCATTTTGGATCGGCAGCAAACCCAGCTGATGCTCATGATTTCTCTTTCTCTCTCTCTCTCTCTCTCTCTCTCTCTCTCTTCCTGATAGTTTTCTGCATCTTCAAGGGAGAAAGAAGGGCACCACCCAAGAAAGAATAGTAACATCAGATGTAGGGAGGGAAATTGAAGGGCTCCTCTCTTTACTTAGTCATTCCCTTTCCTCTCTTCTTATCTGTTGTTTTCTTCGCTTAAAAAAGCAAAGTAAGGGAAAGGATATTTCCTGAAGAGGAGGGAGGGCACCTATCTGTAAGGAGCAACCGTTTAGAGGGGAGCAGGAGAAGAGGAGGAAGAGAGAAGGAGAGAGGAGAGATACAGGGAACCCAACTTCAATGGAATAGCAAAGAAAAGAATAGAAGAGAGATGAATAGAGAAGAGGGAGAGACAAAACAAGGCGCTGAGAAGATGGCGCTCTTCTTTATCTTTCCTCCCTCCCTTATCTCTCCCTTCCCTCTTTCTTTTCGAAATAAGAACAACTAAACAGGAAGAATTATGAACAGGAGAACAGTAAGAAAAAAGAGCAGAAGAGATAGGCCGAGAAGAGGGATATGATGAAGTACGGCAAGGTCCACGCGCAAGGAGACACCCTCGGTTTACCTTCCACTGCTTTATCACGCAAGTTCCTTTCTTGTGTTTTATCGGTTAAAAGAAACTACAAGGAGAGAAGGGAAAGGGAAGTGAGAGAGGAGAGAGATAGCAAGGAGGCCATTTTTCTGGAGGCGTGCTGCCGTGTTTGAAGAAAGCAGGGCGGTTCAACAGTACCAAATTTTCAAGACAACCTCTAAGAAAATTTGGTACTGTTGAACCGCCTTGTTTTAAAGGAAACAGGGCGGCTCCGTTGCCTCTTAAAGGAATGAAATACTTTTTTCGAGAATGAGAAAGTGCCGTTTCCACTTTCATAGGAAAGGAAAGAGAAGCGATATGAAGCAAGCTTCTCCGCCTCTTAAAGGAATGAGGTACTATTTATCTGAATAGGAAATGAGAAAGTTCCTTTTCCACTTTCAATTGGAAAAGAAAGAGAAGCGATTCTGCGGCTCGGAATTCCTCTACCTGGTCCCTACCTTGTAGCTCCTCTACTTACGACATCTTGGCATTAGCTGGCAAAAAAGGCAACCGGACTGAGATGAATAGAGCATGAGAAAGTTCGTTTCCACTTTCAATCGGAAAGGAAAGGGAAACGATTCTGGAACTCGGAATTCCTCTACCTGGTCTGTACCTTGTAGCTACTCTGCTTCTTGGTATTAAATGAAGAGCGCCATCGCTGTTTAACAAGACATGAAGAGTCCCTCAAAGCATGACAAACCCCCTCCAGTCCTCAGGAAGAAAAAAGACAGCTCCTTTATCGCTTCATGCCCTGTAAGTCCTAATCGGATAGGGATCCATGAAGAGTTCGTCTAGCTGTTAACAGAGGCACCAATCTATTTCCCAATAGGAAAGGAGCATGACAAAGCGAACGAAGACATAAAGCCAAAAGCCCCTGTACTTCGTAATCGGAGAGGGGAACGGGAGAGCGTGACAGAGCTTTTGCCTCTTTAAACAGCAATGAAGAGAGCTCCTCTACCTCTTATAAAGGAATGCGACACGAGAAAGTTCCCTTTCCACTTATATTAATGGGAAAGGAATGAGAAACGATTCTAGAACTCGGAATTCCTCTACATGGTCTCTGCTTTGTAGCTCCTCTACTTCCTGGTAGTTACTAAATGAAAAAGCTCCTTCTCCGTCTAACTTAAAACATTAAGATTTCCTCCAGCTGTTAACATGTTAACATAGGCAATGTATTTCCCACTGAAAGAAGCATGACAAACCCCTCCCTTACCCAGTAAGAATGAAGACATAAAGCCAAACGCCCCTTTACCTTGTAACCGGCTAAGGAATGGGAGAGCGTGACAGAGCTTTTGCCTCCTTAAACGGGAACGAAGAGAACGCCTCTACCTCAAAGGAATGAGATACTCTTCTCTGATTATGCCATGAGAAAGTTCCTTTTCTTTTAATGGGAAAGGACAGAGAAGTGACTCTAGAAACTCGGAATTCCCCTACCTTGTATATAGCTCCTCCACTTCTTGGTATTCAACGGAAGTTTAACTAGATTTTGTCCGTCTTCTATTCGGAGAAATCACGAGAAAACACAATGGCCACACTCTGGTGTGATCTACTCGCTGCCTTTTTACAAAAGGAGGCACGTAGATCGCACCAGACGTCCGTCCTCTGTTTGGAGAAATCACGAGAAAACGCGACTGCAAAAATCTCGCGCGACCGACTCACTGCCTTTTCTACAAAAGCAGAAGCATTTAAACCTTTGCAAGCTATTATAACTATTACATATGTAAACTTCAACAGTTCACCCGTGTTTTTTTTGAGAGAAAGGCAGTAACCACAGAATTGACGAGATTTCGGGCCTAGGGTAATGGACGGAAGGTTTCTACAAAGAAAGGGTCTAACCGAGTCTAACCACAGAACTTGACGAATTTGGTGTGTAGGGTTTAGCCGAAGGTTTTTGAAGAGAAAGGGTCTAACCGACGCGCTTTTCTATACCGTATTGTTTTTACAAAACCCACAGAAGCTACCTGAAACTAAATTGCACAACGTTCGTTTCGGTTGCTTCTTTATGTTTGCTGTCTTTGTTGAATAAGTTGTTCTTTCCGTAGACCTTGCGCTATTTCTCTTTTCTCAATGCATTTTGTTTTGTTGTTGCAGAACAACAAACTCTAATCGAAACTAAGTTGATCAACTTCAATTCCTTTTTTTCTCTGAAAAAATGGTGTTTTCAATAGCCTTGTGCTGCTGTTAAATGCGCTTTGTTTTGTTATTGTAGTATGAGCCACAGAATTCAATCAAAAGTCATGTGTCTAGGTCATGTGAAAGCTCTTTTATCTCTGTGTAGGTAATGAAAAGCCTCTTCTGAAAAGGGGTCCTCCAAGGGAATGACAGAGCTCCTTATTTACACCTTATGAAAAAGCCTTTCTCCTACTTGAAGAAGTGTTTACTAGAAAGAGATAGAGGAGATCTTCCATTTCATCGAGAGACAGATCTTTCATTGAAAACGAACACAGGAGGACTTTCATGTCCCAGTAGGAGAGAGAGGACATCGTTCATGTCCAGTTTTCATTTCCTATAAAGGAGAGGGGGGAGGGCCGGGGGGGGGGGGGTGGGTGGCTCAAATAGGGTTTATTTGGAAGCTAAGGCTCGGGTTTTGCCCATGGCAAAGAGAAGATGGTATTCGTCTTCATCTTTCCTATCCTTCTTGTCTTTCTTCTCTCTTGTTCGTTTCCCTTTGAAACAAAAACCCAAAGGAAGAACAATGAAAATGAAAGGAACTCGCTTTCTTTTTCCGTTTGGGAACAATGAAAAGAACCGAGGAGATAAGGCGAGAGGAGGCATATGCTGAAGCATGGAGAGGGGCCACGGGCAAGCAGCTAACCCCGCTCACGTTCCCAACCATTGAAAAAGGATAAGAAAGGACAAGGGCCTCCATTCCCCTCTTATGTTTTCCTTGTGCTTTTTGTCGTTGAAGAGGACGGAGAGAGAAGGAGGAGGAGAAATAGACAGGATCGCATTTTTAATGGGAAGAGCAAAGACAACAATGGAGGAGAGATGAATAAAGGAGAAGGAAAGACAAAACAAGGCACAGAGAAGATGGGACTCTTCTTTATCGATCCTCTCTCCCTTATCTCTCCCTTCCCTTTTTCTTCTTGAAATAAGGAAAACAAAAAGGAAGAATTAAGAGAACAACAAAGGAGAAGGTTAAGGAAAGGAAGCCGAGAAAAGGGATATGATGAAGTACGGCAAGGTCCACGCGCAAGAAGTCACCCTCTGCTTACCTTTCCCCTGCTTTATCATACAAGTTCCTTTCTTGTTTTCTAATCAGTTAAAAGGTAATAGATGGAGAGAAGGGAAAGGGAAGTGAGAGATCACAAGGATGCCTTTGTTCTGGAAGCGTACTGCAAGGAATAGAAGAGACAAGAGGCAAGGGGAGGGACGGACAAAACAAGGCGCAAGAAGATGGCATTCCTCTATATCTATCATCTCTCCCCTGTCCCTTTTGAATGAGAAAAAAACCTTTCTTGCTCTTCACAGATAGGTGTCATCCCTCCTCTTCAGGAAATCCCCTTTCCCTTATTTTGCTTTTTGAAGCGAATAAGAACAAGAACAGGTAGGAAGAGAGGAAAGGGAAATAATAAGTAAAGAGAGGAGCCCTTCAATCCCCCTCCCTGTCTCTTATGTTCTTTTCCTTCTTGGGGGGTATCGTTCTTTCTCCTTTGAAGATGCAGAAGACGATTGAAAAGGACACCCGTTCCATCGCCCCTATATATAGAGAGAGACATCATGAGCATCAGCTGGGTTTGCTGCCAATCCAAAACGGTGTCCCTTTAATCGCTTTCTGTGTGTCAAGCGAGCAAAAGGGACACCCCTAAGTGCTTTCTTTTGGGATGTCTTTCTTTTTGCCTTGAAGACACAGCAAACGTAAAAAAGGACGCCTGCTTCCGTCGCGCATAGAGAGAGAGAGAGAGATAGAGAGAGAGACTGAGAATGAATGAGTGAGAGATAGAGATAGGGACAGGGAAAGAGAGCAAGATAAAGGAAGAACGAAAGAAAGAAAGATAGCGACAGGGATACAGACAGAGAGAGAGAGAGAGAGAGAGTTTTCTGTTCGGGGGCATCCTTTTTTCTCGCTTGAAGATGCAGAAAACGATCCAAAGGGACAGCCGTTCCATCGCCCATGGCAAAGAGAAGATGGTACCCGTCTTCATCTTTCCTATCCTTCTCCTCTTTCTTCTCTCTTGTTCATTTCCCTTTGAAACAAAAACCCAAAGGAAGAACAATGGAAATGAAAGGAACTCGCTTTCTTTTTCCGTTTGGGAACAATCAAAAGAACCGAGGAGATAAGACGAGAGGAGGCATATGCTGAAGCATGGAGAGGGGCCACGGGCAAGCAGCCAACCCCCAACCATTGCAAAAGGATAAGAAAGGCCAGGGGCCTCCATTCTCTTTGTTTCTTTTCCTTTTCTTGTGTTTTTTGTCTTTGAAGAGGGAGAGAGAAGGAGGAGGAGACATAGACAGGGTTGCATTTTTAACAGGAAGAGCAAAGACAAGAATAGAGAGATGAATAAAGGAGTAGGAAAGACAAAACAAGGCACAGAGAAGATGGGGGACTCTTCTTTATCGATCCTCTCTCCCTTATCTCTCCCTTCCCTTGTTCTTTTCGAAATAAGGAAAACAAAAAGGAATTATGAAAACAGGAGAAGGGTAAGGAGAGGAACAGAAGAGATAGGCCGAGAAGAGGGATATGATGAGGTACGGCAAGGTCCACGCGCAAGGAGTCACCCTCTGCTTACCCTTCCCCTGCTTTATCATACAAGTTCCTTTCTTGTTTTTTAATCAGTTAAAAGGTAATAGATGGAGAGAGGGGAAAGGGAAGTGAGAGAGTAGAGATCACAAGGATGCCTTTGTTCTGGAAGCGTACTGCAAGGAATAGAAACAGGAAGCACAGAAGACGCATGAAAAGGACACCCGTTCCATCGCCCCTATATATAGAGTGATATATCATGAGCATCAGCTGGGTTTGCTGCCAATCCAAAATGGTGTGCCTTTAATCGCTTTCTGTGTCTTCAAACGAGCAAAAGGGACACCCCTAAGTGTTATCTTTTGGGATGTCTTTCTTTTTGGCTTGAAGACACAGAAAACGTAAAAAGGACGCCTGCTTCCATCGCACATAGAGAGAGAGAGAGAGAGAGAGAGAGAGAGAGAGATAGAGAGAGAGAGAGAGAGAGAGATAGAGAGAGAGAGAGAGTGAGACTGGGAATGAATGAGTGAGAGATAGAGATAGGGACAGGGAAAGAGAGCAAGATAAAGAAAGAACGAAAGAAAGAAAGATAGCGACAGGGATACAGACAGAGAGAGAGAGCTTTTGTTCGGGGGCGTCCTTTTTCTCGCTTGAAGATGCAGAAAACGATCCACAGGCACAATCGTTCCATCGCCCATGGCAAAGAGAAGATGGTACTCGTCTTCATCTTTCCTCTCTTTCTCCTCTTTCTTCTCTCTTGTTCGTTTCCCTTTGAAACAAAAACCCAAAGGAAGAACAATGAAAATGAAAAGAACTCGCTTTCTTTTTCCGTTTGGGAACAATGAAAAGAACCGAGGAGATAAGGCGAGAGGAGGCATATGCTGAAGCATGGAGAGGGGCCACGGGCAAGCAGCCAACCCCCAACCATTGAAAAAGGATAAGAAAGGCCAAGGGCCTCCATTCCCTTTGCTTTTTTCCTTTTCTTGTGTTTTTTGTCTTTGAAGAGGAGGGAGAGAGAAGGAGGAGGAGACATAGACAGGGTTGCATTTTTAACAGGAAGAGCAAAGGCAAGAATAGAGAGATGAATAAAGGAGCAGGAAAGACAAAACAAGGCACAGAGAAGATGGGACTCTTCTTTAGCGATCCTCTCTCCCATATCTCTCCCTTCCCTTTTTCTTTTCGAAATAAGGACAACAAAAATGACAGAAAGGATGAACCATGAAAAAAGGAGAAGGGTAAGGAAAGGAACAGAAGAGATAGGCCCTTGAAATGGGTCTGAAATTTGCAGTCTCCCAGGAAGAGGGAGTTTAAAACCTAGGAAAAATGATTTTTCCAGATTTTAAGGATTTGAAGGAATTTAAAGAGTTTGTGGGGGCGCGGAGCCGTGACTCATTTCAGGCCCTGAGATGAGTCACTGTGTGTGTTGAGGGGGCACGGAGCCGTGACTCATTTCAGGCCCTGAAATGAGTCACTGCTTTCGTTGACGGGGCACGGAGCCGTGACTCATTTCAGTCCCAACTAATTGAAATAATTTAGATAAAATCCAGTCCCAACTAATTGAAATAATTTAGATAAAATTTGAATAATTTAAGTAATGTAAATAATTTCGGGCCTGCAGAAAGGCACGGCTCGATTTGGCCAAATTTTGCCGGGCAGCCTCCGGGCAAAATTTGGCCAAATCGGGCTGCTCTTCGTATGCGATGAGAAATGCGCAGCTCGATTTGGCCAAATTATGCCGGGCAGCCTCCGGGCAAAATTTGGCCAAATCGGGCTGCTCTTCGTACGCGATGAGAAATGCGTGGCTCGATTTGGCCAAATTTCGCCGGGCAGCCTCCGGGCAAATTTTGGCCAAATCGGGCTGCTCTTCGTATGCGATGAGAAATGCGCGGCTCGATTTGGCCAAATTTTGCCGGGCAGCCTCCGGGCAAATTTTGGCCAAATCGGGCTGCTCTTCGTATGCGATGAGAAATGCGCGGCTCGATTGCGATGAGAAATGCGCGGCTCGATTTGACCAAATTTTGCCGGGCAGCCTCCGGGCAAAATTTGGCCAAATCGGGCTGCCACGCACAAAATCTGCCTGGATCTACGCGGGGCTGTTTCTTACAAAAAAAGTGCCGCGTAGATCCAGGCAGATTTTGTCCTTCGTGTTTTTTGACAAAACACCATGGACAAAATCTGCCTGGATCTACGCGGGGCTGTTTCTTACCAAAAAAAAGTGCCGCGTAGATCCAGGCAGATTTTGTCCTTCGTGCTTTTTGAGAAAACACCATGGACAAAATCTGCCTGGATCTATGCGGGGCTGTTTCTTACAAAAAAAGTGCCGCGTAGATCCAGGCAGATTTTGTCCTTCGTGTTTTTTGAGAAAACACCATGGACAAAATCTGCCCGGATCTACGCGGCGCTGTTTCTTACAAAAAAAGTGATGCGTAGATCCAGGCAGATTTTGTCCTTTGTGTTTTTGGAGAAATCACCATGGACAAAATCTGCCTGGATCTACGCGGGGCCCGGCAAAATCTGACCAAAGTGACGCGACCCTAATTTATATAATTTACATAATTTTTATAATTTGAATAATTTAAATACTTTAAATGGAAAAGGAGGGGGGGCTGGCCCGCTTCCGGGGGAGGACCGGGCTCGTGATTTAGTATTGGGGGGAGGCCCGGGCTCGTGATTTAGTATTGGGGGGAGGCTCGGGCTCGTGATTTAGTATTGGGGGGAGGCCCCGGCTCGTGATTTAGTATTGGGAGAAGGCCCGGGCTCGTGATTTAGTATTGGGAGAAGGCCCGGGCTCGTAATTTAGTATTGGGAGAAGGCCCGAGGCTTTTTTAATAGTTTTAAAAGTTTTAAAAGTTTTAATAGTTTTAAAAGTTTTAAAAGTTTTGAAAGTTCAGGAATCTCATGGCCGGTTAGTATTGGAAGGAGGCCAGGGCTTGTAGTTTAGTGTTGGGGAGAGGCCTGGGCTCGTGATTTAGTATTGGGGTAAGGCTCGGGCTCGTGATTTAGTATTGGGGGGAGGCCCGGCTCGTGATTTAGTATTGAGGGGAGGCCCGGGCTCGTGATTTAGTATTGGAGGGAGGCCCGGGCTCGTAATTTAGTATTGGGAGATGGCCCGATGTTTTTTTAATAGTTTTAAAGGTTTTAAAAGTTTTAAAAGTTTTAATAGTTTTAAAAGTTTTAAAAGTTTTGAAAGTTCAGGAATCTCATGGCAGGTTAGTATTGGAGTGAGGCCCGGGCTCGTAGTTTAGTGTTGGGGGGAGGCCTGGGCTCGTGATTTAGTATTGAGAGGATGCTCGGGCTCGTCATTTAGTATTGGGGGGAGGC
>CAJNDS010001030.1:0-40485 GCA_905221605.1 Symbiodinium natans
CGAAATCCAATGCATCGGGGAGCTTATCCTCGCGTTAGGGGGAAAAGAAAGCTCGAGCCAAGAGAAGGTTTGGAGCTCCCCGTCCGATGTGCCAGTTGAAGCCGTGGGGCCACGTTCCCCAGGGCTCCCACAGCCTGCGACTGCAAGTGGGTTGGGGGTAGGATTGGACCGTGGAGGTTTGCACACTGCTGAGGTTGCAGGTGGTCCTTCCGCGGCCCGTGTCCTGGGCGCGACGGACGGCGATTCCCCTTTGCGCGCGAAGCTTGCTGCGCTAGAGATGGAGATAGAAGCCCTGAAGCGAGGTTCAGACGGCGGAGGTTCGCAGACCGGGTCCCAACACCCGGCGGGCGATCTCGCCGCCGCACTCGCCGCCCAAACTGAGGCGCTGAAAGAAGCGTTAGCGCAGAGGGGCGGGCAAAGCTCCATAACTACGGTCAAAACTGACCTCACTTGGCCGACGCTGACCGACGACAAGTCGGACGCGCGAGACGTTGTCCTGTTCTACGAGGAGTTCGAGGACGTCTGCGCGCTGGCCAACAACTGTCGCGGTATGAGTGCGCGCGAAAAGCTGTTAGCGCTACGCGGGCGCTGCCGCGGCTCGCGCATGAAGACGTACACGAACGCGTACCGCGCAGCGTGGAAGTCGGGAGAGGTTCTCTCAGATCCACAGGCGGTGTATGACCGCATCAAGAACAAGCACTTGATGTTCGGGGAATCGCGGGAGGAAAGAGAAGTCCGCGTGGATGGTGAGCATGCCTCTCTCGCTAAGGGTAAGCTCACAGGCCACCAATTCGAGCCTTTGTTTGAGGCCTCGATCGCGGACCTTGAGGCGGTAGGTCTTGGGAAGACCCCTCGAGAGTTGTATCTCTCGTACCTCCGCAAGATGCCCCCTTATCTCCAAAAGGAGATCCGGAACGACAAACGGTTGTGGCCTGGCGATCCCAAGGATGGCGGGTTGCGAGGACCGCAGACTTGGGAGGAGAGCCACAAGGTCGTTCTGGAGTACGAGCAGAGGGAAGCAGCTCACAGGGCTGTTTCCCACTCTGTGTACGCGGCCACAGGTTCGCAGAGCGCGGACCCGGCGGTCGCGCTGGCTGAGGCTCAGAAGGAGATTAAGAGCCTCAAGGCCGCTGCGAAGGCTGCTGCGAAAGGAGCAGCTGCCGCGGCCAAAGCTGGCGCGGACCAGACGTTTGCAGCTGCGTCGAAGGGAGCTGGCAAAGGAGCGGACAAGAAGATCTGCTTCCACTTTCGCGATCATGGGAATTGCCCGAAAGGGGATGCCTGCCCGTACAGCCACGACAAGGAGCTTCGCAGAAAAGCTCTCGCGGCCAAGAAGGGTGACCAAACCTTTGCCACTGCGAAAGGTAAAGGCAAGGGGAAGGGAGGTGGCAAGGCAAAAGCCAACGCAAAGCCTAAGGCTGCGGCCAAAGGCGCGGCAAAGCCACCAGGCACTGTTTGCCCCTTTTTCTCCAAGAATGGGTCGTGCAAGAAAGGAGCCAGCTGCGACATGGTCCACAACTTGACGACCTCAGGAGGGACGCCGGCCTTGCCTGCCAACTGGGCCCCGCCCTCCGGTGCTTCCATGTCTAACCCCTTCGCCGCGTTCAGTGTCCAGATAGGCAGCTCAGGCGTCCAGGCAGGCGTCTTAGGAGCCGCAGGACACGCCGCGGTGCAGCAGCACGCGCTTCCGTTAAGCAAGGGCGGGCGGGACAAGTTCGCCACCCTGGACGATCTGCCGAAGGACTGGTGGAACCTGGCGGACAACGAGCAAGGAGGCTACCAGTACAGGACGGTGGTCCAGGTCCTCGACCGCAAGGTCGAGTGCATGCTTGACGGTTGCGCCGGCGCAAACCACGTGACCGAGGAACTCGTGGTAGGCATGATGAACCGGGCTGCAGAGCTGGGGATCGGCACTGAGGATCCTGGCTTCCCGGTCGTGAGACTTGAAAAGTGGGTCCACCCCGAATACGTGCATGGAATTGCTTCGGGAGCCCCCGTTCCTCTGAAGGGGGCAGCAGTCTTGCGCGTCACGCTGCTGGAAGGCAGGACGGCGGACGACTGTCGCCCCAACACCGAAATTTTCGTGCGATGTAAAATCGCAGCCAGGGGTACGTCCGATTGGCACGGACTTATCCTCGGCGGCAGAGCGCTGGACTGCGCCGGAAGGATGGGCTTGGGATTCAGGCCGGGTCCCGACTTTCACGTCCTTGACACGCTGGGAATCAGGATGCCCAGATGTGAAGATCACAGTAGGACTCGGAAGGACAGGGCCTATGCCTTTGAAGCGCGGTTGTCAAGCCTGGACGACGCGTCATGCACCGAGCCTGGGGGCGGAAGTCGTGAGCTTCTCCGCTATGACGGGGAAGAGCCGCTCGAGCTCTCGCCAGGTGATGGGGTGCTGGTGCCAGTCGTGCGGGAGGCAGGAGTCTCCGCAGAGGGATCCCTGTCCGAGGTTGTGCTTCCGGTTGAGTGCGGGGTTGAGGCTGTGCCAGGTCTCTGGCCCACAGGAGAGGGTAAAGGGTTTGTTTTGCTTGCAGCCCAAGAGTGTGATCACTCTCTCCAGCCGGGCGAGGTTGTTGCGGAAGTGCGTTCCGGCCTCGTCAGCACTGCGGCTTGTGGTTGTGGCGCGATTGAGACGGTGTTCGAGTCAGAGCCGTCTCCGCAGGCATGTGCGGATTGTGGGGTCGCCGTTGCTTCGGTTGACCATGACCCGTGCTTTGCTTGCGGGGCCGCGTCCAGGGCCGCGGCAAGAAGCTTCCAAGGTTCCTCGTGTGCGCGGTCCTTTGGGCGGCTGCGTACCGGCGCCAGGATCGGTGTGCTATCGGTCCTTGCTGCGGTGACTGTTCTCGCTTCGGTGTGGGGCGGGAGCGGCCCGGTTGGGCGCCCTGTTGAGGAGCCTGGAGTGCTTACTTGCTTGGACCACCTTCCAAGCGTCGACAGCTGGTGGGAGGCGCCAGGTGGTTACGCGTCTGTGTGGGGTAGGCGCCCTGCGCAGAAGGACCTTGGGACCCTGGCGGTCGAGAAGGCGCCTTACGAAACGTGCTTGCTTCAGCGCGCAGGTGAGGCGTGGCGTCTTTGGGACACGAGGGATTTGCGTGTGGCGGAAAGCGTTGCGTGCAGCGATGAGGTTCCCGCCACCGAACGCCTCGCGGTCTTTAGGACGCGCAAGGGGCCACGCTGGGCTGGTTGGCGTGAGGGATCGGCCACGGCTGGAAGAGGCGCAAGTGACGCTGTGCGCCCAGCAGACGCGGTCGACACGGCGCGCTGCCCGAGCTATCATATCGTGGAGAGCTGGGATATCGACAAGATGATCGAAGAGCCTCCAACGGACTATTATTATGAGCAGCTCGCGGCAGATATGCGCGCCCGGCACCCTAAGGCGTGCCCGCACCTCCTCGACCACCTCGTTTCCTTAGAGGGTTTCCTAGATAAGTCAATCTTGTTTGGGTTCTCGTTTGGGATCAGTAAGGCCGAAGTTTGTGTCTCCAAAGGTAAGCTCCTAGGACACAACATTGGGCGGGACGGGAGTTCGCCTGACGAAGAGCGTTGTCAGGCGGTGATTGACTTTCCCCCGCTCTGGGAGAAGCTTCACATTCAGCAATTTTTGGGTTGCGCAGATTGGTTGCGCGGCTACCTGCCTGTTGAGTATGGGCACGCAGCCAAGATTTTAGGGCAGTGGCAGAAGCCAGGCGCCGTCTTTCCCGAAGGCGGGCTGGGCTCAGCCGCCACCGAGGGTTGCAAAGCCTTTAAAGCGATTAAGCGCATGATGCAGAACCGCATCAATTTGGCTACCTTCGATGAGGCCTCTGGTGTCCCCTTGAGCAGATCGCGGATGCTTCGGGCATCGCGGTAGGGGGCAGCGTCGTGCAGATGACGCGTGACTTGAGTCAGCTCAAAGTGCTTATGACGCACTCAAAGAGCTTGACCCCCGCGCAGCAGAACTGGCCGCCCTTGATACAAGAGGCGTTTGCCCAGCTCGAGGTAAAGCGGGCGACACGCCGCATGTTTGGCTCTATTCGGACTCTGTGTTGGACAGATCATGCCAACCTTACCCGAGCGCAAACGTCGGACATCGGAATGGATCCGAAACTCGTCCGGTGGGTTGCGGAGATCCTTATGGATGGGTCCGAAATAAGGAGTCTTAGCGGTCGCTCAGCGACGCTGGGTGACAGTTTTAGCCGCAATCCCAAAGATCGGGATGCGCTCCTTGCGGCGAGGACGAAAGATCTCGAGGGCCTTTCGGGCCAACTCCGAGGTTTCGACCTGGACCAGTACCTCGGAGAGGGTACTGAGGGTGACGGACCCGTGCCCTGGGCGGTCGGCAACGACGCCGTCCCAGGGCCTGCGGGCCGTGTCCAGGCCGCGGCTGTGCCGATGTGCGTCGTCGCAGCGCTTCCGGTGCGCGTCATGGTTGTCTTTGACTACGCGCGTTGGAAAGAGCAGGACGCAGAGCTGACTGAAATCAGGCGCGTTTTTCAAGCGAGCCTCCCTGGAGTTTCTGTGGCTGTCAGGGGTTGTTGGGGTCCGTTTGAGGATACCGACGGGCTTGCCTCGCATTTTGATTGCGGGGCCGGCAGGCTCGCAGGGACCAAGAAGATCAAGCGGATCAGGGTCGACTTGCTTACTTCGTGTGCCAAGGTTCTTAGGGAAGCTTCGGGGTTTCGTCCGCAGTTCCTCGTAGGACTAGGGCAAGGCGGGCTTGTCACAGCCGTCCTTAGGTGGCCTTTGGTTGTTGAGCTCACGCTCCAAGCAAGGAACCTGCAGCGCAAGGAAGCCAGGGCTGTAGGAGAGGCTTGGGCGGGCATCAAGGCTATCTGGGCGGTGCGGCCACGCCTTTGGCGCACGCAGCAACGCCACTTGGAAGTGGCCGAGGCTTGTCCGGAACTCAAGAAGGATTTTCCGGAGCCTCCCCTGCGAGGTTTTGGGATCGTAGGGAAGCAGGCATTGGGGGCGGAGGTTCTGCGGTCCTTGAGGCTGGACGCGGTTCGTTCCAT
The DNA here is from genome assembly GCA_905221605.1 of Symbiodinium natans. Lineage (NCBI taxonomy): Eukaryota > Dinophyceae > Suessiales > Symbiodiniaceae > Symbiodinium > Symbiodinium natans. The sequence continues at coordinate 4,995 of CAJNDS010001030.1, forward strand.
CGATGATGCCAGCATTAGAGGGATGCTGGACGAACCGTCACGACCCCTCTGGGACCATGAGGGTCTGTGCATCTGCGGCAAGCGGACCTACCTGTTTTCTCGCTGCCCCGCCTGCATCGAGAAAGAGGCAGTCGATACCTCGGTAGAGATAGCCGAGCGGGAGGAACCCGAACCTCCGCTTGAGGGCGACCTTGAGGCCCATGAGGTGGGCCTAGAGGTCAACTCCGTCCTTGCAACTTTGGATAGGACAGGAGGTTTAGTTAGGGTTAGGTCCTCAACCATCCAGCAATGGGCGGTAGGGTTTAGGACTACGCCCAAAGATGCTCCAGTTCCCACTGCATATGGCATGCTGAGTGGGAAGATATGGAAGAAGAGCCATTCCATGAAGCTCAGCCTCGGCTCCCAGCACAAGGATCTTTCCAAGTGGGGCGATGTGAAGCCTTACTGGACCACATGGGTGGTCAGAGAAGATGGTGCTGTGGCGGCGGGGCACAACTGCTCGCCCCTGAATGTGGTTCAGGGCGACATCGTCGTGCATTGGTCGTCAGTGGTGAACTGGCACGGCCACAGACATGTCGTGAATGAGCAGTGTGAAGTGCTCTGGAGGTCTAATGGTAAAGAGGTTGCCTTAGACCCCTCCTTCGGCAAGCTGATAGCCCTTGTGGGTAGGGTTACTCAGGTCATTGGCTGGCGGGCAACCGGAGAAGCAGCTTCGGATCCCCGCAGGTCTACCCGGCAGGCGTCAAGGGTCCTTGCTCAATTCTCTTCGTCCAACGAGGGCGTAGAAGGGCATTGGACCGCGGGCGCTATCCGTCGCGGGAAGAATGCCAATGAGTGCAAGCTGAAGGGTAGAGTTTTGGCGTTTATGGGTGAAGAGCACAAGGGCCCTGCAGTGGTTCTAGAGCTCGTTAGCCATAGCCCCATCCTGTGCATTTGGGACCATTCCTCAACCAAGGTCAAGGTCGAGTTTAAGGGCGGTGTTCCGTCTTTGAGCCTGATCGCGGAGGAGGACGAAAATCGTCGTGAGCAGCTTGCGGTCGAGGCAAGGGACGCGGCGAACATTTCGGAGTTCCGAGTCACGGGATCCCTTCGTACGGCGTGGTACGAGGGTCAGCGGCGCGATCCCTCATTGGCGGGCTCGATTCGCAAGCCAGAGCCGCCAATGGAGATATCCGGAGACGGGTTGCTTGAGCGCGAGGTGACCCTCAGGACGGGTCAAACCGTCGTTGTCCCAGTGGTTCCCAACGGGGCTGCGGGCGCGAATGGGGTGACCTGGCGCCGCGCTTGCTACAATTCAGTCCACTGTGGAGTCCTTGGGGCCCATAGGTCTGCTGAGGTAACCATCAAGCTGCTAGAGAGGGCAGTCTGGTGGCCCGACTTAGAGAAAGATGTGCGGACCTGGGTCGCCAAGTGTCTCGCTTGCATTAAAGGCCGCTCTCGACCGACGAAGGTTGAAGCTCTTGCGGTCAAATGTGGCGCCGAGACATGCTGGCAGGAAGTCAGCGTGGACTGTGAAGGTCCGAACCGAGAGGACAGGGAGGGGCATAGGTACTCGCTTACGTACTTCGATTGCCTCAGTCATGCTGTCCTCCTCGAGCCGATGAGGTCTCTGACTCATGCTGAAGTCAGGAGGGCGTTCGTGCGCTGTGTGCTTCGCAGCAGGACGATCCCGAGCCTCATCAGGTCGGATAGAGGGCCAGAGTTCAAGAATGCGCTCATGGCAGAACTCAGCGCTATGCTTGGGACCGAGCGGCGGTTCAGCGCGCCCTTGAGGCCTTGTGAGTTAGGCGCAAACGAGCGGGTCCACCAAGAAGTTCAAAAGGTGTTGGGTCAGGCAAGTCGGCGCCTCCCTTTCCGAAGCTTGGTCGGATTGGCTCGTGGTGGCGGAGTACGTCATAGATAACACTCCGGGACCCCACGGGTATACCCCGAGGGACCTAGAGCGGAGCTGGTCGCTCGCTCTACCACTTGAAAAGGACGTCCTGCGAGACGCCTTGCAGTTCGAACCCATCTCTGATTGGGCTCGGAGCCAGTTTAAGCAGTTCTCGGAACTAGCTGCTGCGGTCCGAGAGCACTGGACGCGGTCTTCAGAAGCGCGGGCGAAACTTGCAAATCGCCATAGGCGCACTGTGGACCTTAAGCCAGGAGACCGAGTGGTCTGGAACGCTCCGAGGGCCCGTTCAGAGGGGGCGGGGCGTGTGCCTTGGAAACCGGGTCTGACCGGCCCCTGGCGCGTGTTGGAAGTCAAGGGCCACAGGCTCACCTTGGAGCCCGTGTCGATGGAGTCGGGGGGTACTTCTTCCGCCCGGCGCGGCCCGATGGAGGCGCACGCAGAAGACTGCATTCTTGTTCCTGCGGATGCAGATGGCGCGGAATCCCGCGAGCCGGTCGTCTTTGAGGACGATGGAACCGGCGGGGACGGCCGTCTCGCCCCAGCTTAGGGCAACAGGTTCAAGGCGACGCCAAGCAAGTGGAGTTCACGCTGACCAGGCGCGGGAGGGACTTCGTCCTCCGCCTTGGCGACCGCATTGCCTATCGGGGTGTAGGTGGAGGCCCTAAGGTGTGCAGGTTAGGACGGGTTACGCAGGTAGATGCTGCCCGTGCGCAGGTCGGCGTGCACCGCTATCTCCCCGACGCCAGCGGGGTTCGCGTCAAATGGCGGCTTGCATTCATCGCCGAGGACGGTGCGCTCACGCTTTCAGAGGGGACTCGTCCGGCCCACGAAGCGGTTTCCGTCAGGGAGATCATTTCCAAGATCGACCTGAACCGCGACGGCGTGCTTGCTGCAGCCTCGGCCAGAAAGTTGGACAAGGGAGCGTACTCGTTGCAGGACAGGACGCTCGAGAGAGCGTCTCGCGCCAGCACGGGTGTGCTCTCGATCCGAGAGGCCCTCGCGGACCTCTTGGTCGCGGAACCCCGCGTGTTGCAGCCTAGGGCTTCCCCAGAGTCGGGTGCTGTCGAGAGTTGGTTCCGGCAGTATTTCCTTGGAGGGGTTGCCGATGTCTTAGAGGTTGCTTGGGGTGACGCGGTCGTTTCCGACGCGGCTAGGAGGCACGGGTACAGGGTTGTTCCAGCTTTTGTGCAAGGCAAGCAGGCCTACGGGATCGCCTGGAACCTGGCCGCAGAAGGGCACTTAGAGGCAATTAGCGGCGCTGTTTCGCGCGCAGAGCCGAAGGTGCTCGTGATTGGGCTTGAGGGCAAGAATGTGCCCCGAGCTTTCCTTCAGCTAGTCGTCCGGTGTGCGCAGGAACGCACGCGCGCGGGCGCCCACGTCGCGCTGCATTTGCAGGCACAAAAAGGCGAGTGGGAACCCTGGCGGCTAGAGGAGTGGGGCGCCTTGTTTGGGACGCTCGCAGAGCCACGCTGGCCTTGGGCTTTCGTGCGGGCTGACATATGCCAGTTCGCGCGGGCCAGTGGCCGCGGCAACCTCGTTGAGAGCGGGGCCCTGTGGCTCGCCGATTTCAGCTTAGAATCGGTAGGTTTGAGGTGTAGTAGGCCGGATGCGTTAGGCGCAGTGCAGCACAAGCACGTTGGGCGCGCGCAAGCCGACTACAACCTCATAGGGGCGGCTTTCTGCGCATCGCTCCAGGACCTTGGTCTGAGGGGCGCAGAAGAGCTGTGCACCGCTGCAGTTGAAAGCTTTCCAGCCACTGCGGGTGCGGATAGCGCCGCGGCTGCGCCACAGCCCTCTCCAGTCGTTCCCCTCCCGGACGTGCGCTCGGGCGAGGACCTCACGCCAGCAGAGCGTGCGGAGCTGGATAAGGAGGTGGATAAGTATGCCGCTGAGAAGGAAGCGTTTTGGCGAACCAAGGCGGACGCCAAGGACTGGGATTCCGTCCGGGCTGACCTTGAGGTCTATGCTCTTGCGGGCGAGAAGGTCGCGGAGGATCCTAGGCGCACCGAGGCCTATAGAGACCTCGTATGGTCGGGTTTGAAGATCGAGCCTGGACCAACCAGACCAGGGCTGACCGATGCTGACATCGCAGCCGTCAGGGAGGTCATACGGCGAAAGGCCGCTGGGTTCTGGGTGGAGGACACCACCAGGACCACGGTCAGGAAGTTCGCCCATGACTGCATCCCCACCAGGCCGCCGGTCTCGTCCCAGCCTCACAGTCTGAGGGGCGAGTCCGCGCAATGGGTCGACGACAAGCTTGAAGAAGAATGCAAGCGGGGTCAGTTGATCCGCGGCAGCTCGGCTGGGGGATCTGCGCCGTTTCCGACCAAGGAAATGCCCAGCTACAAGCGGCATAGGAAGCGACGCTTGGTGGTTGACTACCGCCGTGTGAATGCCCGAATTAAGCGCTCCACGTACTATTGTCGGCGGGGTAGCGATGTGCTCGCCGCCGCAGTAGGTTCGGTTTGGTATACCTTCGTGGATGCGGTTAGTGGGTTTAATCAAATTAGGAACACCAAGCGTGCTCGCGAGGTGTTGGCCATTGTGGCAAGATCAGGGAAATATCTCCCTGTCGGCCTCACCTTTGGCCCGATTACCGGCCCAGATGATTTCAACTTTGTGGCGGTGCGCGAAGCGTGCGCCAAAGGGGCAGTCGCAGCTCCGCAGAGCGCGTCGTCTGCTCTTGAAGCCTTAGGCGTTCGCGGTGCGCACAACACCAAGCGCGCGAACCATGACGCGGCGCGCTCAGACCAGAATCACCCCACGCGCGTTCTGATGCTCAGGATGTTGGGGCTGTTCGGGTGTTTCTGTGTTCAGGGCGGGTGTTTTTGGGGCGGGCCGTTTCCCAGGTCGCCGGTCTGCGGGCAGAAGGATTTTTCGTCGTTCGTCGCGTGCAGCTTCGTTCCTCTGTCTCGCAGCCAGTGTTTTGCAAGCAGGCCTAGAGGTTCGGTCCAAGGTCGAAGCAGAAGCCTTAGAAGCCTTAGAGCCCAGACCTTAAGGAAACTCCCCAAACCCCCGCCGCAGCGGTTCAAGTGTGTTGTAGAACCTAGGGTAGGTAGTCCCTCCCCGCGTTCGTGCCTGTGCACTGCGCCCCGCTGCGGGTCGCGACCAGACCGCGCGGGAGCGACCGATCGGTCGCCCGGACCTTCGTGGTCAACCACAAGGCCCCGCTGCGGGCCGTGCGCGGGAGCGGCTGCCTACCACTACTGCACACCGGCCCCTTGCAGCGGGCCGTGTCCTGGCCGCTCAAGGGCGCGTCAGGTTTTCCTCGCCCATCGGAGGTCCAGCAAAGCCGCGGGCCTCAGTGCCGCGATGGGTGGAGGAGGGTCGAAGGGCAGGGGCAAGAGCAAGAGTCCAGGCCCTAAGGGCCGAAAGGGCCCGCCCACGATCGACGACGTGCAGCGTATGCTAGTCCGATGCATGCGGCACGGCGAAGCTGGTTGTAGAGGCCGGTTCGCTCCGGGCGGCCTCTACCCGGTTGATGAGTTGATCGAACAACTCGGCATCACCATCAACCAGTACAACCAGGCGGTCGCGCACGACGCCAACCAGCGGAAACCGAGGTTGGATACCTCGCACGCTGGCTTCTTGCGTGCCTTTCAAGGCCACTCGGCCGATTGCGGCCATCCTATGGGGTTCATGATGGAGGGCCTAAGTGAGACCGCCATCAACGATCTTATATATCGGTATGGCCCGGCCATGTGGCACGGCACGGACCTGCATGTCGTGCCAAGCCTGATTCAGAATGGCTTGATCCCCGGCGGCGGGCCGGGAGGCCGCCTCGGGGTGCACTACGTCCTAGGGCACTGCCCCACGCAGTGGGAGGACGGGAGACGCGGGTTCCGCCGCGGATCGACTTGCATAGTCGAGGTCCGGTTGGCGGTCCTGCGGGACGCCGGAGTGCCTATCTATGCGGGAGCAGATGGGGTGGCTCTCACTGGCCAGATTAGAGCCACCGGCATCTCCCGCATCTGGGCACTCCCCAAAGGCTCACCTGTTTACTCAGTCTTAATAGCTGAGTTAGAAGTGGATCGGTTGATCCAGCATGTCGACCTAAGGAGTTTAGGCGACACCAGTGCGGGCCCCCACCCGCCGTTGGGGCGAGGACCGAAACTGGGCACGGTCCAAGCGTCCCAAGCTGCTGCGGCCAGCAGTGGCGCGGCGAGCTCCTCGACGGTTGTGCTGGCCCCTGCGGGCCGTGTCATGGCCGCGGGGGCCGCCCAACCTGTTACCCCTCCTAAGGCCGCGCCTAAGGCCAAAGGGCGTGCTTCAGGGGCTCCTAAGACTTCGATCGTTCCAGCGAAGCCCAAGGTGTACCCTAGGCGCAACGTCCCTGGCCCCAATGTCCTCGAGGCCGAAGACTCGCTCGAGGAAGAGGCAGCCCAAGAAGCTGAAGGTGTCGAGGAAGATAGTTCCAGCTCGGATCTTCCCGACACGCGGGCGCCCCAAGCCGCGGTCAAGGTGAAGGAGGACGAAGAGCCCGCTGGCGGGGCCCAGGCCGAGAGCACAGAGGAAGGATTCCTCGAGCTTGGCCAATCGGTGGTCAGCAGCGCGAAGGAGTACCTCGCGCGGTCCGAAGCTCTTCTGAGAGCGCAGAAGCTCCAGTCGAAGATACTGGAGGTGGCGGGAACCGCGATGGTGAAGCTAGAAAAGATCACCAAGCGTGAGGAATCCCTCAAAACTCTGCGCCGTGAGGGAGAGAATCGGGCGGCCGGGGAAGGCGCCGACGGGGAAGAAGTGTCTGACGATGGTCAGGATGCCCCCGGGGGTGCGGGATCGAGCAGTTCCGCCAGGCCTTCAAGAGGCGGGACCGTCCAGTCCGCCCCGGCCCCAGAGGTGCCTCGCCCCAACGCTGACGGCCACTATGGATGCTCAGCTCCTGGATGCGGGCTGGCCTTTGAGTCGCTGGTGCAATACCACTTGCATCAGGCGGCCTGCCATGGCGCCTCTCTTCCGCCCAACCTGGGGATCAGCCCCTCCGCACCTCTTGACCCTTTTCGTCAAGACTGGCAGGGACGGTTGTTCCGCCGAGGAAAGGACGGTGGGTATGGGGAGGTGCCCATGCTCCGAGTGATTCGGTACCACAAAGCCAACGGGTACGATCACTCGAAGGTCCCGCTCCTGAAGAGAGGGGACCGAATCCAGCTTGAGGACGGATCGCACCACATTTATGGTGGTAGTCATCCACCGGGGTGGCTTCGCGATGACCCCGAGCTGGATCCCGCTCCAGAGAGTAGCGGTGGAGGGTCCACGCCCAAGAGCGAGCCCACGGAGGAGGCCGAGCCGGGACCTCCGCGGGAGGCCGCTCCGCGCGGGCGGGCCCTCGGGCCGCCGACGAGCGACGTCCAGCAACGACTGGCAGAGCGTCGTTCCAAGCGGGATTACTCGCCAGACCTGGTGACGCCTCTTGACGATCTCCATGCCCAGGAGATCGATTCCTTCTTCGCGGGCGACCCGGCCGCGGATAGCCTTGACGTCATTTTGATGCGCGCCGAGGTTCGCACTAAGTCCCACCTCAACGTTGGCCGGGAGCAAGAAGAGCCCCTGGTCAAGGAGGAACAGGAGGAGGAAGCTGAGGTTGTCAAGGACGAGGAGGTCTCGGTTGAGATGGGGGCAGGCACCGCGGATGAGGCGGACGATGTCGCCCTCCCAGCCAACCGAGCCTACGTCGAAGGCCGCTTTTACCCCTACGGCAGCTGGCGGTGCTTCTTCTGCGAAGCCATCAACCCGGTTACCGAGGACCAGTGCCTCACCACGCACGCGGGCGGCCCGAATGCGGGTGCCCCGTGCGACGGCCGATGGATCAACGGGATCGACATCGGGTGGTGGGAGGTAGACCCTCAAACCGCGCCAGAGCAATGGAGGCGGAGGTTTTCTGCCGAAGAGCTTGAAGAACAACAAGCGCGGGCGGATGCCGCGAGGCTTCTCAGCGATGAGGAACTCGCTGAAGCCCTCCAGGCGGCCGAGGAGGCGCAGGCGGCCGAGCGCGCCAAGAAGCGAGAGCGGCGCCAGGCGGAGAAGGCGGAGCGCGATGATCACATCAGCGAGGCGCTCCGCATAGCAGGGTGGCAGTGCCCTAACTGCTATGAATGGAATCTTTCATTCAGGCAGCTGTGCTTTCGCTGCAGCACCCCTCTCCGTTTGGCAGAGGTCGTCTCTCGCGGGATCCCTGATCCGCGGCGTGGCGAAGAGAGGGACTCTGGCTCCGAAAGCAGCCAGGACGAGCTGGAGTACGAGATCCTTCTGGCCAATCGTGCGATGGACCAAGAAACCATCCAACCTCTTCTTAGAAACAAACACAAGAAGAGGGGCGGTAAGCGACGTCGCGAAGAGGCGACGTACGGCAAGGGCCGCGACCCTTGGAGTGCTTGGGCAGACGCCCGTGGCAAGGGCCAGGGCAAGCCGAAGGGCAGAGGCAAGTCCGATGCCAAGGGCAAGCCCAAGGGGAGGGGCAGGTACGCCTGGGGCGCTTACGCCGCGGGCATAGTTGCCGCGCTCCAACCCCGCCCAAGCACAAGCTGGGTCCCAGCCTTCCCGTGCGGGTCGGCCCGGCCGCCGCCAAGTGTTCCGCTTCCGCCGCGGACCCCCTTTTTCCTGGGTCGCGGGCTCCTCAATCGGTTGATGCACGCCCTCAACGGGAACATCAACGGCTGGTGGGGCCTGGCGGCTGCAGCGTCGGCGCCGATTGCCTTGCAGTTGCACCGCGGGGCTGTGCATGTTGTCGAGGACTCCATGCACGCGGTTGCAACAATTTCGGCCGACGTGGTCGAGGAAATCGGTCATGGGGCCAGGCGGACCGTGTGGGTCGCCGGAACAGCCATCACTCTGGTAGTAGTGATCTTGTGCAGCGCTGTTCTGTGGTACGTGAGTCGTGCCGTTGCCAATCGCATTGCGCATCTGCGACATGGCAACACCGCGGCCCCTGAGGCGCGGCTGTCTCAACTCCTTGGCTCTGAAGCGACGTTTGAGGTCGCGAGCACTAAGAAAGGGGTGACCCATAAAGTTTGGGTGCACCTCAAGGAGGAGACAGCTGCCTGTGGCTGTCGTGCTTACCTAGCAGAGGGACGTTGCGGGCATTGCGATGCCGCAATGGACACCGCTCGATCCCTAGGGTTTTTGCACGCGGCCCAGCGAGGCGCGGGTCCTGCGCTCACCGACTCCATTCGGAGTACCGCCTCCGAAGCCCTGGCTAAGGGTAAGGTTGTGTTGGGTTTGGGGAACAGTGAAGGATGTTTCTCCCAACTTGCGGCCAAGAGCCGCGGGCTCTCCTGCTTTCAGGGGCTCGCGGGTCGTGACCTGGCCGCGGCCCCAGCAGATGGAGCGAGCGCAGCCCACGCACAGTCCGGCTTCGTGCAACGTGCCGCCACTGCCACTGTGGCGCGCACACCCAGCCGGAGGAACAAGGGCCCAGTTCCCGCTAGGAGTTCTCCAGTCAAAGAAGCGGAATTCCTTGCGGGCGGGCCATACGTTCAGGCCGCCCAAACGCTGCTTGGGTCTGGAGCAGCAGAGGATGTGATCTACATCCGGGCGTACAGCTTAGATTGCCCATCCTGCATCGAGGCAATCGAAGCGTCGCTTAGCAAGGGCGCAGGCGTTCGGATTGTCGCCGACATGGGACAATGCCACCGCACCAAACTGCAGTGGCAAGCGTTGAAACGCTTGGCGGCTGCAGGCGCCGAGGTGAAGGTGGGTTGCGGCTCATCCGTGCGCGACGCCTATGCTCGCGACGGCCGCGGGGCTAAAGTAGGTACCGGTATCCAAGGGCTTCACCATGCCAAGGCCCTTTGCCTACTGCGGCCTGATGGCGCGGTGGTGCTGATTGGGAGCCTCAATTTTACCACAAGCAGCAAAGCCAATGCGGAGGCAGGGCTTAGGCTTGAGGTCCCCAAGACGCACCCGGTCGCGCAGTCCTACATCGAGGATTTCCAGAGGGTGTCGGCTGAGGCATTCTCCCTCGATGAGGCGGTCGCAAGGCGCCCTCAGTTGGAGCGAGCCAGTAGCTCCAACGTTGCAGGCAACGCCACTCGTGCCCCCAACACTGCTCCACAGGGTATCGAGTAGGCTGCGGCCAGTCGGCGCGGCGTGGTATGCATCCACGCATTATCAGAGCAGGCGTTGCAGCACGGCACGTTGCTTCGCCAACCTTTTGCATTTTCTTTTGCTTGACTGCGGGCGAAAAGCCGCGGCAGGTTGGAAACCTGCCCATTTTGCATTCCCCGCACCTTTCTCCTCCGCCCTGCCTGTGGCCCCTCGTGCTGAGGGTGCTCTTTTGCAGGTGCTGCGGACCGTGTCCTGGTCGCGGCAATGCGCTCGCCGAAGCGCGTGTGAGCTGCATTGCCTGCGGCACAAGCCATGTGCGCGGCTCTCGCTGAGTCTGGTAGCCCGTAGGGTAGTTCCGGATAGGTGAGTAGCCGTAGCCGTAGCTTAGGACCGGTAGTGTACAGTGTACCATTTGTACCATAGCTTGCACTAGCAGCACAAAGACCTGCCCAGTACTCTGGAGCCTCGCCTGTCTGCACAAAGGTGAGAGCTCGCGACTTGGGGTGGTTTAGGGTCGTGGAGGGTTGCTGTCGTCGTGCGTCCGTCCGGTAGTGCGGGCTGCCGCCCAAGCCGCATGCCAATGCTCATGATGTGCGGGCTCTACCAGAGTCGCACGCGACACCCTCACCCTACCCCATTTGCCGCGTTGCTGAAGTGCTTGACGCACTATGAGCTCTTGGTGAGCCGGAAGCCTCGGCTGAGGGGCGAATGTGAGCAGGTCAAAGCATGCATGGAGTGCTTGCTTAGTGCTAGTGCAGCTTGTAGTTTTCCCTTGCATGTGTAGTTTTGCAATTCGTAACAATGCCAATATTTTGGCTCAAGCTATTTTGGCTCAAGTACCGAGCTTGTGCCTTTGAGCACGGTAGAGTCGTACAGTAGCTCCTAGGTTGCTGTGCGGTCCGACCGGACGCACTCAGGCGTAGCTGCACAAGTGCTTGAACTCGCGAAGTCGTAAAACAGCGTGACCGGGCTGTGATTGCATTGGCTTAGTGCAAGTCCAGTGCTGGTCGACTTCACAACGGGTACGTAGGTACGGGTACGTAGGTACGGGTACGTAGGTACGGGTACGTAGGTACGTAGGTACGGGCACGTAGGTACGGGTACGTAGGTACGGGTACCGTACCCCATACCGTACCCCGCACCGTACCCCGTACCGTACCCGTACCGTGCCCGCACCGTACCCGTACCGTACCCCCACCGTACCCGCACCACCCGCACCGTACCCACCCCCACCCCCGCACCGTACCCATCCCGCCCCTTCACGTGGCATCAGAACAGAAACCTATGTTGTCATTACTCTTGAAGTTAGCTAACTTTAAGCGTTGCTTTTTTCTATTCGCAGCCATGTCCCAGTTCGGAGACATCTCTCGCGCGAAACCAGCTTCAGCGAGCAGGAGACTCGATATAACGCCTTTGCAAAGTGCGCAAAATTCACGCCGTTGCTGACGAAAGTTCCCGATTGGTTGGGCAGCCAAGGCGGGGGGGGGTGGCTCTCCGCTTCGCTCATGGCCTACCAAACTGTGTATCACCCAAGGGCTGAGTGGAGTAGGCTCCCGTTTCTTTGAAGATGCCACTGAAAGAACATGCCACTGAAAAGCGCAACCTGTAAGATCTGTAGGGCAGCAGAACTCCATCAGTCTCAGGATCATGTCCTCCAAAATGTCCGTGAGATCATTCAACCTCACAGGGGCGCCTACCACATGTAAAGCTTGAGCCGAGAAACTCAATCATGTTCAGCCAATCCCGGGCTCGCAAATCTCCATTTTTCGGGACCTGGGGGGGGCACTAACGCCTGGCTCCCAAGAAAAGCAATGCGGACCATCCACCCACCCAGCACCTTCGAACCTCCTTGGGACGTCGCATATTTCTCCCAATGCATGCACGGGATGACCGTCGGGTTGAACTCATTTCGGCGCGCGTCCTTGTCTCCCGAGCAACCGCCTTCAAGCATGTTGCGTTTTGCGTGTCAGGGCTTCTGATGGCCTCGGCACACAAACGGCTGGTTCTCTTCATCTGCAAGAGTAATAACACCACAGCCGACCCTTTGCGAACACGATGCCCCCAACGGGTTCGAATACAGCAACAATCAAAGGGGTTTCGGGCAGCTCAGATGAGGTGTCACAAAGCCCCGTCACTGGCAAGGTTGAGTAAGGGTTCCCCGGACGCTGTGAGATGCTGTGGAGTGTCCTCCATGGAAAATTGTAGTGTCTGCTCCCTTTTCTCCTGCTGCACCGAGATCCGTGGTCACCTGCATGGCCGTCTTCGGGCCGACGCGGTAGCGTGCGCAGCGTGTCCTGATTGCACCGGCCTCTCACTATCCCTCACTTCGGCGGCCGCCACCATCCATAGGGATGGGGCGATGGGGCTCACCAACGTGGCATCACAGCACATGGCCAGGCCAGGCCAGGCCATGCCATGCCTTGCGGGGACGCCCCTATACGACCAGGTCGAGTCGTTGGTGGTCTTCCGGCGACATGCCGGGCCCAAGTGTGCTCCGCTCCAGCCCGCGACATCCCGCGACCAGTTTCACCCTCCTAGCCAGCAGACAGGTGCGGGTGCAGGCAAGAGCGTGGTCGCCCCACGCATCAACCATGCCCTGACTCACCGCATTCGCCCGGGTCCAATGGCAAGCTATGAATGAGGCCCGCACGAAATATAAATTAATTCGTCTTTATTCAATATTAAATCCTGTTAATGGGGAAATAGGGGCTTTTTCGCTCTTTAATGCGCCCTTTCATTTAAATATTGTCATCACCCAGTAAATTATAAATGAACTCTGCATAATAATATTAAAGATTGTATAATTAAAGGAGCAAAGGGAATGTTATTAGTAGTGTGGGTTTTACGAAGAGAAAATCATATGTTCTCTACTTTTCTCTGCTTGGTTTGTAAGTAGTATTAATATGCTTTCTGGCCCTTATAATATACTACTTCTATCTCCAGTTAGGCAAGCGGAGCCTTCGCACACACGCTATCAGCACATCAGCATCACGTCGGGCAGAAAGGTTGAAATGCTCTTTGTTGTTTGAGCGCTTTGTGGGGATCCCGTGAGCCACACCGCCGCCTGCGGCCCACTGCGAATGCAGCAAAGCCTGGTGAGAAAGCTCCAGGGCCGGCAGCGAGGGCCGGCAGCGGCACCCGAAAGTAAGTGGCGCGAGCGTCACCAGGACCTGCGTCCCGGGCTGAGCGAGATGCGTACGCAGGAAAGACTCCCAAGCGGCGCAGGCAGCCAACCTTCCGTTAGCAGCAGGTGGGCTGCAGCACAGGGCCGGGCAAGAAAAACAAGGTCCTGGCGGCGGAAATGACGTACAGGTCATCTAGGGATGCAAAGTGGTGCCGCCCCAGGGTAAACAGACGCCGGCGCAGTCTCCTTGGTTACAGCCCTTGGACTGGCATTTTGCACGACAACAGCCTTACCGGCCTTGCTGAGGAAGACACCTGGTGATGTCATGAGCACTGAGGCATCCTCGTCGCGTTCGTCACTTGCTAACGGGTTCCGCGCTGGCCCCGGGCGATGAGGCCACGTGAGCGGCTTGGACCGACCCCACGAAACACAGACCTCGCCCACGCACGCCCATACCGGATATTTCTTCGCTTCCACCCGGCCTCACCTGCACACCTCCGTGCTGCATCATGCCGCTGGCGCGGCCTGACGCTGCCAGCTGCTCGAGCGCGTGCAGCGCGTTATGAGCGGGGTCCGTCGCTGTTGAACACTGTTCAAGCCGCCGCCCGCGTGAACTGGGAAAGCCCCACTGGGGCACGCCGCAATCCGGCTTCTGCGGGGCCGCCAATGCCACAGCGATGTCCATGCACCGGACAGCCCGGCGCCGCACCGCGCTTTGGCCTCGGGCAGGGTTTCAGTTATGGTGGCATCGCCCGGGATGTCAGCAAAAACAAGGCCCAGGCACGGCTCCAGAAGCTGGCACGTAGGAAGCCGGAACATCCGGCATGCAGGCTGCTTCTTACTTAATTTATGTAAGGTCGCCCATTTTTCCGAAGCGTTGCTCCGGATTACGAAGTGTGCTATGCAGTACAAGACATGCGGAAACTACACGGAGCAGTCAGCCCACTTTGTGAACCGGAACCTTGCCGGGCCGTGATGATCAGTTAACGCCAGAAATGCGTGCACAAGAGAAAAGAATAGAACACACGCAACAGGGTGGCAGCCAGTCGGCTGGCGTCCGCAGCCATGACGGTACCACTGCCTTGGCCGACATCGTTCCCCCGAGGTATGCGTCGCTGACAGGTATGCGTCGCTGCGTGCGGCAGCCTGAACGACGCCTTGGAGTCTTGGAGGACACACATTTGTTTCCTCGCACTTTTTTGCCGGCATCCAAAGCGAAGCGGTCCCGGTGCAGACCCAAAGCCTTCATATGGTGGTATGAGCCTAAGCCAACGCCAGCCAGGATGATGCCTATGCTACCGCAAGAGCGCCTTTTCTGCACTCCTTTCGTGGCGGCTGTGCAAGCCCGAGGCCGTAATGTGTGGATAAATGCGATTCGCAAACGGTATTTTTGGGCTTTCGGAGAAAACGCGACGGAGGTCGCCATGCGCAAGCTTTGTGGAGCTTGCATTCCCCCTCCCCCCACCCCGATGCCTCCGCAATACCAAGTCTCCCCTTCCAAGACTTCCTGCCGATACCAGGAACACTCGCCTAAGCTCGATACTCATTAGGAAAAACTGTTTAGCGCCTAGAACCTTTTAAGCTCCATTCCCCGATCCTGCATCCTAACCGCCCTAACTCTTGTATGAAAGGGTGATGCCATCGAACCTGCACGGCACGGCCTGTGCCAACCATGCAAAGCGTGCCGGTCTTTTTGCGGTCTGGCGTGCATGCAAGCGCTCGCACTGCGCGCTTTCCGCGACTCGTCCGCGCGTGGACAGCCCTTCAGCAGACCCGTGCTTGGAAACCGTTCCTGTTTGCTGCTCCAACCGTGAGCGCGGGCCGGACACAGTAGGCTGCGAGGCCCTCTTGCAACGCTCACGTGACTTCCTCGCTGGACGTTGGGACGCCCGCGGGCGCTCCACGTGCAAGGGCGCCGGGCACACGCGTGCGCAAACGTGCGGCGGGATGAGGTCCCCCGCGCTCGCAGCGCCTTTCCGGCAATTGCTCCGGGCACAAACAACACCGCCCGCCGGCGCCCCTGCACGATGTGCCTGCTGCCCTGCTCAACGTTCAGCCGGACGCGCCGGCAGTGCTCGCCGACGCCGCCATTGTCAAGCCCTGCGGGCTGCCAAGCGCGGCACTGCTGCTGCGCTGTCGGGTGCCACGTGTGCGCATTACAAGCTGTTGCTCGACGACGCGGAGGCACGCGAGCTGCTTGCGCACGCCGCCAACCTCCTCGTCGCCGCACGCGTTCACGCAAACGTCGCAGCCGCCATGGGCCTCTCTCGCCTCACCGCGCGCCTCAAGGCCGGCGGGAGCGTTCGCGATCGTTCGCGGCATCGCTACTGGCGATACGTTCCGGCGTCTCGTGTCACGCAGCCTTGCCAGGACTTTTGCCGATACGTTCGTAACACGTTCGACGAGGCGACCGGGCCGCACCAGTTCGCGCTGCAGACGCGGGCTGGCACAGACGCGCTCTCCGGCATGCTCCGCGCCGCTGTCGACCTCGACTCTGCGGCGACTATTGTGTCATTGGATTGCCGCAGCGCCTACGACACGATCTCGCGCAGCACATTCCTGCGCAAGTTGCATGCCGTCGCCCCGGCGACCGTCCCCTTCGTGCTCCTGTGGCACGGGCAGCAGTCCACATACTACTGGTGGGACCATCTATCAGGGTGAAAGCTGAGCAAGGGGACGCACTGGCCGCGAGCCCCATCGACATCTGCTTGGTCACCACACCGGCCCGCTCGCGCGAGGCACTTGGTGTCGTCACTGCCTCCATCGAGACACGGACGGGCACGGCCGCGAACCTCGGAAAACGGGTGGGTTTTTTTTTGAGGTGTTTTTTTTTGTGTTAATGTTCTTGGTTTTCTTTAGGAAAAACCTACTTTCCGTACATTTTGGACGGATTTTCTGTCATTTCCCTTAGGTTTTCGTTGGTTTTTCATGGGGAAAACTTTATTTTCTTTACATGTTGGACGGATTTCCTGTCATTTCCCTTGGGTTTTCCTTGGTTTTTCCCAGGGAAACCCTATTGTCCTTACATTTTGGACAGATATCCTGTCATTTCCTTCGTTTCTTGGGCTTTGACGCACGCTTGGTACGGCTTAACAGAAGCGGGGGGGGTTGCGGGGGGGGGGGCAGCCCCCCGACTTGCAAACACCCTGCTCACATGACGGGTGTCAACAAGTTCCTTGGGGTTTGAAGCACGCTCTGCACGGTTTGAAAAGAAAACGAGGTTTTCGTTGGTTTTTCCTAAGGAAACCCTATTCTGATTACATTTTGGATGGATTTCGTCAAATGTCAACGCGTACGTTGCTTTTCCTGAGTTTTTCCTCGGGAAAACCCTATTTGGTTCGTTTTCTTGGTTTCCATCATTCCCTCTAAATTTTCATCGGATTCATACTACTTTTCTGCAACTAGTTTCTCGGGCTTCGAAGCACGCTTGGTACGGCTGAAAAGAAGCGGGGGGGGTTTGCAAACACCCTGCTCACATGATGGGGGTCAACAAGTTTCTTGGGCTTTGAAGCACGCTCTGCACGGCTTAACAAAAAGCAGGGGGGTTGGGGGGGGCGCAGCCCCCCCATTTGCAAACACAATGCTCACACGATGTTTTTCAACTAATTAGTTTCTTGACCTTTGAAGCACGCTTGGTACGGCTTAAGCGGGGGGATTGGGGGGTCTGCGCCCCCCACTTGCAAACACCCTGCTCACATGATGGGAATCAACAAGTTGCTTGGGCTTTGAAGCACGCTCTGCACGGCCTAAAACAACGCGGGGGGGGGTTTGGGGGGGGGCGCAGCCCCCATTTGCAAACACAATGCTCACAACGATGTTTTGAACTAATTAGTTGGGCTTTGGCTGAAAAAGCGGGGGGGGTTGGGGGGGGGGGGGGGCAGCCCCCCCCCATTTGCAAACACCCTGCTCACATTCTGGGTGTCAACAAGTTCTTGGGCTTTGAAGCGCGCTCTGCACGGCCTAAGAAAAAGCGGGGGGGTTGGGGGGGGGCGCAGCCCCCCCATTTGCAAACACAATGCTCACACGATGTTTTACAACTAGGTTCTTGGGTTTTGAAGCACGCATGGTACGGCTTAAAAGCAGCGCGGCAGGTTGGGGGGGGGGGGGGGGGGGGGGGGGGCGCAGCCCACCCCCACTTGCAAACACCCTGCTCACATGATGGGTGTCAACAAGTTTCTTGGGCTTTGAAGCACGCTCTGCACGGCTTAAAAAAAGCGGGGGGTTGGGGGGGGCGCAGCCCCCCCCCATTTGCAAACACAATGCTCAGACGATGTTTTTCAACTAGTTTCTTGGTCTTTGAAGCACGCTTCCTTTCTTCCTTCCTTGCTTCCTTCCTTTCTTCCTTCCTTGCTTCCTTCCTTTCTCCCTTCCTTCCTTTCTCCCTTCCTTCCTTTCTTCCTTCCTTCCTTGTTTTCTTCCTTTCTTCCTTCCTTCCTTCCTTCCTTCCTTTCTTTCTTTCCTTCTTGCCTTCTAAAACCTACCAGACATAACGCTTTCCGATGAAAATACAGAGGGAATTATGGTTTTTTGTACGAACAACCACGAAAATGCATCAAACCCTTTAAAACATATGGAGGGAATGGTGGTTTTCTGAGGAAAAACCAAGAAAATCTCCTCGGAAAAACCCGGGTATACAACGGCATCGCCGCGCTCGGCGCCTGCGTGTGGCGAGGCGACGCACCGGAGGCCGAACGCGGCTTCATTGCGCTCGGCACCACAATCGGGCGCCCAAGGTTTGTGGCAGCGCACACCGACACACGTTTGCTCGAGGAGGCGCGGCTACTACAGGAGCTTCCCCTGCTGCCCGACCTTCAGTGCCCGCGGACCCGGAAAGCTCGCTGCGGCGCGCCGTCTGGCGTTGCTGCCAGCTCGTCTGGGAGGACTGGGCTTCGCGCTGGGCTCCTTCGCGTCAACGGGGATACGAGTGTCACGAAGCGACGAAGTCGAGGCGGCGGCGATCTGCAGGGTCGATGCCAGGGGCAGGCGTGCGTGCCATTTGGCCCTCGGGTCTGCTGGCCTCGCGCGCGATACGAACCCATGCGTGCTCGAGGGGTTTCGCTCGCCGGGCAGTTCCAGGGCGAGGGCACGGCGTGGTGGTCGCCGTAGGCATCAACATCCGCGCCACATTCGTGGCCATGTGCGCCACATCTGTGTGGAGCGACAGGCAAGGGCAACCGCAGCCGCCGCCGCAGCAGAGCTATGAGCATGCGATCGGGGGGCAAAGCGGAGGCAGCCTCGCTTGGGATGGCGCTGAGCCACGCGGCGGCCTGTGGCCCGGCCTGCAAACGCAGCCTGGCCCGGGCAGGGGGTTGCAGGGCAGACAGCAACTCGGTCTCGCGAAAGTGGGGCTGGCACCTCTCGCCAGTGTCAGGCAGGCCGCACTGCGCGGGGCGCAGACCATCGTGAATGTCGTTCCAGGTAGGGCGGCCGTGCCATCCGGCGGCATCTAGCGTGCGTTCCGCCTTTTCGGAAGCTCGCAGGCAGGCGTCGGCAGCGGCCGGCCCCGCAGCGAGTTCAGCGATGCTCCCGGCCTGTGAGCGCGGAGAACGGGCAACGCGTCGGCCCAGGCTGCCCAGTAACTCCTGCCGCCTTGCGCGGTGCCGCGAACCAGGGTTGGCTGCGCCGCTGGTGGGGTTTGTTGAGCGTGGCTTTGCAAACCACCCTTGCTGCCACGCTGCCCGGAACCCCGTACGTTCATGGGGCCATGCCTGGCGCCCAGCTTCCTGCGCTCGAGGAGGTGCTGCACGATGCGGGCCACCCCAAGCCTCCTCGGCGTGTAGCGTCAAGCGCACTGGGACCCGGACTTGCTGTTCAGCGGACGTTCAAAAGGGGCGCGGAGAAAAAAAACCGCCCCACAGCAGGAAGTCAACACATATCACACAGTGGCAACCGGGGCATTTCCCTTTTGTAGGCTCCTGGCACACATGGGGAGCCTCCTCCGCCGGGAACTATATACTAGCAGCATATATACACAAGTGTATGCTTGAGAAAAGCTTGCCGACGTCGAAACTTCCGTGTCGGTGATGCAATTGCCTTGTTTTTTAGCTATACATGAAGATAGAGAAGAGCAGGAAGCCAGCAACGCCAAAAGGATATGTAGAGCTTGATAAACAAAAACCATAAGGGGAGATGGCGGCTGATGTGCCGAAACTTCCAAGGAGCCTGGGAATGTAAATTCTCACCATTAAGCCGCCCAAATAGGTTAGGCCATCCCAAGCTTAGCCCCGCAAGCAAGGTTGAGGTTCCCAGTATCTAAATCCCTGCAGTTGCCTTGCGAATCTCCGAACGAAGACATTGAACAGCAAACCCAAGCCCCGAAAGGTTATTGTCACCCCGTCTAAAAAGCACGACGTGTGCTTAGAAATCAAGCACGCTGTTAGTGAACTTCTTCGAGGGGAAGTGCCTTTTCAGAGATAGACGAGCTGCCTTGCTTCGCTTCCTCTTCGCCCTACCAATGTGCCACGAACCATGTTCTTCATGAACAAAGCCGTCAAGAAATCATAAAGTTCAAGCTTGTCCCAGATGTTCCTGTAACGTTTTGGGAATTTGTGGTGTTTCTCAAGTTTGGGTTTAGGGACATTGTGTTTTTTCCAACAGCAAATATTCAGATCAAAGGCTGACGAGGCACAGGCATTCTCCTCCCCAAATAAAACCTGGGACTGGGACTTAGAGGTTTCTCAAGTTTCAAAGGAAGCTCTCTTCAACGTAAACGTGCGAACTAGGCGCCAGTGCCTGGCGAATGACAGACTCCCCCAAACGAAACATGGTCTAAAACGTTCTGTTCTGTGGACAGTGAATGTTCCACGTTTCCATCAAGTGTCCGCATAACTCGATAGAATCCTTCGGAAGGCCTGGGATTAGAATTGGGTCTAATTTCGTAGGGCTGGCTGCTATGTAAACGTAAGTGGCGTCGTTTCACCCCGTCTGCTTTGGATAGGCTTGAGTAAAGGAAATGAACTCTGTACTCGTTAAATGAAACCGTTTATGCGCAACTCGATATTTTTCATTTGCGAGTTGCAGCCAGAACGATAACAGGGCCGGCCATGCACCTGCGCAGGGCGCGATGGGCGCACATGCCCGCACAGCTGGCTCAGCCCCGCTTGTTGACAGCGGGGACTGGAACATGAAGAGCATAAAGAGCATGAAGAACATGAAGAATGGTGGTGCAACGGCTGAGCAATGCAAAGCAAAGAAGCTGAGCAGCAAAGCTGTTGCTGGAGCCCCTTTCAAGAAAGAGACCTAAGAAGCAAAGCTACACAACTGAAGCACCACTTTAGGTGAACCCAGGGAGTGGTGGGCGGGAAAAAATCTTCAAGCAAGCATGAACTAAGCTGAATGGTTGCAAAGCTGGCTGTCGTGCTTGATCCCACAAAGCAGCGGGATCAGCAAGCTGCGAATAAAAGCATGTAAACAACATTGAGTAAACACAAGTATCGACACGAAGAGTGTGCAGTAGTTCTCCACCCTCGGCTTGAACTTTATCCACAGTTTGGCGCCGCAGCAACCAGCAGTTCTTCACCTTCGGCCTCAACCTCACCACAGCGTCTGCCCCACTCCGCGCAACAACCAGCAGTTCTTCACCTGCGACTTCAACATCAGGTGGAGCTTGTCATCCAAACAACAAGCAGTTCTTCACGTTCGGTTTAAACTTCAACCGGGGTCTTTGGCTTCAACTTCAAACTGGAGCTTGGCGTCGCGGCAACCAGCAGTTCTACACCTTCGGCTTCAACTCCAACCGGAGTTTGGCGTTACAGCAACCAGCAGTTCTTCACCATTGGCTACTTGGCCTTGCAAAATCCAGCAGTCCTTCGGCTTCAACTTCAACCGGAGCTTGGCGTCGCAACAACTAGCAGCTCTTCACCCTCGGCTTCAACGTCAATCTTCTTCGGAGTCGGCTTCGACTTCAACCGGAGCTTGGCGTCACAGCAAACTTCTTCACCTTCGGCTTCAATGTCAACTGGAGACTCCAACCAGAGCTTGGTCTCGCAGCAACTAACAATTCTTCACCTTCGGCCTCAACTTCAACCGGAGATATGGGGTTAACGGGTCCACTTTGATGTTACCTACAACCGACCCTCGGCTTAGAGCGAGCCAAAGAACCAAGACCAGGTGCGGTTCCAGAACCGTGTTTTCATATAAACATTCATTAACATCGATCATGTTGCAGGTGCATGTCATGAACCGCGGTTATTTCGCTGCATGATAAACATGAAGAGCATGAAGAGCATGGAGAGCATGAAGAACATGAAGAGCATGGAGAGCATGAAGAACATGAAGAGCAAGCGTAACATGAAGCGGGGCTTGGCGTCACAGCAACTTGGCGTCACAGCAACCAGCAGAGCTTCACCTTCGGCTTCAACATCAAACGGAGCTTGGCGTCGCAACAACCAGCAATTCTCACCGTCGGCTTCAACTTCAACCGGAGATTGGCGTCACAGCAACCAGTAGTTCATCATCTTCGGCTTCAACCCAGATTCCTCGTCGACCTCAACGAGTCGCACCACACAGCCACCCACGTCCAGCTCCACTATCCCCGTGATCACCCACATCTACCTCATCCAGGCGTGCATCAACAACCAGGTAAATGCGTCAACGCATTACCACTCACATCCTCCAGATCATCAGTCAGATCAAGAACATTATTGAGTGTTATTCAGCCATCCAGCTGCTTGAGTCGCACTGCAGCCAACGAAGTGACGATCCGGGTTGCTGTTGAAGAGCATGCAATGTCAACGCACATGGTGGTAGTGGAGCAGACAAACTTCTGTCTTTGTGTGCCAGCGGAATCCAAGGCGGCTCATGACTTGAAACATGCGACTGAAGAGGGGTGAAGGTGCGGTTCTGGGACCGTCGGAGCGAGTGATCCGAGCCAGCTATGATCCAGTTCCTCAAGACCGTAAGTGCAAGCCGAGCAGATCGAGACAGTGAGATCGATGGGAAAGTGTTTGTTGACTTCGATAGCAGCAGGGATGGAAGGTGACTTTAAACCACCCTCTGTTCTGGACCTTTGGTCACAGAAGAAGCCGGCTGAGACCCCTGGACTTGTCTTATTTGTTGCCAGAAAGGAGGCACGTTTTGACATGAGTGCGTTGACAATAAGACGGACATTTTGCTGTTTAGCTTGTAGCAATCGGCTGTGAGCAGCCAAGAACAATCCATTGTGCTCTTTGTAATCAGCATGTTCATTGTTATGATCATGGGGGGGTTTTGTGCAGGAACACCAATTGTAGCTGCGCTTGCGTTTCGTCCACTACAGTAGGTAGAAAACTTGCAACAGGAGCAGAAGTGAAGCTTTTGATAAACCTTTAAACAAAGGCTTTAGGTTTAAGGAAAAATTGCAAAGGCCTTGCGCACTTTGCGAAAGGGTGACCAGATCCTCTTTTTTTGCAGTCCAGACATGGTAATAAGGGGGTGAAGAATGTGTCTTTACACAAAAAATGATATTTAACAAAAAGAACAAAAAACCTAACAACAAAAATTTTTTTCCTCTGGCGCCTCTTTACTACATCAGTAGCACAGTAGGCCGGTCTTGTTGGGCTCGACAAAAAGGGTGAAACAGAGTCAGCGCACACAACCCGCCAGACACAACACGAAACCACCAAAGAACAGACACCGAAGAAACAAAGCGAGCAATCGCGCTAAACTACTAGATACCCCACGGACTCAGTACTCGAGGTCGTCAATGAAGTCCCGGTGCACAAGGAAGCACAGAGCTTGTGGGGGATTCGCAAAATGCGACATTGCCAGATTCACAAAACCACCATCATGTAGCCACTGGTGCGACAGCGGTTAGTCAACCCGAGGTCATCAGACGAGGTTCGGATCGCTTAATCGTTGTCAAGGAAAGACAACCAACACTCAATGGCGAAAGGATGTTGCAAGTCAGACTCCCAAGGGGGGATGAAAGATGTGCATATGCCCCATGGTGGTCAGCCAGTGGGGACTTAACAGCAAGAACAATCCAGGCCAGACCGGCCCAGGGCACTCCATGGTGGTCAGCCAGTGGAGTAGCTCCGAGCACAGGGTTCACCAGTCAACCTGGCGCACAAGTGCCCACCCTCAAAGGTGCCCGCGCACGGCCAGAGGGGGGGGCGAGAGTAGCAGCAGCTACCGATTACCTGGCGCACAAGGGCCCACCCTCAGAGGTGCCGGCGCACGGTCAGAGGGTAGCAGCAGCTACCGATTCCACGGGGAAAGTCCACGGCGAGTTATCAAACCCTTAACGCCACAGGGTTTTAATGACACCGAGGGACCTCCCAGTCCAGGCATCTCACACAAGGCTACGCCACTTTGGCACTGGCCTGCGCATCGGCACGCATCAGGTCCCTTCACCCAAACCCGCGAGGTACGTCGGTAAGGAGATGGGAGGGCACCATCATGCAGCCACCAATGCGAATACATTCAGCACCAGCCAAGGCCGTTCACGAGATGGTTCACAGTTTCGCCATCACAGGTGGAGCAAAGTCGTGCCTCAGCACGGAACGTTGTAGGTGTCAACCTTCGTGTTCCGAAGTAGAAAGTTGCCCCATGGTGGTCAGCCAGCGGGGACTTAACGGCAAGAACAAAGGGGTAGGACCAGCCCAGAGTACTCCATGGTGGTCAGCCAGTGGAGCCTCTCCGAGCACAAAGCGCCACGTTCT
The DNA here is from genome assembly GCA_905221605.1 of Symbiodinium natans. Lineage (NCBI taxonomy): Eukaryota > Dinophyceae > Suessiales > Symbiodiniaceae > Symbiodinium > Symbiodinium natans. The sequence continues at coordinate 28,693 of CAJNDS010001030.1, forward strand.
TTTGACTCACAAGAGCTCGTCCGCCGGCCAAAGCAGGCTTGACTGCTTCGTTCCACTCAGAGCCATCAGGTGAACCAAAGCAGGCGAGGACCCCACCTGCCCCGCAGGAAGCGGGAGAGTCCCCCAGTCGAAACTTCGCACTCAAGGCCAAGCAACTATCTCCTTGGCCGGTGAGGGTTGAGGGTTCAATACACAGACTCAGACCGTCCATGCCCAAACTGACAGACGTCGGCGAGGAGATGTGAGGGCTCACATCACGCTTGGCCACCTACCGATGGGGAGGTAGTCATGTATGGCTGCTTTGACGCAAGCAGAGATAGACACCAAGCAGGCAGGGAACCCCGTAGCAACCCAAGCACAGGCGAGAATGGCTCTCGTGAAGGCCAGGTTGTTCACAGGTGCTCGATGGCACATTGCCAGGGAAGTGGAAACCTGATCTCCGCATAGGAGTGTCCACAACCCGGAAGCAGCATCCCCTAGCTGGTCTCTCCCAATAGGCATGACGTCGTTGTACGCCAAGGGGGTGTCACCTTCCAGACGAGAGATGGCCAACCCTCTAGTCCAAGGGGTTCACACTTGATCGTAGCACATAGAAGCAGGCAACCTGCCCACCTAGAGGGGGCAGAGGAAAGGAAGATTGGCCGTTTTACCGATGACAGAGCTGGAACGTCCAGGCAGGACCGGTCCAGGGTAGTCCGTGGCAGATGGCCAGTGGAGCAACCACGAAAGAAAGGCCCCCCGTTCCCACAGGCACACCGCAGGGCCGACACAGAAGGGTGTTCACAGGTGCAGGCAGTGAGCACACCGAAGACAAGCACGATCCAATCCGTGGCATAGACCACGAGAGGGTTGCCAAACCAAGAATATCCCGAGGTAGTCTTGCGGCATGTATCGGCGAGGAGATGTGAGGGCTCACATCACGCTAGGCAGCATGCCATGAAAGGACTCAATGGCGCGTTCATGGCGTCAGTAGGAGCCCTCAGATGACAGCTTGCTGTCTATTGCCAGGAGCCCTCCCAGTCCGGACGCCGAGAGCGGTGGCCATCGGAGGTGGTGTGGGAACGCGTACGGCTGGGCATGACCTGCATTGGGGGCAGCTCTTGCTCATCAACCCCCCACTCAGGGACGCCGTCCGGAATGGGGATACCTCTGTATCTTGTCATTGAGGTTTGGGCCGCGAGCCACATCACCCGGACAGCTTCCTGGATTTGCCGGTACTGCACAACACCTTCGTCCTTGTACTGATAGGGGAAGGAGGTAACTGCCGCACGTAGGGCCGAAGGATCAGGGTCCTTGGAGGTGCCATGGCAGTACATCTTAAACCAGAAGCTGTTGAGTCGCTGCTTGGTTGGATGTTTAGCTCGCATGAGCCCCTTAATGGCAGCCCAGTGAGCAGTGGCTGCGTCATACCACTCATTTCGGGCACGTTTTGGCCCATGCTTGGTGGGTGTGGTGCTGATCCCTTTCCAATGCGCTTCGAAGATGACTGGCAGTCGGAAAGGGGCTGAGACATCCACTTCTCGCAAAGCTGCAAGGTCAGTGGTTCGCAGCTCCGAGAAGCGCCAATCATTCACCTGTGCCTCGGGTTCGTCCTCCGCATCCGACATGTCATCCATCGGGCAGGGAGAACCTTCGTTAGTTTCAGAAGAGATGCTGACGACCTCCGGCGAGGCTGCCGCAGTGTTCACTTCCACCGGCGCAGCCAAGGGCGTGGAGAGCAAGCACTCTAGGGGCAACACTCGCCGTAGAAAAACAGCCATTCTGTGAGAAGTGTCAGGCCATTCCAAGTTATAAACTGACCAAAAGTGTTCAATGTTTTGGTTGGCCACCGAGGCCGCAAGGGCAAGCCGGATGGCGTCAAGGAAATGGGCAGGGGGGAGGTCCGGTCTAAATTCTTGATAGTGCCTTTGCCCAAGTGTCTCTGTGCCCTGCAGCGTGATGCCTAGGAACGTATTCAGGTTGGGCTGGGCAAGCCTGGCCTTTTCCACGTCCGTGTGCTTAGCAGCTGAGGCCCATGCCTGCAAGGCTTCTTGGGAGGCTTGGCCAGTGACTTGTGGCAGTCCACTGTGCGCGTCCATCACATATTTGGTAGTAGGGCACTTGGGACACCGATAAGCGCGGCCAGCTAAGAAGGCCACCATGGCTGCGGGCGGCACATTGATCTGCAGGTCAGTAATTTTATTGTCAGATTCAGGAAAACCAATAACAATGGGCAGCCCGGCCGTTCGCTCCAGGGGACCTTTTTGGTGGGACTCGAATGCGAGCAGAAGTGCACCCAGCCAATAATCTGGGTCAGCGTAGCTGAGCATTGCAGGAAAACTGGCATTGATGACACTCGGCAAGTCCGACACCGCAGAGAAAAGATCCGCGATGTACTGCGCTGTGGTAAGAAAGCCATACCCCACCAGGGACTCCGAAAGCCTTGCTTTGTCCAGCTGCGGAACCGGGCAATCCAACATTTCAGCAAGGTCGAAATGCTGCAATGCCCCCGACAGTCTAAGACACTGCGTGATGATAGGGTCATAAACCTTCAAATACGCCGCCGGAAACGTTTCAGGCAGATGCAGTAGCGTGTCCGCAAGTCCGATCAGCATCTCCGAGTCTTGCAGCTGGTTCGGTATGCCGTTCAAAAACACCTCATAGGCCCTATATGCCCGAAGCTGCTGGCAGTGTGTTGTGAGGTGTTGCGAGTCACGCAGGCTCATGTAGGGCCGAGGTTTGACATTCTTACCAAAGTGATGTCCCGCTGCAAGTGCGCGCCACATGAGATCACAGACCGAGCCTGTGTTGCTCTGCATGATGGGTGCACAGGCGGGGGCGCTGGGGTCGCGGGTGCCGCTGGGCTCGCTAGGCCCTCGAGGCTTGGCTTTTGGCGGTTCCAGATGCTGAGAGCCGTCTTTGTCCAAAACGAGAGGCCGACTTTCCTTGCGAGCTTGGACAGCGGGCACAGGCCTGGCGGGGATGGGCGTCGGGCCATGGGGAGGCATAGGGAGATACGATTTTGGTTCCGTCAGGCCAAGTGAGTCCGTGGGAGACTTAGCGCAAGGGGGCTGTGATGCCTCGACCGTCCTAATCCCCTCCGGAAATGTTGCGTGCATGGGCCGTGTCCGGGGGCTGGGTGGACGTCGTACGCCAGGCGGTGGGTCCCTAATGTTGCCTCCACTACGGGGTGGACACGAGGGCGCTACTCCCTCCGATCCTGTGGGCAACTTCACTAGAGGGAGTCGTCACACAAGCATCCAGAGCACTAGGACTCACGGCCGGCACAACCGCAGGCTCTGTCCTTGCAAGCTCCGTCCTCAGTGGTCCTCTCTCCCGCGTTGGGGTGCCGCAGGGTGTTCGGGAAACGTCCCGTTTAGCTAGGTGGGCTGACAGCCGCCGCAATGGAGCCCCCCGCGGCCCGAGGCTTGAGCCATGGTGTACCCCACCGCTCACCATGGCGCGCGTTGGTGATAGCCTCGCTTTGGGCTGGTGACTGCAGCGGCGTAAGAACCTCGACTACAGTAGCAGCTACCACGTCGGGACTGTGACTACTCGCGGGCACAGGGCTGTTTTCGCGGAGAGTCCACATCAATCGCAGTTTCGGAGGCAGCCTTACCCGCGTTGAGCAGATCCCCGCTTGGGCGGCGTCCTAATGCTGGTATCCCCTAGCAAGCAGGTGAGGTACTGGGCGACCCCATCTCCTTCCCTCACCGGCTGGAAGGGGACACAATACACAGCATTGGGCAAGGGCTCCAGGACGAAGCCGCGCGTTTGCAGACTAGCAATGGTGCCCGAGTAGGAGTTGGAAGTGAAAGAGGGGCTCCCCCATCCTTCTTGCTTAAGTGTGCGGTAAAGAACTTCCCGCTTGTCTCCCCAGGTGGCCTTCAAGGCCCACGCTTGATGCAGGGGTGGGGCTTCAAAAAGGTCCAGCCCTACTTTGCGTTCCGCGGGCAGCACGATGCTGGCTACTGTCCGTTCTCGGAAGGCTTGCTTGTGTAATGCCTTTGCAACGCCAGGGCCATCCATGCTCCACAAGCTGGCTTGTGTGCGCACATATTCCGCGCATTCAATCAGGCCTCCGGTTGCGCAGGCCGCCATTTGGAAGCATGCACCTATACCATCAGAGTAGTGCGGCGCCACGAAAACCAAAGCCCCAAGTCCTCTCGTGAAGGAGGAGGTGGCTCGGGCAAACCCTGCCTCGCTACTAAACAGGAATCCAGAAGCCCGACAAGTCACAAAGACACCTATCCCAAATGTGGGGCCAGTGGAGCAAGCCGTGGTGATAGCGCCGAAGAAGCGTTTAAGGGACCCTATGTGATTCATGAGGAAGGTCCGAAACGTCACAAGGCTCCAAGTGGTGGGCGCGCCAGTCAGCGGGAAATCTGGTGCGGTTTGGCAGGCTTCAAGTAGGCTCATATCGTCATCGCCCAGTGGGTCTGCGGGGAGACTCGACTGCAGCATAAACTTCATTTGAGTAACAATCCTGGCATACTGAGAGACCATCCCGATAGGGGAGTCAGGATAAACCTGGTGCCCAAAAGTGAGCACAATGTCCGCCAGGACCATGCTGAGGTCGTAGCTTCTGCCTAGTTTGGTTTGGGTCTCATCCTGATCTGGCACCCGTACCCATCGGCACGTTTCCATCCACCTGCCTGCAAAGCTACGCAGTGGCCGCCCGAGCAGGTGCTGCAGCGTGGGACCTGGTGGCATAAGTAGCCGAGGGACCCCGCCTGTCAGATCGAAGCGGCACGCCTCCGAGTACCGACATGCGTATAGAATGGCAGCAATCTCAGGAGGGAGGCGCATGGATGAACAGAGCGAGAGGTTGATAGCCGGTCCGACAATGGCCTTCAGCCCGGCGGCCTGCATGACTGTCTCGGCTTGCTTCGGTTTGACGATGCTCATACAGAGAATCGAATCCAGCATCGAGACCGCTGAGAAAAACACTTCTGACGTTCCAGAGGAGCGGTGGGGCTTGCCCCAAGAGGGCATCTCGCCTTGCCCCTTTTTCCACGGGCCGGAACTTTGGGCCGTTTGCCGCAAAAGGGCAGCAGGCAAGGTGGCTGGCGTGTGGAGGTCGGCAGGGACCGCATTGAGACCACAAGTCTTTTGTTCCAACAACTCCGTGACGAAGTGGTAATTGGGCCGCGATCCTCCAGCGGGCTGTCTGTGGTCGCCAATCATGACATCGAGTGCATGCTTGATGTGCGCCAAGATGGTGTTGGAACCCGGTGTGCCCAATTGCTGGGCTTCATCTCGGAGGAGCAACTCAACATCCTTTAAACGGTTAATGAGCTGCGAGTAGGGAAAGCTAAGCCTTGCCACAATTGTACCATGCGTCGTGGCTACAAGTAGCCCCCGGTACAAATCGTGCACATCAAAGGGGAGCTTATGTGTGTCCTTCTCCTTGTTACCCGGTATGCGAACGATGCGGCTGCGAACAAATTCATTGCTAGCAGTCGTGAGCCTATCAACCGCTTCGACATAGGCACGAACCGATTCATTGCCATGAGCGGTGTACAGGGTGAGCCGGTTCGTCAGGCACGCAAGAAGAACTCCTAGAAACGCGCAGGATCGTGTCTTCCCGCTGCCAGGCGCCCCCGTTATGAATACAGAAGTACGATTAGCGGCCAAGCCGTACGAGCACGCTCCTAGCAGCGCTGCTAGGTGTCCATCCGCCCCCCAAAAGGTATCGCAGAGGCACGTAAGGAAGGCGGGACCAACTGCGAGCGCAAAGATGCTGGCGCGAGTCCTCGGATCGTGCTCGTTGCTCAACGAGTCCTGTGACATGCGTAGACGCTCCGCATGCCACAGCGCAGGAGTCCGGGCGTCCTCCTGGCCGGGCAGCGGAGAGTCAGGCAGCGTGGCTAACACGCCACTCAGCAGCGTCGGCGTCCATTCTTTGCGATAGGTTTGTTCCTCCGCAAGCCAAAGGTTAAGGATGCTTTGCAAGGTGTTGGAAGCCCCCGGACCCGCAGTAGGCGATGCCTGCGCAGCTTGCGTGGCGTGCTTGCCTCTGAAGACTTGGCAGACCTCCGGGTGAATGAGCTGTGCCCATGTGTCGTGCCAGTTCCCTCTCACCACCAGCCCGATAATGAGGACAAGCACTAGATCCGTGAGAAAGCCCGGCAACCAATGTGGCTGCCGGATGGCATCAAGAGGCGAGTCTTCTAGCGGAACGCCCAAGGCAACATGTTGCCTTTCCCTAGGCATGTGTAACAGGGCATCCCAAAGCGGGGTAGAGGCTCCTCCGGGCAGAACTTCAAGCTGGCTGACTCTCGGCAATGAGGGTCGCTGCGCGAATTGGTTGTGCTGTTCATCAGTCAAGAGCAGGGCAATGGTGATATTGACTGGCTGCATGGCCTTACTTTCGCCAGGGCCGGTGGAAAGCTTCTTCGGGGCAAGGAGCTCTATAAACATGCCTGGGTAGGCCACATCTCCCTTGTCTTCTCTCAAGGTAACCAGCAAAGCAGTGCCCTTGGCCGGCACTTTACCAGCGACAGCAAACCACTTTGTAGCCCAGTCAGGGACATCCGCCAACTCCGGTGTAAGGAGCATGACCGACGCTCGTGGGTAAACTCGATGGAGAAGGCAGATTGGCCACGTATGCGTGCCGGGCTTTATCGCCACAGGGGTGGCGGCCCGCTTGACCGCAGCTTGCTCTGGGTAGTGATACTGTTCCGAGGGCTCCTCCTCGATTTCTGCTTCCGAGGCCATGGCTAAAAACTGATAACCCAGCATGTCAACCAGGCGTTCTAACGACAGGTGGGGGAGCCACATACCCAAAACAAGCTTCATCGTGGGACCAAGTTCATGATACGGGGGCGGCAAATCAGCCAGATGCGGCTTGGCATCCGTTAGGAGTACTTGGGTACAGTCAGCACGGAGACTGGCAATGCTCCGGTTCTCAGTGGAAGGTATCTGGAGAAACGCCTCCAGATCGGGGCGTTTGATTTGCCGTCCCAGCACGGAGTTGATGAAAGTTTTAGACTTATCCGAAAGCTGGACAGAGCCACACGCAACCCCCATCAAACCTGCCCGCACTGTGCGATCCATCCGGGGGTCGGCCAGGCCACAAATCTTTTTAGTCATTCCTTATGCACATAATCCCCCGGCGTGAGCTGGAATAGCTCTTCACTTTGGACAAAGTGACCATAAGAGTGTCCACCACTGCCAAGCGACTCAGGTCCAGTGAAGTAGTAGAGACGCGCTCCCGCGCCAATCGCTTGCATCCTTGCTGCCTGGCTGGGCCGGAAGATACAAAGCTGGTCGCTCTCATGATGGACAAGACTAACAGCGTGCCGCAATTCCGAACCCAGGATATATTGCAGCATGGCCCGTGGCATGGCAATGCCGCCCAAACGTGCCTTGATGTGGACAAAATCGCCCTTGCAGTCAGGAAGCTTTTGGCGCTCATGCCAAGCGATAGCCACAGCAGCGCCCGTATACGACCCAGCAGAGAAACCCGTAACGCACAGTTTGCACTCGCCAGCTCTCCCCGCGGCGAGGCCCACATGCAGAGCGGTCAGCGCAGCAGTATGTGGCATGTGCAAGTGAGCTAGGGCCGGGCACATTGTCAGGGAGGCTTCTACCGAGCTGATTCTAGCACGAACCGCCGCTGGCAGACCGCATCCTTCGACCTGAGGATACAGAGCACGTGCCCACAGCTGGGCGGCTTGGGGCAGGAGCAGCAGTGCATGTGCGGCATTACCGCTGGTCGAAAGCAACAACGGGCGTTGTGTGTCCTCATATCGGACTTTTTTGCCCTGGTCGTCCCGGACTGTTTCCATTTCTAAGCCAGTGAGTGCATAGGAATTGCCTGTGTGAATGATGCTACCCGACACAGTGGAGGGCGTATTCTCGGCTTTCCCATGCATCCCGCTAATGAAGAGCGACCGACATTCCCCTGAGGGGGTTAGGTGAGGCTTTGGGGGCGGGTACTGGTAGGCAGGAAAGGCAAAGGCTGCCAGGGCTTGCTGCACACGCATTGCAAGTCCATCATCCCAGTATTGACTGAGGCCCAGCGGCGTGACCTTTATGTCTGCAGCAAAGAGAGGCCACGGCAGATCCACCTGGGCCAGCCAAGCATGCGCAGCGGCAGCAAGAAGAGCAAGCGGCCCAGTTGGGGTATTGGGTCGACTGCGCCATTTCGGGGTGGCCCTGCAGGAAGATAGGGCATCTTTCTTCCAAAACATGAGGACTCCAGGGAAGAGCTGGAGCCGCACTGGTCCACTGCCCTTTTTCCCAACAGAGGCCCACAGAGGGACGGTGTCCCCGTTGCCCCAGACCGACTCGGGCAGAGTAGGCAGCCGTACCACACTCCCCCACTGCGGCAAGATGTTTTTGCCTTTGGCACCATATCCATGCACAAAAGGAGGGGGTATAACCTCGGCGTATCGGTTCGCCATGAATAAGTCAGGACCAGGTAGGATTGCCAAACGGGAGTGCAAGCCGCCGTAGCCCCTGAGCAAGGGAAGAAATCCCTGTTCATACGGGCCTTGTCCCCATGTTTTGACCCCTCTGACCTGCCTGACTGGGGAGGCGCCAAACTGGATGTCTGGCTCTGGCCGGCCAGTATTAAGGTCGGCCGCTTTCCACGCAACTTCATGTATGTATCTTCCTAAAAGTGCCCACGCAAACACAAAGTCAGAATGCTTGTGAGCAGTGGTTCCGGCAAGAGGGGTGTTGCGTAGACATTGCCGATAATGGATCTGGTCCAACGGCACCTGCTCATGCATACCAGGCAATGGAGTGGGCACTTCACTGGGCATGATGACTAGCTGCATGGCTCGGCTCAACGCAGTACCAATGGAGGTCACCGCACTAGCGACGTTGCTAGGGATGCAAAAGCGAGGGGGCCGGGGAGTTTTGCCGTCCGGAGCATTCGGGTAGAAGATGACCAATCCCCCATTTGCTTCAAGCTGGTCCTCGGACGCACAAACCATGCCAATTGAGTTTGGCGATCGGGCCCCACACGGTATGGACCCGTCCGGCGAGCAACTCCACGGCGAGGCTGGAAGCGAGCCACAGGGCTGTGTCTCGTCCGTCTCGACTTCCATGCTGCCCAGTGACCCGTCGAGAGGGTATTGGGCAGTAGATCGAGGACTGCAAACCTTCGCAGCTCTTCTGCTTCCCACCTGGCAGTGAACAAGGTGTCATGGTCAAGCAACATCAAGACCACCCCTGGCGCAAGGACTCTGAGGACTGCCAGAATTTCGGGCCCCGCCCACGTAAAGTGCACAGAAGCTAACCCCGCTTCCTTGGTGTTTACCAAGATGGGAAACCACCTCTCTTTAAACGGGCCTTCCCACTGCATGCGTGCTACCAAATGCGGGACAAAGTAGGGGAAATGCGGAATAGACAAGAAGCAGCGACTGTCCGTGACTAAGAGCAGGACATGGGCTCCTGCGGACTCAGCAGCCCGGAGCTGTGGAAGTAGGCAGCCGAGCAGGGCAGTGTAGTCGATCTCTCTTGCGGCTCAGGCGGTTCGCCGGAAATGGCGCCAGAGGCCAGTCTCAATGGCAGGATGCCGCTAGGGGTGGGCTCAGGGAAATTCTGATTACTTTCTAGTGCCTGCGCGAGGTCCTCAGGCTCCGGAGGCCCCGGCGCATGGTCAGCACTGAGAGTGCGAAGCTGGCATTTCGCCTGCATTGCGGTCGCAGCAAGGACCTGTGGACCTGGGTAGCTAGGGACCTGCCACGGTGGCAGGTCGGCTGCAACTGGCGCGGGAGGTGGCCTCCCATCCTACTGACCGCACCCACTGGGTACTTGCCAACACGTGGAGGAATCGGCGGTATGGGAGGGCGAGGACTATTGTTCGGCCAGCAGACCCTAGGTGGATTAGGTGGTGGAGTGTGCCCGGGCCCGGGAGACAGGGCTGTCTCCCTACCCACTCCTTGTTCGGTGACAACACTCGCCCAAGGGGGAAGGTCTATCGCGTCACCAGGCAAAGCACTGTGCGTGGACACCGCTCGCCCCATGAGGGCACTGCTATGCGGCATGGTGCCGATGCCTGGTCTCCATGCATGCAGGAGAAAACAGCGAACCGTGGGTTGCCGAGCGAAGCAGACGGCGTTGCTGTTTCTCAAAAAGGCAGAGTGGTCCAGACACAACAAAGGTTGTATTTCCGGCGGGAAGTATTGGCACCAACCGGCAACATCAAGTTCATGAGGCAGGATGACGCCGGCTTGCATCTGCCTGGTCATTGCGACATCACTGGTCCCTAAAGTGGCAAGTGCAGTGAGTTGCCCTCTCCTGGCAACGTGAACTTGGAGTGCTTGCGCTCCAACCCGGATCACATACGGCTGACAGGCATACGACTCCATGGCATCACTCACCGAACATGGCAGGCCAAACTCATGTGACTACCACACAGACAGCGGACAACCACGAGGCAACCTTCAGACACCAAGAACCCTGGAAGCCCAAACACCAACAAAGGAGGACACCAAGAAGGGGAGGACCAAACCCCAAGCAGAGCACACAGGAGAGAAGAAACAGAGAGGCGAGAAACAAACAAAAACCAGTCAGGAGCGTAATTACCCTCAACACAAGGGGCACCTCGTTCAGCCAGCCAGCCACCCTGAGCTTGAGCCAAGGCACATCCAACACGCAACCTGAAAAGGAATGCAGCGTGTCGTCGCAGGTGGCTGTTACTTGTGGCTGCAATGTGCTGCATGTACAAAGCAATGACCTGGAGACAATGGCATCCTTTACTTTGTCCGTGCACAGTAGTAGCACCAGAATGCAGGCATACCTCGGTTGCTGGTCTGTCTGTAGCGACAACACAAGGCCCGGCGCGCATAAATCGATTAAAATGGAAAAAGGGAGGCACTCTCTACCCTGCCCCAACGACTACTCCGGGAGCTCGATATGGTCCGCCAGCAGCCAATCAGGGTCGCTCAGCAATGCAGGCCACACCACATGCTCCGGGTCCTTGCCGATAACCACCTGGCGGATGGTGAGGCCGGGGGCCCAGGGGTACTGCGTGCGTCCGTAGCCCTTGAAGGCAGTAAAGTGTGAGTCTTCGGAAAGGGCTTCTGTGACAGGAGGCACGCGATGATTGCCCCGCACCGAGTAGCACATCCGAAGGTGGTGCTGAAAGGTCTCTACGTCCTTTCGTCCGCCATAGACTAAAATTCGTGTCTCCCCGCTCGTGGGGGCTGGCAGCAAAGAAGGCAGCCTAATGGGGCCCATGCAAACACAAGCCCGGAAGGTCGCATGGGCCTCGGAAATTGCAATCTGGTAGGTGATGGTTCCTCCAGAACCGAGGCCCATGATATATGTGGGCAAGGAGATGCGAGGGCTCGCATCACGTTGGACGGCCAACAGGAGCGGTAGAACTTCCATTGTATACACTGCCTTGGTCCAGGCAGCACCGTCAGGCAACATCCAGGCAGGCGGTGAGCCTGCTTGTCCCGCCACAGGCCATGCGCAGGCAATGACGGCCTTTTTGAAGGCCAGGTTGCTCCACAGGTACTCTATGGCCCTTGCCAAGGCAGTGGGTGCATATTCTCCACATAGAAGTGTCCACAACCAGGGAGGAGAAGCACTATCGAGTTGGCTTCCCCTGCATCCGCACTCGGCCGGGATACAACAAAGGGGAGGGTTGAACTGCCATGGCTCGCCGTGATCCAGGTGTTTTCACGCCCAGCAACGAGCGGAGGGGCGACCAATGGAGGAGGCTGCAGGTTCTCCAGGCCAAGGGGCTCTTGCAATGCCATGGCGAAGAAGGGGCAGCCTATCCAATTGACGGGGCAAGGTAGAGGAAGACTGGGCAGCCTTGCCTGTGAGCCGTGCCGTCCAGCGCAA